>JAFIDM010003189.1:3579163-3667022 GCA_023159025.1 Thereuonema tuberculata | reverse complement strand
GAAAATACTTGTTAGATTTAAAACAAAAAACGTGGGCGCGTGCAATAGATATAATTGAATGATAAGGATGGAGTATGTATTATCTTGCGCCCCACGTTTTTCGTTTGAAATCTTACAAGTATTTTCATAGTTTCAAAGTTTCAGGATTGTCTGTATGGGGTTAGGAATCTGTATGGGGCTAAGAAAAATTATTTTGTACTTTTTAGTCCGTCTTAAAAACATGGTATATTCAAAAAAATATTTATTTTTTTAATAATTATTTTCTGCTGTTTAGTCTTTTGTGTATGGAATTTTTCAATAGATTTTGAACATTTTGATGAGATTATAACAAAGACTTTTGGTAAATTTCAGGTTTATTTCAGCTTCTCTCTTGTCGTTTTGTCTTCTTCTGTAAGCGTCGCTTGCGCAACAACTCCAGCGCTATGCGGCCATTTACAAAAACACTGACAGCGCGACGGCAACGCAGCGCCGCGCCGCACCGACCTGTCATCCGAAGAATTAGGGTTCGTAACGAACAGACAATGTTGATGTTAAGAAAACGAGTTAATATTGCATTGTCATCCAGTTGTGAGCTATGTTTAAAGTTTCAAGTCGCTAGCTCATCGGGAAGTTAGTTTAAAATCAATTGCAAAATTTGTACCGAACAAACAGACAGAGGAAGAAAGCTAGCTAATAAAAACGTGTTAATAACAATAATATTAAAAATAATAAAAATTTATGGACACAACCACACATTCCTAACTATTCTTCCAAACTTCTTTTTTTTTTTTTTTACACTTAAATGAGAAAAGAGAAAAGACGTTGTATAATAATAATAAAATTAGGAAAAGCTTACTTGTTAATGTAAGAATAAAGAAATTAACATTCCTTTTATTATTAAATAAAAAATAAATACATTTGAAATGAATGGCTTTGTTTTGTCTCTAATCATTCATCTAAATCCTGCCTTCCCTTGTGCCTTAAAATATCCTAATATACATAAAACACTAATTTCATAAAACTTTTTTAACACTGTATTTTTTGTGTGTTTTTTTTTTAAACTACATTAAAAATGCTTAAAACACAAAAAATCAGAAAGAAATAAGAAAAAGAAATAAAACTTTAAAAAATTATTTCTTTTGCACAAAGCAATTCAATTGAAAACCAAACGGAGTTTGATCTGTTGTTCCACCATCAGACGCTTTTCTTCGTTTATCTTTGGCGAAGGACGTAGTGGAGGTGCTTCCAATTCTTTGGATCCATTATTTTTCTGCCCAAATGAAAGGAAGTTAAGAGGATTAAAGAAGGGGAGGCAAAGGCGCTGCTAGGAGACACAAATTCCAGGAGAAGAGCAAAAATCGATCGCAGCCTAAATTCCTTTCTCGAAGCTTCCCGTGAGTAAAGAATGCAATTGGAAAAATGTCATTTCGATCTGGACTGATCAATCGCTCTTGTAACATTCAAATGCACTCAGGGCTTTCTAGAACAATGTTAACAACACAAATTTCATCTTTTAAATAGTTTGACCAAATATTCTTTCATAAACCTTCTCTTGTATTACAGAACAAAAACAAAACAAAACAGATAAAAGCTTAATTATTATCAATTTCCTACTGATCCTGTAGTTTTCTTATTCTTTCAAATACATTTAGGTAATTCTTAAGCAATAGGAGAACTTTGATTCTGCTGCATCGCCATTAAATTGCGATACACAAAATTTCTAATATTTGTAATCCCAAATATTTTATTGCAGAATATAATAGAAATATACAAAGACAAGAAAAATAAATGGGAAAAATCAATAATCACCTATTAGAAGAGATAATAATCACCTATATGTATATTTACATCAACAATGGAGTTAGATAGGGCTGCCCATTGTCTTCAAGCCAATTTAATATTTATACAAATGAAATGATTATAAAATGGAACCAAATTTATTCATTAGACATTAAATGAACAAATTCTAAAGTTAAATACCCTCTTTTTCCAGATGATCAAATGACTCCTGAAGATAATTTGCAAAGAAGTGTATGTGCATTGAACAATATATCAAAAAATGGAATGGAAATATCCACAGGAAAATCCAAAACAATGGCATTTCTAGGACAAGATTCAACAAGAAACAAAATAATATTAAATGTTTAGAACAAGTATTAATTTTCAGTAAATTGAATGTGATTTATCATATGAAAGCAAAAATTATATCCAAAAGAAAATTACAAAGTTCTCGCAAATCTTTGGAATAATAAATAACACTTTAAAACAGTTGAATTTAAATTTATTTCAGAAGTCCACCGGAATCAAAACATACAATACATTGGATCAAACAGTTTCCTCGAACAGTTTCAAACGGAAGCGAAAACTTGATCATCAAACAGATTAAAATCAGTCGAAATGAAATTTTTCAGAAGAACAGCAGGGAATACTCTTTTAGATTTAAAAACGAATGAGGACATTTTGACAGAATTAAATGTAGAATCAGTAGAAGAAAAATAAAACGTTATAAAACAATTTCAATACAACACATATACAGTATGGACAACACCAGTATTTGAAATATTATATATCAAGTGGCCATGATTAAAGAGGAGCTGTTTAGAGCCCAATTACCAAAAACCTATTGGACCACCCACTGTTTAGATCATGGGGTTTCGATTTCTAAAGAAAAAAAAATAGTTCAAAATTTCACCAGAGAAAAAAAAATGGCACCAAATCTAAATGCGTACAGAAAATTGGGCGTAATAAATAAAGCAAGCTTACAATCAATAGTAATTTTTATTTGCTATCATTTACGGATGTGATTCAACATGTTTTTCTTGTAATTGTTCCAAAGACTGCATTCTGTGAACAGCATTTCCTTCAGCAAACAAAAAACAATAGATCTACAGTGATTTCCCTCTTGCACAGCTTTATTCGGTCCTTTCACATTAGTAAGTTATCCACGTCTCCTTCATACACCAAGCTGTCAAATATGCCTATAAATCCATGGTCTAAACAGTGTTCACACCAAATTTTGGTGGAGTTTGGCCCAATAGGGTTTTGGTAATTGGGTTCCAAACACCTCCTCTTTAATTAAAGACACTCGGAACTACAAACCAAAAGGACATAGAAGACCGAGATAGCCACTCAAGAGTCATATTATAAAGACCTAATTCATGATAGATGATGATAAGAATGTTGATGATGAAAATATTTACTATTGGGGGCTACTATTTTATCATATACGGAAGCGTCTACCTGTACAGATTTTGGCAGCTCTTAGTTGTCATAAGAAGCATCCAACCACCAACAATCGTCTTCAATTCGTTTTTTTGCATTCTGGCTAAAGGTTGACGTCACAGTTTCCACTGAAATAGGCTTCTTTGGAAAATTAATTTTTCTCATTTTGTTCCATTTCTCCTGGCAGGCTTTCGAGAGTACATCAACAGTTTAGATCGTATCTTTCCAAGGATACTTTTCAGTAAACCGAATCACCTAGAAGATACATCTGGTGATTTTATAGATATGGAATCGCCTCAATTCCTTGAGTCATTCGAGCCTTGTTCATTTTGCGATATTGGTGGATATACACATTCTTCACTCCTCACAGTATAGTTAGGGATTTCACTATGATATGAAGGTTTCGAAAATATTGTCTCGATAGTAGGTTTACTTTACCATTCCAAGAAAATCTACGCAGTCTTAACCATTCCCGATGACAAGAACCAGGAGCCATCATGAAGCCCTTGAAAAAGTTTCCTTATACAGACGTCATTTTCCGCCTTTGAGGTCATAGGACGACAGAAAATCGTCCATGGCTTGTTCAAGTCTCTTGCTGAATATACTTAAACGACTTCTACATTCAGGCTACATCAGGGGTTTATCTTTCTAAACCCCTGATCATTTATCTTTCTATCATCTGCCAATTACCCTTTATTCAACTTACGATAGTTGGTTCTGCATTCTGCAATGGAGCTTAAACTTTTGTACTTATTAGATTCAGATCAATTGTGCATCTCACAGTTGTCTTTGACACATCTGTGATCTGAGCACTGCTTCTTTGAATAATTAAGTTCTCTTTACTCACCATTTCCATTATCTTTCTTCATTTTAAGAAACGGAGTGAGAACATATAGATTCCAAAGGGATAACTTATTTTGGTCCAAACAACTGGTTTTCTTTCGTTCTCAGTAATTATTCGACTGATAACTGATTCTTTCATCTTGAAATATCGTTCTTTACTTGTTGTTATTTAGCTGGAATACAGAAATTTCACGTCGGAAAGAGAAATTATGTACCCTTTCCACTAAACTGGAATCTTAGGTGCTATTTTTGACTGGAAATATCATTTCAAAGCAAAATCCATCCCTACGTGATCACACGATCGTGGGATATGTTATTTGCATGAGCAATAATCCACAGAGCGTTTGCGCAATCTTTCTGATGTTCTTGGAACAATCCTCTGTAACCTTGGTACAGTTAAATTACCTATGTAACCTCAATATATCTTGTTCGGTGTAAAATTTAAGTATCAGTCACTTCTCAATTCCTGGAAACATTTGACTAATCTGACCAAAATTTGATAACTGTAATATAAGAGGCAAAGTCAACTTCTGAATGAATGTTCTCTAAATACGAGTATCTTTGTTAAGGTTTCAAAATTCAACTGAATAAAGATAGAAAGATATCAATGAAAAAAAATTGATTCATTGTATGAGGTAAAATCATTTTAAAAGTTGTAGACTAGCCTCAAATCAAAAATAAAAGTAAAAGAAAATAGTTCTTCAGTCAGACTGAAATGAGATAGAGCACTGGTTCAATGATATTAATGAATACATCGAATTTTCAAGTTAAAACTTTTCAAACAAAGCAACTGTATAAAGTTTTTGAAGATAAAAAAAAATGGATTGCATTGCAGTATTTATCGTTTTATACCATCAGTAATTAAAAAATGTTAGTAAATAAGTAAATAAAAAAAAGTTATCGGATATTTTTGTTGCTTCTACATAACTGTTCTTGAAGAGCTAATGTTTTATTAAAAGTAGAAAGTGGCAAATAAAGCAATAATTTCTGTAATGAAGCGATTAATTAATAACCTCTGCAAACAACGAATAAAAGCTTTACGGATAAACTGGATGAAATTGTCTGATTTTCTATAAACTTAATCATATTTCAATGTTTTCTTTTCATCTTCATATTTTCAAGCTGATTATGTCAAAACAAAACAAAAATAAGGTAGATAAAGTGATTAGTAAACCAATCACAATGCTACGCAATGTCTTCTGATAATTGATATTGCTTTAATTTCCTTGTATTTATTTCCAGTAAACGCAACAATGGCGCTTTTTGACAATCACATTTATAATGCAGCTATAAATGTGATTGTTCCGAATGCAAAAGGCGCAATTGTTGCGATTGTTGGGATTGTTGTGTTTAATGATAATTTAATGAGATATTTTAATAAGATTTTAATGATATTTTAATAAGATTTTAATGAGACTTGCCTACGTGACAGACAAAACGGGAATATAAGTTTGCTGATACATAATCACTTTGAAGATTGTTTTTGCTTTCTTGAAAACCACGAATTTTATTTTATTTTCAAAAATACTATATTTCCAAAATTAGAGATATTCTTTTCACTTCCACTTAGCATAGTGGATTTGGACAAGAACTCGCCCAGCACGAACCCGTCGATGTTATTTTCCATTTTGCACCAATTGATCGTAGCTATATTTAGATATTTCTATCCATGCCTCAATTATAAGGTTCTTCGTTTCCGAAAGAAAGACTAAAATCGAAATCTATTAAAGTTCTGTTTACCTCGTTCCAATATTCCAAAATTCAAGATAAATACACTAAGAAATTTATTTTTGATGTATTTTTGATGTAAAATAACGTTAAAAATACAAAAGAAAATCATATAATCTCGATCCTGTCAATAAAACTACATATTAAAAGAAATAACTAAATATTCGAAAACTCTGAAAGTGAAATGGAATAATTTTTTGTTTTTTTCATCCACACGTAAATTTAGAAAGGTGGTAAATTATTTATTTATTTATTTATTTATTTATTTATTTAGTTATTTATTTATTTACGTATTTTCTTAAGCCAAGCAATATAAGTAAGACGCCTCAGAAGATAAGTTTTTTTTTCGATTTGAGAAGAAATGCTTACGAAATATACTTTTAATATAATTCCAGCCATTAAAGGAGAAAAGAATTAGCAATGCTGGATAATCGATTATTCAGCCAACCTTCCTTAGAAAGCATAATTATAAAACAACAAAAATGTTTTCTTTATATTACATGTATAACAATTAAACAAAATTTAATTTTTTTGAAATGCAGATAGTAAGATGTTGCTGTAAATGATTGAAAACAATCGTCAACAACTTTAATAGTAATATCAAGAGTTTCACAAGCAAACCAAAATGTCAATAAATTTACCTTAAAAAAATAAAAAAGAGCTTCAAAAAACTTTCCAGTTGTTGTTTAATCCTTTGCTGTTGTATAACCCTGTCAATGGAATCGATTTCATTCCCTTCACCCAGTACATCCTTATCACTTCAAATCCAAACTCAAATAATAATTTCAAAGATCAAAAGATAAGTCAGTAAAAAGGAAAAAAGAGTAATGCTCAGATTATTTAAGCACAATAATAAACACTACAAGAAAAAACTCCTATGCTTATGTTTTTCAAAACATCAATTCTCATATGAGATTTCAAAATAGACTATGAGATTTATTCGAAAACTTTAAAAACAATAATATTCTATAAATTATTCTTCTTTCTTCTGATATAAGATTTTGATTAAACAATTGCATAGGATTGCATAATTATTTCAAAATCATATAAAAACAATATTACTAATAAATAAGCTTAAGAAATTATAATATTATGATATTTCATTGTAATTTGTGGAACTTAATGCCAAGTAAATAAAATACTGTGATTGCAGAGTACGCAGTTTGAAGAAAAATCGCCAGGAAATAAAATAAACTTGAATTCGAGGTTCAAGTAATTTAATAAAACATTGTTATAACATTAAAACAGGTCTTACAACAACAACATGGCTCAAAGGGTTTAGATGATTTAGTGATTAAAGTCCCTTCGAATAATAATCCTTCTTCATCTAGCTTCTGAAGATTTGTTCCAAAAACGTTGTAATCGAACACCAAACGATTGAAGCCTATTTCAGTGATCAATGCCTCTTGTCTTTATTAATTGAAAAGCAGAATCTTATTTCCTACAACCATGACTTGACTTGAATATGTTAACATTAATAGTTCTTTTCACTCTGGAATCTGATCAAACGGGACGTTCTTCTTCATCGAATTGTGTCCTCCAATTCACAACAGGACTTTTTCGAAAATGTAACTAAGACACACTTGAATAACTTGTGCCCTTCTCTGACTGCAATGACTAGACTCAGAGACATCTTTTGCATCGTCTTTGCTTGACGAAATCACCTGATTATTTCTGTGGCAAAGCCAACTACCTTCAAGAGATCGTGTTAGCAACTGCATCAATTGTTGCTAACAATTTGATTTCACTGAAGATGCACTGTTGCACTTTTGAAACGATGAAATTAAGGTCGGGAGCCCGAATTTCGTCCGCTTCAGTTTCTCGGTCCTGTCTCTAGGACAGCTACTGACGCTAGCAGGTGTATGTAGAGGAAGGCAAACAGAGCCAGTTGTGAAAGTTTAGTGATTCAGAAAGCTTCTGTTTTGGTTTTAAGAAGATTTTTCGTTATCTTGGTATGGTGAGTTCTTATAATTATTTTAATCATTATTAGTTGTCCTTTATGTCTAGTTTAAGCGTTGTTTTTGTATTCTCTGCATGTTCCTGGCTTTGGTACGTTGTCAATAGAAGGGTGTGTCAGTCTTGTGTCTTCAGATTCATTTGTTTAGAAGATAGGAGCCGCCATGTTGGTTTGTGGGTTGTTTCTGATTTCGTCGCCGATAATATTTCTAATTAGGGACTCACACTTTTCGTTTGCTTTTATTTTTAGATGGAGTTTACTTTCAGGAGTTTTTATGCTTAAGAAAGTGCTTCCCAACGTGGGCCCACGCCCCACAGGGAGGCAATTTGATTGTTAAGGGGGGCAATTCGAAAATGGACTCGTCCAGAGTTTAAGTTCACCATATGGCGACTCTCAGTATACAATACACAATATACAAATTAAGACATTCGCACTTTTACTAAATAGAAGTAGATTGGCAAAATTAATAATAATAATAATAATATTCTTGCCGTTTTACTTAGGTGGGCATAGGTGGGGTGTAGCACAAAAAAGGTTGGGAAACACTGAGCCCTAAGTCATTGAAAATTGGTTGAGTAACTATGCTGCTCGCGTAGTTAGCAATCTCTAATTAGCTGGGCTGTTCAGTGAAATGTATAAGCGTGCTTTAATCATGAAAACTGCTGTCAATGGATTTCGGATAACAGGATGATTCCTTTCAATCCAAATGATATTGGTGCTGACGATTTTTTTTTGGGGGGAGGGATTCTCAGTCTTTAACCAATCATCATCCCCCAATTATGAGGAACCATAAAGTTTACTTGTTCTGCTGACCAGCCGTCAACAAACATCGCGAGGACCACCAGCCCACAGTCAGTCCTAAAGACATGAGTCAAGCTCCATTGATTCAGCAATCAACCTCGAAGAGGTTCAGCAACGACAGAACAAGATCTCCTCATAAAAAAAATGAAGAGGCCTATGCAAAGAAAACGGCTCCGCCTAAGAAAAAGTTTGTGCTACCGAAGGGTTCCAAACAAAAGGGCGTGAAACCATCCTCCAGAAAAACCAAAGCAGAAACGATCAGTTACAGTGACGACATTCAATATGACTCAATTGACGAAAGCAACAGTGAGGATGATAGCGAATGTCCAATCTGTGGGACAAAATATTCCGCTGATAAACGTGGCGAAAAATGGATCCTCTGCACAAAATGTTTCACATGGTTTCATGAAACATGCTCTGGCGCCAAAGTCGACAGCAATTGTGATACTTGCTTGGAAGGCTAAAATGCTCATCTTAAAAATATATAATGATAATTTTTTTTTTCAAGTAAACTTACTTTTCTTTCTGAGTTTTGCTAAATTTATGTTATAAGTATAACGTTCTGTATTACTTGATTACATTCGAAATATGCTCACTATTATAGTGAATTTTTGTAAATAATATGAATATAGTTAAAACATATTTAAAAACAATTGTTATTACCTCATTTTTTCGAAATTTTTTAGGGGGATGAAAGTAGGAAAACCTTTTTTGGTTTTGCAGAAGTAGGTACATTGGAAATTAACTGTTTTTGGTTCTAACAATTGATTCTACAGGCGATTTGGCTTGGTTTCCGGGTAAAGGTATAGTTCTTGAAGGTAAAGATATTGTGAATGTCAAATTTTGGAGCCCTTACGTCCTTTAATACGGTGTGCAGATATGAAAAACTTCGAAATTTTGGGCCCCCTACCTTATTAGTGTGCATTTACAACACTTGAATGAGCATAGAAATCTAACTATCTGGCAATCTATGAATTCAATATCTATTTCCTTTCCATTATTTCTGTTAATATTTTGATTTTCGGTGTTTGCAATAAGATAACTTTCTAATAATTTTTGTTATGATAGCAGACAAAACTTTGTAGTTTGTGATGTTTGTGTGAATAATTACGTTTGTGATCCGAGTCTGACTTTCAGATTTTGCCAGTCTATATTGTGTGAAAACTTCTGGAGATAATCTTTTGCAGTCATTACGTCTCTGAATAATTTAGAATGAACCAAATTCCTTTGTATCAAGTTTCATCATACATCCATCAATAATCAAAAGGTATAAAATTGTTTTTCTTGCAAAAGTAACTTGAGTGTAGTTTCCCCAAACTACAGAATTTTTATCTGATTTTCGTTTTAATATATTATTTAAAGTATGTAAAATATAACATGAAAAAAATGCAGAAAAATCTCAATGATCATTAGCTTGGAATTTCTCCATTATAGGAGTGGTGAACTGAAGTCAGTTTTATAGTGAAAATGACAATATCTTAATAAGTGTAGTAAGTATATCAATATATTTGATATATCGAGTTTGTTAGATTCTATATTACCAAGACCTTTATGAATTTTAAAGAGCATTTGGATTATTTATAAAGAGAATCTGAAAAATCAGATTGTCCAAGCACCTTCTGATCCCGAGAGAAAATTAATAGAAGCTATATAATGAGTAGCACCAAGGGACAACTTGTTAATAAAAAAGAAGAGGAAATAGATTCTGACATGAACTGTTGGCAGAGATACAAATAAAAAGTTGATTGTTATGAATACAACAGAAGTAAATTGTAGATTTAAAAATGTTTTTATATGATTTTGAAATACTTAGGTAATCCTGCACAGTTGATTTCAAGTTTCTATATCACCATCAAAATGATTCATAGCTTCCAGAACTTTCTAAAAGTTCTACAACAATTCTCTTTAAAACTCTTCCAAAAATTTATATTGTTTAATAAATAAGGGAATGCAGGGAACTGTTTATTAGTTAATGCATTTTTATTATGAATATAATATAATTTTGAAAATAAACCAAAATTATTTATTACTTGTCTCATTAATTTCAGTAATTTGAACCCAAAAAAGAATATTGTCTTATAATACAGGTGCTCGTTGAACAGAATTGATCAAGTGAACAGATGGGCTTTCATCGTTATTCTTTGTCTACTCCTTATTTTGTTATTTCGAAATGAAAAAATTTTGAATGAGAATCGAAAAAAAACCCCCCTTTTTTTCTCATAAAATTATTTGGTTGTTTCCCCCCCCCCCCCTTGTTTACGTCTGATTGAAAACGCTGAAGTAATTGAGTTTGTTCAGACAGGGCAATCTCCAGAGAAATTATGGCTGCTCAGGGTTTCAAAGTAATAAGATTCAATGAAATGAAAAATCAAATAACAAAATATTTAAGTAAAAAAAAAAATCTTAAATTATAACCAAGTTTCTGATAATATTTTGTAACGAGGATCCTCTGCTTTAACCAGCTAAAAATTAAGAAATATAAAAAAGGGTTCATATTATAATCGTACTCCAATAACGGCGTTAGAATAGAACTGAAATCCGACACAGAATGCACCAGAATGTATTCAAGGTCCACAAATCACACAAAGTTTAGACAGAAATCTTAATTAATTATATTAAGAAAGAAAATTATCTGATGATTAATTTCAGCTCTTTTTTATTAATAGTATCTAAGATTTAAATTAAAAACGCTTCAATTATTTTTTAGTTTCATTATTATGGGAATCGCAGTGGTGCCTCAAAAGAAAAAATGAACAATAAAAAACTCACTAATGAAACATTAGTGAGAAAATTTATGTGTCAGCCGTTCGCTGGTCTCAATGATTTTTTTTAAGCATAAAAATTCAAACTGCGGATTTGAATTATTAATAAACAATGGGTGAGACCAAATTGTTGAACGGCTGGCACAAGAATTTTCTCATTAATTTTTCATTGGTGAGTTTTTTATTGTTCATTTTTTCTTTTGAAGCACCACTGCGCTTTCGATGATCACTCATATTAGCCTCAGTATGGAGACCTTGTTGTTTTACTGGTGAATGCTCCTGGCTGATGATCGCCAAAGAGCGTGAAACAGCTATTCCGGGATGTCACATGATAGACAATTTGGTCTC
Source organism: Thereuonema tuberculata (assembly GCA_023159025.1). Classification (NCBI taxonomy): domain Eukaryota; kingdom Metazoa; phylum Arthropoda; class Chilopoda; order Scutigeromorpha; family Scutigeridae; genus Thereuonema; species Thereuonema tuberculata. Next base: position 3,655,382 of record JAFIDM010003189.1, on the reverse strand, counting down.
ACCCATTGTTGTTTCATTATTATGTTTTAAAATTTTGAAAATAAAATTTTCAACAAAAAATTTTGAAAGTAGACTGGAAAGTTTTGAAAGCTTAGTCAAAGTTTGTAAGCTTTCTTTTTATTGAGGTAATTTTTAGAAAAATCCTCTTTGGAAAGAATCTTTTCCAATTAATAATTAAATATTTTTTAAAGATAATAATTTAGAAATTATGCTTATTAATATTTTTTTTTATTTTTTAAATATTGGATTTCTTTTTAAAATCTAAAATAAAGATTTAATTTCTTTATCTATTACATAATAGTGTAATATACAATGTTACGTTTTATTTTAGATTGAGAATCAATACAAAAGAAAACAATGAATGAAAACAAAACATTTTTTTTAGATGAAATCACAGTATGTAGGTTCGGAGAAAACAAATGTATATAAGTATGTATATATTTTCGAATATTTTGTAAGAGGGTGGAAATGTGCCTTCTTAACAACTTTAGTATTACATGCACGAAATAGTTACTTAATTAGCTGGAAAACAACCAATAAATAAAACTCTAACAGGTGTGACTAATTCGATTATTTAGAGACAATTTAACAAAGGATTAAAATTAAGTAATAAATATTAATACAGATTAGCGCAAAATTGTTTGTCAAATTCAAACTATAAACAAAACTATCACAAAATATAAGAGAAAGAAAAAACTAAAAGCTACGAAAAATAATCTTTTTAAAAAAATTCATTCCCTCAAAGAGAAGATTATTGTAAATCTGCATTTGGAAATTTATAAGCTTATTGCAGCATTAGATTCGTTCAACTTTAAATGAACCACTGAAATTAAAGTTATAAAACACTTGTGAAAGTTTTATGTTACTTATATTCTATTTTTTAATTTAAATAATTTTCTTTACTGATTTTCCTTTGAATTTCTTAATAGTAATATTATACAGATATTCCCTGGTTTTTAATTTTTTTTGGTTATTTACAATAGTCATTTAATTTGCCTAAAACGTATTTTCATTTTCTTTTGTTTTAGCTTCAACCCTGACTACTGTAAGAGAGTAAATATATTTAACATTTTTTAATATCGTTTAAGCAAGAAATTGATTTCTGCATTAAATTGTTGAAATATTTTAATTTTCTTTTATTTAAAAAAAAAATCTTTTTCAAAATTTAAGTTAGTCTGTTTCTTGGTAAAGAATAGTTTGATTTTTATTTTTCAGTTAATATTCAATTAAAGCTTCAAATTGAAATAATAAAAATAATGAAATGCTTAAAAATTCCATTAATATCCAATAATATTCTGAGAAGTTTTTCTGCAGTTAAGTGATTCCAGTCTTTCCATAAATTCACTGTAATTGAAAACCCATTAATATATACCAGTACATAGATATAGAAGAGATCAAATGCAATGACATAGTAAATAAATGTTTTAATAATTAACGCGTTCATTTTAAATAAATTATGTTAATACGACTATTTATATTAGATAATTCAAAACGAATTGTTTATTGCTTATTTTGTGAATTCAATCAACATTTAAAACCTATAATTTAAGTGTAAAAATTGAAACGTTCTAAATTTAGACTAATTACGTAATTACATGCTTATAATAATCAGGAGGCAATTGCGATATGTTTATTTTTAATTCTTCATGGAATTCATATTTCTATTCTTTTTACATGGTTCAATGCTATTGACCTACGACGATCTAGAGATTATTCACTGTTTTAAAGTTAAGATCTTTTCAGTTATTTATCTTTTCCAAATCTATTCAATTTTAGAGTTTGAATAAATTATTCAAGAAGATTTCTCTTAACTTTATATTAACTGCTAATGTTGTCTACTGAATAAAAGACTGAGACCTTACATCAATCGAGAAATTGGAAAGAATATCTATTTTCATGTTCACTTCAGAGATTATGTAATATCAATATAAAACATTACAGATTTAAGATAAGAGTTTAATCCGCCTGCGAGTCTTCAGTCAAAGGAGATTATCATCTGGTAGAATTCATGAGTTCACTTTGTCAGATGGATCAAAGATACTTTCCAACGGCAGCGGCAGTGAGGAAATAAAAGTTCCCAATAGTGAATAAAAAAGTTGCAGGTACTTTTTCAGAAATTTGCAATTTGTAGAGTTTATTATTGTGTTTTTAAATGCACCAAGAATTATTCTTTTTCTTTTTTACTGATTTATCTTTTGATCTCATGAAATGGTTATTTGAAGTACTCAGTACTAAGTAAGGATATACCGAGTGAAATCTATTCCATTGGCAGGATTAACACATGATTAAAACAACAAAGGAATAAACAGTAAGTTCGCGACAGTTTTTATCATTGGTAAGTAGAAGTATAATCATTTAACATCTGTGCAATGACAGTTTCGTTACTTGTTTACATTTACAATATTATTATAATTAACAATTATTATTATTTATTATTGTTAACATTTATAATACCTTTGTGACCGCAGTACCTATGCAAAAAACATTTATTAAATCCTTATTTTATTGAATAGACATCACTATATTTCGGAAGACCTTTCTTTTGACAAAATTATCCAGTTCCAGAAAATGAGAGCATTTGGTTATTTTGATATTAACCAGTTCGTTTGTTTTTTATATAAACATAAATTGCTCGCTCGTTTTAAATTTCTTAAAAATTGGTCTCACCCATTGCTATTATTCTTAAAAAGAAGTTATAAAATCAAAAATCTAAAGTAATCATGTTTGTTCAAAAGGGATTAAAATTACCGTTTTCCTATTATATGATATTACGAAATAAGTTACTTGAAAAGAACGCCTTTCCTTTTATAAGACTGACAAGAAAGAGTGAGAATCAACAGTTTACCGAAACCGGGACGTCGCCTGTCAACAGGATTTCATTAAGTAAAAAAAGAAAATAAATAAATCAAAATAAGGTTTTTTAAAGTGTTTAATTCAAGGCTCTAACGGTTTATTCTTTTTCATATCTTTAAATATTTTGCTCTTGCTTTAAATACAGCATTGCCTGTATTATCGTAATGTATCTAAATATTCTTGTTTTATCGATTGCTGTCCTAGATAGAAGTTTACATTACATATATTAGACGTTTTTTATGTAATATTTATTACTTGTTTTACTCTGAATCTTATGTAGACCAAAAAGGTTTTCAAATATAATTATAAGTCAAATTAAGTGTCCGTTCCTTAGTCGGTTTGTGCAACTTTACTGGAAAATTCTTTAGTGTAGGATCTGAAATTGAAATCTGAAATTGAAATCTGAAATTGCAACCTAACACAAGAGCTAAGTAATATCTGGGATAAGGTTAAACAATCACTCAATTCGAAAAGAATGTTTATTGTATTGATTTACAAATTATTAATTTAATACAGTGAATATATATTTGTTGGCACAGTTTAATCTTTTAAATCAGAAATCACAGAAAAATTTCCCAAAAAAGTTTTCAACACTTATTTGCTTTTAATGGAAATAAGATACAACAACCTAAACATAGAAACCACAAGATGAAGAAAGTTTATGACAAAATCATTCAACGTTAAAATATCAGTTTTCAAACTTTCATTTTACGAATAAAAATCTGCGAAAAGTATTGTTTTTTTAACTTTCTTTGTGAACCTCCATTTTAAAACAAAGTAGGCCTTGCACTTTGTTTTGTGAAATCACGAACCGTTCTTGGTTCTGTAACAGATGGTAATGGTAAGTGGTGAAATAGAGTTTGCTGTCAGGAACGTAACGAAAACTTATCCCTATGTGAGCTGACCCGGAAACGAAAGTCAACGATGACGTCAATGGTCACGGTTCTAAATTCCAGTGGCATCGGTAAACAATTCTACTTCAAAGATCTCAAAGTTCTTAGCGAAAAAAGATCATTTTCGAACACAGGACACATTTCCAAAATTCAATTCCAGTTTCGATTTTTTTCAGTTCTCTCCTCAAAACTTGAAAATTCAAGAAATATTTTTTATCAACTAGAGATCGGCAATAATCTGCATTTATAAGATAATGAAGTTAATAATGGAAGAAAAAAAAACCTCTGTATTTGAAAAAGCTTGGCGCAGACACAAACGACAATTGACAAGAATGGAGGAGATGTAAAGAATGATCGAATACCTAAAAAATTTAAACATAGGTTTGGTTAAATCAAAGGAAATTATCAAATTTAAATTATTTAAATCTAAAAAGATTTTTTTAGATTTAGGTATTTTACTTACAATTTTGATATTTTTTTTTATTTTAAATTTTAAGTAGTTGGTTTTTAATTTTTAAAAAGAGCAAATTCTTGGTATATTACGTTTTAGTTTTCTAAAGTGTTTCTAAATTTTGCCGCTGAAGACGTGGAGGTAATTTGATTGTATATCCATAGAAACAGTGATTTGCTTTTTGGTATTAGCGTTTTCAAATCCCAAATCACTGTCCGGTTATATATGCATCTAACAAGAATTAAACAGACATTGGACAGATCAATAAAAGATTACATTGGAAATTGGTAAATAAAGCTAAAGAAACCATTCATCGGTTGCTAAAACGTCTTTGTATATCAAAATTTAGTTGTCCCCTTTTCTTCTGTTACGTCATTCCTCGATTAGAAAATTTTCATCAACCTCCGCGCATTTTCAAGATGGCTGAAATCGACTTCGATTCTTGTGATTTCGAGGATGATAATATTACTTAGGGCTAAATTTCCTTCCTACTTTTTTTTTTATAAAGTACTTTCAATTTCTTTTTTTATAAATCTAAATAGCAGTTTTTTGAATTAAAGTTAATTGAAGTTATTGAGTTTTTTTGTTAATTTAGTGACACTGAAGAAGCAAAATGACTTTTTGAATCTTTATTTCTTATTTTCAGAATTCCCATTGAACAACTTCGGTCACTGAATTCTACTTTAAAAAATTAAAAAGCAAGTTTAACTTTAAGAAAAAGAAAAATTTTGAAATGCATATAAACAAAACAAAGGTTCTCGCACCCTGAGAGTAAAAAATGTTAGTCTAATAGAAATTGTTAGTTCGACTTTTTATTTTATTTTCATTTTTTAATTCTTTCCTTTTATGTTTTTTATGTCATGATTAGTCACTCAGTCCGAAGACTGGTTCCCATGATGTCCATGACATATTCCTCCATCTGTCTCCCTTCATCCTCTTCATTTCCTCAAGCCTATAACTCCTAAATCCTTGCACATTTGTGTAATAAAATCATTTAGAGGTCTTTCTCTTCCTGTACCTTTACTTAGAACCTTCTCCTCTAGGAATATGTTTTTTTATTAATATAAATTAATGTTTGAAAAACGAACTGATTATTCTTTTTTAATATTTGTTTAGCTCTGATAAGGTTTTTTTTTTTATTAAAAAACATATCTTCACTATTGCAGCATCTCAATGCGGCTGAGTTCTTCATCAATCAGAAGTGCTTGTGTTATTATCCAAGTTTATGATAAGGTTTTCCACAGCTTTATCGACGAGACCTTCAATCTTCCAAAGTTTTTCTTAAGTTTAACTGTCTTTGTTCTTTCATATACGAGAATATTCGTAAGAAGATCCGATATATAAAATGGCAAACATGGCTTCTCCTCGTTGAATTACAATCATTAAAATAGCAATTATAATCTAAAAAGTATACAAAAGAAAGAAGTTTTACAAAGTAATTACTCAGGGGATTATAAGTATATTTTTAAAAAAAATATCTTGGCAAAAGTTGTGATAGTTTGATGCCCAATTATTTACAAGATATTTCAGAATTTCCAAAAGTATTGACTTGCTTAAAATACAAACATGTTTTCAATAAATTTAATTTAACTAATTATAAATAATTTTAGTTATGAATTATCTGTTTGTTTTTTCAATGAATTTGTGAAACATAATTAGTATTCTGAATTTTTTATCTTTTTTATGTAGCAAAAATAGCAAAAATAGTAGAATTCTCTATTTCAACAGGCGCCTATATAATAAATTACAAGTAAGTTCAAACTGATTCGTCCATCTGGAATCTTCAGTAGAAAAACAATTATAAAAAGCAAATTAGTTATTAGAATAAATCACTTTCTGAGAGATAATCTTCCAAATTTAAGTTATCCTTAGTTAAAATTTAGGCCTTTGAAAATCTTAATTGCTTTCTTATAACTCAGAATTATACACTGTTTCGAAATGCAGAAATTAAGTGGGGAAACGGGACTAGACTCAATATCTCAATCGAATTCCAAAAAAGAATTCCATGATATTGAACTAAACTTTAGTAAAAAAACTTTAGATTTTAACATATACAGGACTTAAATGATTTTTTTTTGTATAGTTTACTTTATAGTAAGGCACGTATAATGAATGTATTGCAGAAAATTACAAAAATAAAACAAAGAAAACAATCTTTTTTTCTTAAACATTAAACTTGTGAGTGAACAGTAGATGACCATCAAACGACTTCAAAAGCAACAAAACTATAGTAAAGGTTAAATTAAAAGTGAAATCATTATAACAACTGAAGCCATTTTCATAACAGTAGAATATTGTTTATGAATTCAATTAGAGCCTATATTTTATAGATTTAACTGCACGTGGGTTCCCGACACACCCTGAGAAAGATCAAAATATTCAGTTGCTTCCAATTATAATTACTTGGCACAAATTGTAATTTGCCTGCATTTGATGTTCTACCCTCATCCAGGCACCACCGGTTACGCCCAACTTAATTTCCAGCGCCTGGACGTCGAATTAATCTGTTACGCAACATTTGTGTCCTTAAATTTGAGAATTATTTTTTTGCTATTGTTAAAAACAGGATTTTATGAAAATAAAAAGCTTTAATTTAGAAATTAGAACGAATAAAATAAAACTACAATTTTTTTATTAAGTCTTTTTCATTTCGATTAAGAATATTTCCCAGAATCCTTCTCTTTTAAAAACTTCTCCACAACTCAAAATTCCACAAATTTTAAATCAGCTATCAGTCAACATTTAAACAAATTTCCATTATTGATTGAGATAACATAAAAAGTTTAGATATTGACAATAATTATCAAAAATTAAAAGAAGCCTTTTATATTAAAAAAATTTCTATTAAATTAATAAACCGAAAATTTGAAATTCCAGATGTTACCGATTTATTTCAATGTTAATTATGTTATGTTGTCTTTATCGTTTGTTCTGTATATTTTTAAAGCTTTTGTTATCTTTTAATTTAAGTTCATAAATGCTTTTTGTTATTATTCAGTTGCAAAACCATCTTGTTATATTGTTTGTTAAGAATTGTTGTTAATTGTTTTAAAATTTGATGTAGCATATTCTTGTATTATTTTAATGTTATTCACTTGAAAATGAAGTTCCTTACTGCGAAACATGTAGTGTATATCATTTAATCTATTAGTTATCTTAAATTGCATATATACATACGATGAAGAAAAACAAACTCCTACTACTCCAATGATAATCAATATTTCTTCCTATTTATTCCATGGACTTCTTCTGGATACAAATAAACAAAAACAAAAATAAGGAATGAAAGACAAAACCTTCTCTTTTCTCTACAATAACAACTTAAAATATATAACAAATAACTTCAATAAACATGAAACATGACATTAACAATAAAAATAAAGTAACACAAATAAATATTATTAACAACTTCGTTTGAATAAACATGGGTGATTTATCATTATTAGAAAATCTTTGTTTAATTAAAATCCAAAATCTCTTTAAATCTATTATTTTTTGTTAAAGATTTTCTGAAAACATTAAGAGACACTTCAATGACTTTAAGGGATTTATCTTTATTTAAACATAAACAACTGTTAATTAAACATGACTCCAATGTAAACCTTTTATATTCATCTTGAACATTGAAATAATATGTATGTCTGGGTCGGGGCAATGATTCTTAAGCTGGCAATATTTATTTGTGTTACTTTATTTTTATTGTTAATGTCATGTTTCATGTTTATTGAAGTTATTTGTTATATATTTTAAGTTGTTCTTGTAGAGAAAAGAGAAGGTTTTTCTATTTCATTCCTTAATTTTTTATTTTGTTTATTTATATTGTATCCAGAAGTAGTCCTTGGAATAAATAGGAAGAAATATTGATTATCATTGGAGTAGTAGGAGTTTGTTTTTCTTCATCGTATGTATATATGCAATGAAGTGTACATAATTAAATATTTGTATCAAACCCTTTTTCATGAAGTTCTCTATCTAATACTTATTGGGTTTCTCTTCAGTATTATCTTGTCTTTTGTTTTACTTTTCTTCAAACTGTAAACGAGGATTAATAAATAATTCAAACTGGGTTGTTCCTGATTTCCAAGTACTTTTGTGGACGACTCACATCAAATTAAAAGTTTATATTCGTTTTAGAAAACAATTAAAGAGCATATCATATTTTACAATAGAATTTTACGTGCACTGTTCATAGTTTACTCCACAAATGCTAGCCGATGCACCTGGTTAATATGCAAAAAGTTCCTTTAATACAAAAATTACAATACGACTAGAGTTTCTGGCACAGCTGAGTTGATAATAGGCACTCAGCTCTGCCAGAAACTATAGTCGTATTGTAATTTTTGTATTAAAGGAAGTTTTTGCATATTAACCAGGTGATCGGCTAACATTTGAGAAGTGAAGCATATCATATTTGTCTTTGCTGGGGAAACCCATGGTTTGAAACTTTTACGATATAATAATAATATTAATAATAATAATAAATTTGAAAGTTGGAAAAACAAGCCTCTTATTGGACAATATATAAAACAAATTGAAGAAAAAATTGACAATTCCAGAACTGGCAATGGCTTCAAAATGGTTACATCAAGAAAGAAACAGAAGGGTTAATATTTGCTGCCCAAGAACAAGCTTTATTAACTAACGTGATGAAAACCAAAATACAACACGTGAGCAACGATAGTAAATGCAGATTATGCAAAGTGAAGGATGAAACTATTGACCATCTTATCAGTGGTTGTAGTAAAATTGCTCAGACTGATTACAAAAGACGCCATGATAGAGTAGCCAGTATTATTCACTAGAATTTATGCAAAAAATATCAATTCCCAGTTTCCAAAAACTGGTGGGAACATTCTATTGAAAAGGTGCTAGAAAATGATGAGGCCAAAATCCTCTGGGACTTCAGAATTCAAACCGACCGTCATTTGGAACACAACACTCCAGACATAAGAATTGTAGAGAGGAAAGATGTTTTTCTAATAGATGTGACAATACCTGGAGATGCACGAATTGTTGAGAAAGAACTGGAAAAGATCACAAAATATAGGGATCTGACAATTGAAATTTCTCGTTTGTGGAACAAACGTGCCACTGTAACACCTATAGTTATTGGTGCCCTTGGTGCTTTATCTAAGGAATTTGTAAAACTCTTTAATAGCTTGGAACTTCATGAGATTTCAATAACAGATCTGCAAAAAACATCATTACTAGGAACTCCTTATATTTTGCGAAGATACTTGGACAATTCTTAGGTCTCTGGGTGAGACTTGAATTGCTCAATTAATCCAGTCAAAGATGTTGTCTTTGTACTGTGTCATATGTTATATAATAATAATAATAATAATAATAATAAAAGTGTTAGAAAATGAAGAGGTAAAATCCTTTTGGATTTCCGAATACAAACTGAGCATCATTTGGATCACAACACACCAGACACAGCAGGAGTAGAAAGAAATGTGTTTTTCTAAAAGATATAGCAATACCTGGAGAGACACGAATTATTGAGAAAGAACAGGAAAAGATCACAAAATATACGGATCTGACAATTAACATTTCTCGATTGTGGAACAAACGTACCACTGTGACACCTATAGTCATTGGTGCCCTTGGTGCCATATCAAAGGAATTTGCAAAATTCTTTAATAGTTTGGAACTTTACAATATTTCAATAACAGACCTACAAAAAACATCATTACTAGACACAACTTATATTTTACGAAGATACTTGGGCAATTCTTAGGTCTCTGGGTGAGACTTGAATTGCTCAATAACTCCTGTCAAAGCTGTATTCTTTGTGTCTTTGTACTGTGTCAAATGTTGATAATAATTTTTTTTTTTTTTTTTTAAATTCGCTTAAGTACATAATTCAGTCCCGTTAGGTAAAACATAATCCCTACTCTGAACGTTTGTTCTGAATTTTACTACAAATTCTTTTAACAATTATATTAATCATTTAAACTTAAAATATAGAAAAAATAGTCATCCCTTTCAATTCAAACAATTTCAATTTCCTTTCAATTTTTTTTTTCACAATAATAATTCACTTAATACAGCAATATCCTTCAAAATAGAACACAGAAATTTAGTCAAACCTGCCAATCAAACAATTTCAAATAATAATAATAATAATAATAAATTGAAGATGATACATTAATTCCTTGGCTTCTTATTGAATATACAACCATTTTTTTTAACAAAATTTTTACATCAAATCTTTATCGGCAATACAGATTTTAGAATGATTCTGAAGGATTCAAACTTTCAAAGAAGAAAACTGAAAATAAACTAAAACTAAGCATTAAGTAAAAAGTTCCAAATAAAACCCTCATCTCTTTTGAGATGGCTTCTGAAGACTCATCTTGAAAGGAAATTTCTTTCTTGATGAGAAAATAGTGCTTTAGAAAAATGTTTTTCCATCTTGGAAACTTTGATTCAATTTTTAAATCTTCTCTCAACGAGCCATTTTGAATGCAATTTACCACCCCCACACTTGCTTAAGATCCACTTTCCCTTACTTCCATCGTTTTACAAGAGAAGCGTCGACTCTGTGTTATTTCAAATAAAAGAAGAAATATCCTCAAAAATATAAAGGAATGACACAAGGCATTATGGTAACTTATTTTTAAAATAAACCTACTTTATGTCTATAAATAGTTATTAGAGTTTCTTAACTCAAAATTATTTGATTATTTATTATTCAATGGTTTGGTGCTGATAATGAAATTGTTATCATTTGACTGAAATATTTTGATATTTGATTGTGGACTTTCAATATCAAATAAAAATACTGTAATTGCAATTGTCCTATAATAAGAAATTTGAAATATGGCATGGAAATCATTTGCAGCCATGTAGATTTGGTATGTAATTATTTTTTATTTAAATGTAGAAGGTCATATTCTAATTTGATAAAATAGGTAAATTACGAAAATCTATTATATTTAGGATTACCAGAAGTCCTGGTTTTTAGTGCAGTGTCCCGCATCAGTGTATGTTCCGAAAAATGTCCCGGATTCTGAAAACTTTGTAAATAACCGAGAAAGTCTTTTTTTTTGGTTGTGAAAATTGTCCCGTTCCAGATTGATATCGGAAAAATCTGGTTTTATTATAGTGTTCATCTCTTGCAAATAATGAAAGTTATTATTCAAATTATCAAATATATTAGCTTTCGTAAAGAAATGCTACAATAGCTAGATCGGAAATTAGCATCACTAGGAAATAATATCGCGTTTCCAAATTAAATTAAAACAGATGGAAGAAATTCATTAAATTTAATGAACCTAAACTTTCTCTTTCATTACATTGCTCCATTGTAGTTCTACTCATAGCTTCAAGATGGTTATTTGTCTTAATTATTTAAATTTTTTAAAAATTAACATGAAAATTAAATTAACTGAGGAATAATAAAAAGGCATTGAAAAAAATTTGTTAACAAAATTTGAAAATTACTATAATTTATTATAATTGACAACGTACCAATAGTTTAAATTACTAACAAGGAGAGGGCACACCTTGTATACTGCGAAAATCTATGTCCTTTCCGTGAGATGGAACTACATATGAAGTACTTCAGAAATATATATAGGTCTCGGAGCCAACACTCTAGTGATTTTGAGATATTTGACGTAGTTTTCATTGATTTTCAAGTGTTAGCTTCAAAACTCATTGTTGTCATACAGCTACAGAAAAAGTTAGCAGAGCGTGGTATTTAGGAATGGCCTTTAGATATAAGATTAGCGGGTTCAAGTCTGCTGCCGGGAAATATGTTTTTTTTTTTTTTTTTTAAATTCCATTTCTTTCTTTTTTCTTTATATTAACTTTTTTTTTGTCTATAATTTTTTTCCCCTCTTTCTTTAAGATAATGTAGTTGTTTTTGTTTTCCAATTATGCTATGAATATCAAACAGAAAACCAATATTCGATTAGAAATAAATAAATAATATTCTCGGTAACTTTCAGTTTTTACTTAGAAGTACTTTAATTTAGAAAAAAACTATATAATTACTTAACTAACTAAATTTTTTTTTTTTAATAGTTATTAGTCAAATTAAACTTTTTTTTTTAATCTGTCTTGTTATGGTGATATCTCTTTCATCTCTTGTAATTAAAATGATTTTAGTTGCACTTTATTTTAGGAAAAATTAAGTTTTTATGTAAGTGCTATAAATGTAATACATAACTAATAAGTTAATATATAATATTAATGATACATAATGAGTTAATATATAGTAACTCTTCTCGCTTTTACTTTCTCAAAGCTGAAAAGACATTTTTTTATAATTATATCTTTCTTTCGTGTTTATATTCTACAATATATATATATTTGTATATCTGATAGATATCTTTATCTCAATGTGCTCTGTAGTTTCATGTAAGTTTCCGTAACATATATGCAACTGTTATACATGTAAGACCATAAACTACCGCTCATATTGCGATATCATTCTTACAGATGTTCAAATTTCTCAATTTAATCCTTACGACACATGTTGAACTGCTTAAATAGCTGCTTATTTATGTATGTACCAAATTGTAAGTTAATAGTCTTAGAATTCCTATCAATAAATTTTAATGGTTCAAAATTAATAATATTAACAAACCACCAAGAGAAAAGTGTATTATTATTTTAAAAAGAAAGCTCAGTCAGTTAGTTAATTGTAATTATAAGTTATTTTTATAAAATAAAATTTTCATAGTTAACGAGAATATTATTTATTTATTTCTAATCGAATGTTGGTTTTCTGTTTGATATTCATAATATAACTGGAAAAAACTATATTACCATAAAGAAAGAAGGAAGGAAAAATCTAAAAGGAAAAAGAAAGAAGTGGCCCCGAAACCTAAATATATTTTTGAAGTACTTTATGTGTACGTTTACCTCACAAAAAGCATTTATTTAACAGGGTATGCCCTCTCCTTGAAAGTTTTGTATTTTATTAATTGCTTCTATAGGTTAAGATCTTGAAATTTGGATATTTGTTTCTTAGGATCTTCTATCAAAATATTAGGATGTTATGAAGCGCCGTGTTGTTATATTTTCATTTTTAAAATGTGGATTATAAATTAGGTAATTCGTTAGAATATCACTTTTCTAAGTTGGAAATTGGAACGCAGAAGGACAGCTTGCACATAAGTGCAATATTTAATTTTTTTTATCTAAATTAAAATTTCAAGATAAAATAGCTAATTTTTTTGGTGTGGAAGACATTCTGTTCCCTTTGTAGACTTCTACACTAGAGCGTATCTCATGACAGGAGAAGCCTTATATCTCTCTCTATCGTCCGTCGCGAGAAATTCATTGATTGGTCTATTTTAATTATAATGGGATCTCCCAAATTTATAGAAAGCTTCTATTTTTCTGTGGGGTTTTTAAGTTGTAATTTTGCGTTAAATTTTCATTTATATAATTATATTCTTAGGTTGTTATTATTTTTAATGATATCTTTATTGAAATACGTTCTTTGTTTCAAAGCTAAAAGTCAATTTTCCTTTTCTCTTCTTGAAATAAATCATACAATGATTGGTCTATTTTTATTACAATTGGATCTTCGAAATCTACGGAGAGATTCTATTATTTTCTGTAGGGTTTTGAAGGTGTAAAGTTTCCGAGATTTTAACATTTGCTCTGAACAGAAGCCGTGGGACATTATGCGATCGTTACTGGGATTGCTGCTCCTACTTAGTTTTTAAAGAGTGCAAAATTCGTGCTAGCCTCAAAGATGTCAAGCTCCTCTACATACATTGTTAAACTATTTTGTCCAAAACCACTGAATTTCAAACAGAATGCTTGGTCTTCTTTAAGAGTAATATTTTTGATGAACCTCTGCATTGATAAATCATGTTTGTATATTGAGAAAAGGCTTTCTAATCAGTCATGAATAACAGTATCTGTATGCAATAACTTGTAAGTATAATGAACACAACATATAGCTTCAAATTCATGCTAAGAAGAGAAGGCTTATATATGAAGAAGAATAACGAAAAAATGATTTTATAACTTCTAATTATTGAGATTCGTTTTCTATAATTATTCAGTATATTAAGACAATTCAGAGGCAATTTATATAATATTCAAATTACTATTTTAACAAATTAACACAGAAATTAACAAAAAAAAATTCAATCAATAGCAGCGGGATCTCAAATGGCTAAAAGTGAAAGATTTTGTTTTGTTTTTTAAAAATTCCAAGCGTTTTACCATTACTGTACATTTTTTATTTTCTTCCATTTACTAACTGAAAAGAAAATTCTAGTACTTTGCTGTAACAACAAGTTTGTTTATAAAACATTTTGTTGTTACGAGAAAGGTAATAAAGTTGATGGCGTTTATTTACTTACTAAAGAATTAGGCCTAATGAAATGTACTGTTCACGGTTAATTATAAACTGCATTAATGTAATGAACTCTAGTCCAATTAATATTGAGAATCCACTGGGAGATCCTTAAAGGTCGTAACATCAAGGTTATATATGACAATGGAATCTATATTGACTCACAAGTTTAGCATTTATGTTTTTTTGCAATAAAAATCACAAACTATTAAAATTGATTATCTTTTATCGCTCAAAAATCTCATAGAAAGTAGAACAACAATAACTTTGCAAATAAAAAATAGCTTGAAATAGGAATTTTAAAATTAGTTGTTCTAATTCATTTTGAAAAAACCACCATAAATTTGTAGATACCTTATTTGTTCTAAATTCAAAAACAAAAGCTTGAAATCAAACGTCAAAAAAAGATTCCTAACATATCTGTGAAGAAGAAAGAAAGCGGAATGATATTTTTTTAACTTGAAAATTTAATAAATTTCCAATAATTTGTGGAAACATAAGAACAGGCAGAAAACGTAGGCTTTTTTTTCTTGAAAGCCTTTTGAATTCATTATAGTTTTTAATTGATATTTATTATTTTATGTTTCCAGAATTGAAAATTTTAATCTAAATCCACCCTTTCTACATCTGTAAGAACAAATTGTAAGAGTAGCCCAAGTTCTAAAAACAACGAAGATTGTTATTTTGTTCAGAAGAGTTTTCGAACTGATTCATTTCCTTTGATTGCTCTACAAAAAAACTGTTTTTCGTTCTTTCTTTTCGACCAAAGCGTTCTGATGACGTTTGTAGAGAAAATGGCTTCGTTCGATGGAAATGAAAAAAAGCAAATCATCTACTAACAATAGAACGTTGGCTTTTTTAAAAGGGAAACATTGGATTGGGAAAATTAAATTTACATAACTTTTACTGCAATATTCTATAACTCTAAAGATGAAAATTTTCCTATAAGGCTACAAATTATGTGAATCAACTTTTAATGTGTTTTCATTTTGTACAGAAAATAAACATAGAGTCTAATTTCTTTCAGAGACCATAGATTGCACCGTATTGTCTTAACTATTGGACAATATATTTAATATATATAGTTTTTGTTTTTGTTTTTTATTTTCATCTCTAAAAATCTCCAAAGTTGCAAATATTGATGCAACTTTATTTCATTTTATGAAACAGAATTTTATATTATATTGTATATATAAAATATATACAAAAAGGTGATGAAAAAGAGCAAAAGGAAAGAAGTTTAACATCTGTACTCTGGTAGTAGAAAATGTATATATCATATTTGTAGAAAAGAATTTTAGAAAATACATTTAAACTCTATCTACTTTATTAATGCAAATCAGTTAAATACAGAATTAATTGTGACGCAAATTATATTTTGAACTGCTTTTAAGTTTTAATGTAACGTTGTTGTCTCTCTCATTACAAATTTTTTTGTGTTTTGCGCTTTCGTAACTTTTGTAACATTCGAAAAATGTTTTTATAATTTCATTGTTTTCATAGGAATGTTTAAATATTGAATAAATAAACTGAAACCACTGAAGATCTGTCACCAAGTAGAAGAATTCATGTAGAAGACAAAACAATTGATCTCAAATATCACGTCCAATGTCTTCGATTTCGGATTAAATTTAACAATCAAATATTAATATTGGAAACGGATTAGATATTCTGATATGTATAACGAAGAATTTTATCAGAAACTTAAATAATCATTCATAAGTAAATATTCATTCTGTACTCAGAAGGAAGAGTATTCTGTACTTTTAGATTTCCCAATTCCCCCAATAGCCTCATCATTTTTCTTCCTCTTACTTCTCTGTCGACTTTTCCGGAATTGTATAATCTTGCATTTAAATGTGAAACAGCATAACATATTATTTTAAAACTGTTTTGAATGCCGTAATACCATCGTATTCTAAAAATCTTATATTTTTTCTGAATTTCCATGAACAACACCTTGGTTTTTTTTTCTATTTCTTATTTTCTACAAATTATAAGCTCATAAACAAAGATCTCATTTCAATCGATCCTAGAAAATATTTACATTAATTGAAACGTTTCAAATTAATGGTTCCTTTAATCTTCCAGAAACTTTTATTTCTATTCATATTGATGAAATATTTTGCAAGTTAATCTCAGAAACTTTTATTAAAGGGATTCTTATATTTTTATCTATTTTATATTTTCGTTTATAACAGCACAAGGATTTGTAAGAGCATTGAAGTTTTCGCAATGTAATTCAGCTTCGAATAAATTTTACATAATGATGCCACTAACAAGCAATAAACAACAATTAGCAATTGACCCTTATGACATAGAAAAGATGGCGCTGAACAAAAACACAATCGACGATATCTCTACAATGTCGTCAAGTAGCAACTACTGAAAAATTCAAGGCAATTCATGTGAAAAAATTCTTACTAACCAAAAAAAAAAAAAACAGCAAAAGACAAAACGCGATTAAATAAGATACTGTTTTGAGAAGAGCGAAAATTAAAAAATCTAAACAATCAACTTTACAAACCAATTGCCAGTTTTGATTTTGATAGTTTGTCGTTAATAAGCAAAACTCTTTCATTTTATCTTTCGTAACAACAAGGATTTGGAAAATTATATCTGTTGAATTCCTGCAGTTAATCGAATCTCCAGCAGCTTTTGAAATATCAATGATAAACGATTGAGATTGCTCCAAAGAACACAAGATAACTTTTTTTTGGAAAGAACCCTAAAAAAAATAGGGCCTGATTCTATGTCCACCAATGCGGGACATAGAACTTTCATCATCTCCAAGTCTGCTAACTATTGGAACCATTTCATTAATAGTCATATTAATAGAAATGACGATAGAAAACTAAATAAAACCTCTGCTCTTCAATCAAATATCCCGCACTGAAATCCGAAATTAGAATGACATCTCAAATTACGAAACCAACATATCGGAAATCAACCACTGAAGATGAGGAGGACCTTAGTGCATGAAGCTTAAATTCCAGAACTATTTAACTGATAACAAGAGAGAGAATTTTTACTTTAATTGAAATCAGTATATTAATTGAATTCAAAGAACAAACTGAAAGTGAAATCTAATTTATACAAGCATAAACAATGACAATACTTCTTAATAGTAGCCAATACAACTAGAAAGGCGGTTTTATTTCTGCAGAGATCACATTTCGATAGAATTATGTAGATCAGATAATAAATAATGAAAACTACGAGTTCATTTATCAATTTTATGAATTTTATAAGTTTAGTGGTTGTAAATTTTCTTTAGTCAACTGCAATTGATCTGAATAAAAGATAGAAACAAACTCGATTTATCCAAAAAAAAAAAAAGAAGATATCTACGGAAGGCACAAAGGACTTAACATTTTGAATGATTAGGCGCGTTAAATTTGTTATTAATTAAACTCGATTTATCTAGACAGGTCTTTAATATCAAGTGACGCGACGCGGATTAAAGTTTTTATAAACTGCATTTCATTCTTTTCTGGAATCTTATTTCGCTATGAACATAATGTCAAAACTTAAAAATCTGATTTCAAATAAACATAATCGAGAAACAACAAATTAAAAAAGTTTAGTTTGTCTTCATTCAACGACGAAAAAAAGTATGTTAGAATCGAGGAAATACAATTGAAATAACTGAGTCTTTCATTTTACAGATGAGTCAATAGCAGCCTTCCTACTTTGTGTTAATGAATTTCCTTTTACTATTCTTTGAAGATATTAGAGGAAAGCTTATTTGAAATGTTTGTTGATAATTACGTTTCTCATAACTTCATTGATGATTAGTTTTCATATATCTAATGTTATTATTTGACAGTATTTGTGCCATTGTGAAGCATATGGATAAATTGTAAGTTTAGTAAAAGTAAATAAAGTAAACAAGATTCAGCACATATATAGAAAAAGAAAAAGAAATTGCCTTTCTGATTCGATCACGGGAAGGAATTGGGGACGGCCATTTCGTCCTTCTACGGACTCCTCAGCTCAATCCTCGCCTTCCCTTAACAGAACCAGAAAGGCAGGATCTAGTTAGTGGAAGCCACCGCCGACCCGACAGTGGTCCCACCAACAACAAAAGGCAAGAAAGGCGAGGATTGGGCTGAGGAGTCCGTAGAAGGACGAAACGGCCGTCCCCAATTCCTTCCCGTAATCGAATCAGAAAGGCAATTTCTTTTTCTGTATATGTGCTGAATCTTGTTTACTTTATTCACTGAATTTTCCAGCACGTTAAATTCCTTTTCTTTTTACTTTAGTAAAAGTACTTGTACTGAAAATGCATTCCAAAATCTCTTTTAAACTAGAAATACTATTTAAATTGTCATATCATGTAAGTTTGTCTTAAATACTTGAGTCGTTTCTCTAACAGAGCAATAGAGTAGCAGTAATTTCAATGACAGATTGTCAGCGACTTATGTGTGATTTTGATAATTCAGACATCTCAGCATTAATCAGCCTGCATTGCTTCTATCTAAAACCACATAGCTCTTATTAAATGAAACCGTCATTTAATATTCGAGATGTAACAATAATCTTTGTAATTTACAGCACAGAAATGGCTGAACTATATCAGCCAAGTATATACATTGCATCGGTACAAAGGAATTGTTTCCACACTCTAGGAAAATAAAATCTTTCGAAGTTTCATAAATGCTAATATTGTGACATCATTTCCTTAAAGCTTCTTATAAAAAAAACTAATTTCCTAAATTTTAATGTTGTTAATTTCAATAAAATATCTATTATTAAGAAATTTTATAAGGATTTTTGTGGACCACCATTCACTCATTACGTTTAGTCTGCAAGCAGCGCTGGTGCCCAACTTTTCCGCAGCCATAAGTTTTTGATGCTTTTATCAAGGAATTAGTTGCGTTTTTTACAAATATTCTACTTTTCTAGCTTAAAGTAATCAAGATAAAATGGATATGTTTTGTTTTTAAATGTAAATAAAGGAATAGAAAACAGAAAACCAATCAAATGTTGCGCATCTAATCCAATCAGAAATTTCAATTTAGGTCCAATTAATTTTTAATAGTAAGAATAAAAGAAATGCAATAATTTTAAGAATAAATATTTGCAAAGTAAATTTTCAAAATATCACAAGTAATTTACATTTAACTTATGCTTAAAATATCATTAATGTTATAATACAACACTTGGCAAAAAATCACAAACATATCAACTTTTAAAATAAATGCAAGTTATAGAAGTTCATCATTTTTTGGTCAATGTGGATGTTATGTAGAATATATTGTAATATAAAATGAATATTAGAAAAGAAAGGTTAAGAAAAATGATGCTTAAAATTAAAGTTAATTGATTTTTGTACAATCATTTTAAATTTTAATATGATATATTCTTAGTTTGCAGTAGTAAATTTACATGAAGTTATATATGGAATAATTTTTGAAGCGGGTACGATGTGGCCTGAAGAAATCGGGTTCAACTCGAAACGAGGGTCGGGAATTTTTTTTCCCACACTCAATTCTCTTCCAAAGGGGCCCTAGGGTCTACCCAGTGTCTTTTAAAATCTGTACTGTACAGTCTAGATTTACAACTTTCTGAATTAGATTACGTTGAAGAAAACAAATTATTTATACGTCATTTATCATAATATTCTAAGCCGTATTATATTATTTGGAATTATTAGTAGTTTTTGGTTTACGGCTTGTCGTTTAGAAAAAGTTGGCGTTAATAAAAGGTTTCCTAAGTTAAAAAACAAAAACAAAGAAATAAATTACAGTACTTTTCTGAGAACGCCGTTTTTTTTAGGCTTCTGAAAGACGCCTTATATCCCGGTTTGTCTGTCTGTCTGTAGACACATATCCCACAATACTTCGCAACGGCTTCTGTTAGCTCAGTTGGTTAGAGCGTGACACTAGTGACATGATCTAATGACACTTTTAGTAGATATATAGTCACAAGCCACAACAAAATGCCTTGCAGCTGAAGACAGAGTGGAAATTTTTCTTATGTTTGGAAGATTTTTGACAATAATAATCTTCAAAATGAGGATTACCCTTTTGATACTGAGAGTGATGAATATTGGCATTTTAAAAAAGAAAAATACGGACTTCCAACTATGGCATACATGACTGTGCTTCTAATAAAGGCAACATTATTTCTTTGCAGCGAGAACGAAGGACGAGGGATCTGATGAAGTTGGTTGCTGTTTGTTAAAATATTATTAAATGATGCAGATTAAATGATACAGATCGCGAACCCTGTAGCTAAGCAACTCCATATAATAACAGACAACTCTTTGGGGCAGGCTAAGAATTGGGCTTTAATTGCTTTGGAGAGGTCTCTTATGGCTGCCAAGAGATTTGAACTGTATTCTGCATGCTGCATTCATATCCTTTGCTAGATCATACTAGGTTTCTTTTGAGATCGTGCTTTTGGTCGCATTCAAATGTAGGCCAGAAATAGGCGCCTAATAGTGTATACTCCAGAGGATTGGGTAGATGTTGTGAAGTCAGCAGGTCCAAAGAAATTTATCGTATCAAAAATGGCAAGAGAAGACTTCAAGAGCTATATGACCTTAAGTCGTTGGTATCCAAACGTTAAAGAACGCTGATTTAATGCTACTGAAGCCTATCAAAATCTGAGATCTTCATACAATATCACAACTCCTTTATTAAACTAAAAACAAGAATACTTCTTCACCGATCCGATCTCAAAAGAAACAATATGGATCGGATCGGTGAAGAAGTATTCTTGTTTTTAGTTTAATAAAGGAGTTGTGCTACTGAAGCCTCACAATTCCAGTTCAATAAGAGAAGTCCTTCTGAACCAGGTGTAAAGGACTGCTACATCACTCTAGGCCCTGTGAACTATGCTGACCTACACAATAAGAAGAGAGGAAAACCCATTGAACCTGACCCATTTCAGCTTCCAATGAATTTCAGAAACCCAATACTTATCTACCAGCAAGAAATTGGATAACTCTCATGAGATTCATTCCAGCTGTCAACCAACACTTCTTCCAGTCTCTCATAGGCAAGAATGAGAACTGTTATGAGGTGGAAGAATTTCCATAATATGAATAGTGACTGACATAATATCAATAGTGATATTTGATCTTGGAGTGTTTTGTAACACTTATATACGTTTGATGACCTCAAAATAAATACACTTTAGTCCCCTGTTTCCCGCAAAGCCCCACAGGGGGACAATTTGATTGTCGAGGGGGGCAATTAAAAAATGGAGCAATGTTGTTTTATATTTTTTTTTTCGGTTGTGAAAGTAAAAAAATGTTGGTAAATTGTTTTTTTTTTTGGTTGTGAAAGTTAAAAAGTTGGTTTTTTTATTTAAAAACTTTTCTTTTTGAAAGTTGTACCTAATTCGGTGGGGCATAGCATACTTTAGATACTTTAGGTGGTGCACAGCACAAAAAAGGTTGGGAAACACTGCTTTATTTAGTGAAAATAATTTTTTATTAATATATTCAAGGGATATATCAGAAAATATTTCGGTTTTTTTTGTGAGATATAATCATAAGCCCATGGTGACTACCTCTTAATTACCATCACTACGAAAATACATAAGGAATCAAAAATCATTACAATATATTTCATCATTGAATATAAAAAGAATTTTTCCAGTTTGAATTGCAGATTTATAGATTTTTGTCAAACTTTAAATTGCTAATAACTCAGAACAAAGTTAGAGTGACTTATGACTATATCTCTCTGACTCTTTCAATTCTCTATTTATGAATTAAAATTATCATAAAGTTAGTTTCTGCCATATCATTCTTAAAAAATTAGAATTTGTTCAGTGTTTCCTTTTCCTATTCTATTTTTTTATTATTAATTTGATTAATTTAAACCGTTAAAAACATAGCAATGCAAAGAAAAGAAAAGTTTATATTCATTTAAATAAAATCACAAAGAACATTAGCGTCGGTTTTGAAAAAAAAAATAATCCCGAATTACTTTAATAAAAAGAAGTTCACAAACAGATAAACGGACAGCAGTTCGTTACTTAACACCAAATGGTTTAGTTTTGATACTTACTTATTGGATTAATAAAGTTTCCTTCATGAACTTTTATGTAACCATTTCCTTTAACTAATTGCCTAAAAGCTGTGGGAAATCAAACATTATTACAAAAAACGCCATTGAATCTTCATTAACATTCTGGATTTCTGCCAGATATTGAGATTATAAAAATCAACGTTTGTAAAACTTTGGCATTTCGAATTTTTTGGCACAACATAGTTCAGTTTGATTTAACCATTCTTTAATTCACTTAATGGATTCTAAATCATTTAAACTAATTAATGAAAGACAAAAACTATTTCAGTCTTTTGAAAAAAAAGAGAAGTTAATGCTTCCAATAAGAAGTTTGCATTAAAATGTAAATTTTCTTTCAAAAGCAATAAACTTCAGTAGGAAAGGAGGAAATATTTTGTTTGTTTATCAATAAACTTCAGTGTTGTAGTTTTTGAACATTGATTACTATTGGTATTTGTTTGGAATCGCAATGAATAAATCACTCGCTACTTCTATTTCATTCTAGATTAAATAAAAGCAATATTTTACTCAATTCTTTGAACTGTATCCAATATTAAATTAACCCTACATAACTACTACAATAGTACAGGGAGTGGATAAAATTTGAATGGTTTTAAGCAACAATTTATATGGTTTTCATATCTTTTAATGTTTCTTCATTTTTCCAAAAGAATAAAGGACAAAAAAATCCACAGAAGATATCTAACAAACTGAAGAATTATTTAGCTCATACAATGATCAAAAGTAAAACTTTAGAAGACTTCTGAAAATATTTAATAGAAATCTCTTAAAAAGTAATTCTACGATTAATTTTAATTAATTAGATCTCTATTAATTAAGATCTGTGATATATTTTCTGGGTGAAATTCAAAAATGAAAGATTCTTTTTACGACCATAAAGTAATCGATTTTATTATTTAAGGTCTGTTTTAGAACAATAATGACCTTAAGAAGGCCCATAAAAAGAAATGCCTAAACTATTATCAATATTAGTTGGTTTTCTGAGAAAAGGAAATTCAGGCATTAACTACTATAGAACGAAGAAATCGGTGTCAAATTTCTCAAATAACAATGAGGTTTTGTAGAAATATAAATTTACTGCTTCATTAACATTGATTGGATCTTAATAATAATAATAATTATTTTTTACAGATGTTGAAAAGATTTGTAAAAATAACTATTATTATTAAAAATCCACCCAGCAATAATGAGGTCATAATTTTCTTCAAACCTTTTTCCAAACAAATTTAAAACGACACAACTTTTACCTCATTGTATTTAAACATCAAACAAATCTTAACTAAAATTAAGTAACCAATTACAAATACAGGAGCATCTACTGTTTATTTTATTAATAAGGTACCTGTCTTTAAACACGAATGAGTTTAATCCAAATGAAAGAGTGGATGGTTAAGGATATTTTGCATCCAGAAAAGTAAGACATTTTTCAATGGAATTTCAATAGAATCTCATCCTGGAAGATTCTTTGAAACTTTGTTTTGGAAATTTTTAAAAGCTAGTGTTTACAAAATATTAAAAAAAGAATATAAATGGTGATTTCTTTTAAATGACGGTTCTAACGAATTTATTAAAATATCTTGGATTTCTTAAAATACTTTTTACACCAACAGTTTATTACAGTTTTTACTTTAAGCGTTCAGATAAACGGAGACAAAAAGAGAAAAGAAAATTTAAATTGTAAAAAATTGATTTAATTCAAATATACAATCAAGATATTTTCGAAAGTAATTCAGTGAATAAAAATCAAACAAAAAATATTATAAAAATTGACAAAATTATAAAAAAATTATAAAAGATTTCTACTTTCCATTAAGTCTTTTGTAAAGACTTGTATTCTTTCGTTAACTATTATATAAAACAGTGAATGTTTTTCTTGTGTGGGTACTGTTTCATTTACTTATACTTAAAAGAGGATTATCGTTGAGAATTTATAGGTTTGTAATAGAATAACTTGTATTAAGATTTTTAAACTGAAACACATGCGATAAGAGATTTCAAATAAAAACTGACCATTCTAAAAATATTTAAATTCATTAGAAATTCTAATTTTTTATAAAATAATTAAGACAGTTGTTATTCATCACTTATGAATTAGTTCACTGGATCGGTTATCTCCGAATTACAAATAATTACAATAAAACTACATTTACTGAATTCGCTTGTATTCTTTTTCTAACATCTATGTTTTAAGTATTTTCTATTGCAAGTCATTCACGACTTAACCTGATGGAGATCGTTTTTTGTTAGATTCACTTTAGGTAATG
Source organism: Thereuonema tuberculata (assembly GCA_023159025.1). Lineage (NCBI taxonomy): Eukaryota > Metazoa > Arthropoda > Chilopoda > Scutigeromorpha > Scutigeridae > Thereuonema > Thereuonema tuberculata. The sequence continues at coordinate 3,630,543 of JAFIDM010003189.1, read as the reverse complement.
GAACTTATTAAATAATTTTAAAATGCTTGAGCTTAAAATTACAACTCACGGATCTGTAGAATACCAGGAGGAGTTGAAATCGAATTTAGAAATCTATTTGTGACAATTAGGAATAAAAAACAAAATTAAAATAAAGGTAGTGAAAGGTTTTTTTAGTAATAGTAGAATTGGTATCATGCCAGTCTTATGATTTCTTTTGTTTTCAAATTAATGAATTTAGATTTCGATACTTTAACGTAATCATTAGAAGATAATTCATTGGTAGATTCAATAGGTGATGTGTTTCTTATAACCACTAAATCATTTATTTATTTATTTTAAGTATATTAAAATAATCTTTCGAATATCTCGTTTAACTATTTTCTTACGGCTCCATTTCGTGACTTATGACTTTTTAGATTATTTATCTTATTTTACTATTATAACTATTAGATTCTTACTGATCCCCTATTGATCCTGAAGGGGACTTGAAACGTACGATTCTTTAAAATTATAGTTTTATTATAAACCAACTTCTACGTTGATACTTTACAGTATTTCATTTAATTCAGGTTTATTTTTTAAACACTTTTTTTTCTGTCAGATTTTTTTTTTTTAACTAAAACTTTCAAGTGAAAATACATTTTGTTTGTGCATTAAAATTTATATTGGAATTCGCTATTCTTATTTTAATCGTGAATTAACCTTAATAGTTTCAATAGTAGTTACCATACTGTAAATGTAAGATTGTTCTATTGCATTGAAATACAGATTTATTATACTTATATATGTATATATATCAATTATACATTTTATATATTATCTTCCATATCGAAATTTCTTCAATTTTTCTTTTCTTCACTGCCTGAAATTCTTTTTTTTTTTCAATTGATTCATCATTGATTTGTTCTGTTGCTTTTATTATATTCAAGGATATTATTATTTCAAAAGTTGTAAACTTCATAAGTATCAAAATAAGTAAAAGAAAACTTTTCATCTGCTTTACTATTTCCAGTTGTGAAAAGTAAAAAAAAACAAAAGAAATTACAGTCTGTTCAAAACAATAAAATGACATTTCTGTTTAAAACTTGTAAATATCGTTCCATTGCAATTCTGTACGTCGTACCATACTCTTCGTTCCAGACGGGACAAAATACTAAAAAACCAATATGAATAGTTTTGTTTATAAATTATTCATTATCGATAAATACAGTTATTAAGTAAAAGTAAATTAAGATTATAATTTATCGATTATTAGAGATAAAAAAAAATTCTAAGTAAGTTTTTCAGCCTTTGTTATTGCGTGATGATAGAAACTCAGAAGTTGTAAAAACAGTGGATCAGCTGTCAACATGATTTCGAACGGCACTTTCCGGGCAAACTTCAAGGCTACCATTCATAGGTTGACCCTGTGATCTCGAAACCCTTCCTGACGTCACATGGAAGACTGTACGCAAATGCTATGATGGAAAGATAGACCGTCAAAAGGAAGTCAATGTGAAATGAAACAGCAATACATAAACACGGCATCCGCAAAGCCTCAGGATAATTCACAGATTTCAAACAAAATAGATAAATTTGTGGGAATTTAAATTATTCTTTAAAGTGACATTGTTTTAAAAATGGTAAAAAGAACTATGTACAATATTAAATGAAATAATCTCCCGCTTATGGCATTGTTAGGGTATTAATCTCAGATACATAAATTTATAATAGTTTATAAAATACAATGTGAGACCATTTTCTGTAAGAAATTTCTTGTTAGGATAGATTTTTTTTAAGAATCTATTTATTTAATTAGTTACCTTTCGAAGATAATATTAAAAGTTGAAATGAGCTCAATTCTTTCAGTTATTATAAGCCGATTATACTATTATTATTATTATTATTATTATTGAAATTATCTTTCATGGAGCAAAATAGTCAACGTCATCGATATGCCTGAATTGGGTTCGAATCCCAGATTTACCTAAAATGTTATCTTTCTTATTCCCTTCTCTTTCGTGTTTCACTTTTTCACGACATGTTCAGATTTAACCTCTGATTCCTGGATGAGCCTAGTATTGAAGCTTGATTAATATCCCTCCTTGAAAAATGTGTGCCATAAAATTATCCAAAATACGGTGGTCATAAGAATATCATTGTCATTCTATTCATTTCTTGGAGATTCAATAAATGGAGATTCAATAAATTTCCGACATTAGAGTGTCAACATCCAATTTGAGATTGATGTTTTTTATTTCTGTCTCTCTTCTTAATTTAGCGGTTGATGTTAGGATCTTTTGTGTTAGAATGGAACAGGGGATAATATTAGCAAAATCTGGAGTCTACTGAAACTTTTCCATATAATGATCTCACTGAATGCAAGATATTACAGTGAAGAACTCTGATGGTAAAAAAGCAAAGCATAAAATATAATCTGAATTTTTGTGTTGAAAAGTATGTTTCAACTTAAAAATACATTTTTGTTATTTACATTTCCTATTTCACATTTTCTCTTTAGTTTTTGAATTAAGCGAATCCGAAAGTAAATCGCTTTTTCCCCTCAGGTAACTTCACACCTACAAGTCAACAATGGCAAAGGTCGCAGTTTAAAGCATTTTTCTCTCAGTTCACCAAAGAGTTCCTTAATTTCCTCTTAAGAAAATAAAACTATTTTTGGCTTAATTTAATTTTTTCAAATGACTCAGAATTCATTAGCTTATCTTCAATATAATATCATTGTTTGTTTTGTATAAATAAGAATATCAATGAGAATCTAGAAAATAAGGGAAATAAAATTGTTAAAATATGAGTATATCTAACTACTTTTAATAATAAGAAAATGGGGTTATCGAATTTTACTAACAGAAAGGAGGTATTTTTTGAAACTTCAAAAAACAACAACATTACAGCACATTTATTTTCCTATTTCACTTCTGAACCAACTCATGGGAAATTACGACATTGATTTTTAATACATGACTCAATGCAATTCACTCAAGATTTAAATAGTTACGGAAACTAATCTTGGATGGCCTTCAGAAGACCTTGACCATCTTTAAAAAAAAGGAAGATAAGAAAATCTCCAAATATTTATTCCATTTTAGATTTCTGCTCTTTCGTGATTGTCTCTAATGTAAAAAAACCATTGAAAGAATCTAAACATCCGATCTGTGTTTGAAGTAGAACTTGTGTTTAATTTCTTTATAATTTTCTTTCTTTATATAAAAATCTTCCATTTCTTCAAGTAATGGCAAGAATCCCTCAACAATGAAGGCTTTTCTTCAAGGAATCTTACAGAGATCAAAATATTGCTATGTTTTAGTTGAGTGAATTGAAACTTACTTGTCATTTACTTAAACACTCGTAAAGATTTCTTAGGAATAAAAAAAAACAAACAAAACCTTTTTTCTAATTCAGTTTACAGTGAAGGCACCTCGAAAACTTTTTATTAGAGAACTTCGAGAACAATTTGCCTAAAAAGTTTTCGAGGTGCCTTCACTGTAAACTGCATTAGAAAAAGGACTAACATTTATTTTGATAGCTAAGAAATTTGCAATAATTAAGAATTTGGAAGCCTTCGAAGTATGTTGTAGTAAAAATGTAATTATTAGGATGAATTCAACATCATTCTGTAAAATTACAGTGGAAGGACCATTTCTTTTAATACAAATTGAAAAATATCACATGCAAAAAAACAGCAATACCTTTTGAGTCTCCTTCAAACTTATATTAACACAATAAATAAATGGTTATTTGAACTGAAATTTTAACAATGAATTTAGACTAGCTTTCAGAATAAATTGAGGATATTCGAAAGTTACCACAACAACCAAATCCATTTGGGATTGAAAATATAATTTCAGAAGCATTATAAATAAATCGGAATCACTAGGGATATCCGAAGGATGCTTCTACAAATTGTACGTGAAACATTAACAAAGTTGCATAACCTAAGTTATGTTCAACAGTGGAATAACCATTGGATAGCACAAGAAAACACTGATAACCTTGGATCTCAACAACCAGAAGGAAACTCATCATGAAATTTATTAGAAACTTTTAATGAAAATAGCTTTAGATCCATTATTATTATTAGGAAGTTTCCATTAGTTGCAGATATATTTCAAAATGTAACACTTTTTCGTATTTTCATTTGTAAATCTCTTTTTCGTAAATTCCTTATTCCCATCTTCACGAGATTTAGATAATCCAACAAATTACTATTTAAGTTAATAAAAGCAGGACTAAAAATTTTAACATTTAACTATTATCTATCAATGTGAGCCAAGCAGTTCTGCCGAAGGGGCTGCAGGAGCCAGGATCAATTGCTTTCTGCTCCAATCCTCTGATGTACCTTGTTTCCTTTCCGGGCTTGAAGATTGGACCACCCGACCCCAGCCTCTTACGTTGGGGTTTACACCACCAACACCCTCAAATGGCTAATTTATCTTATAAAATGGATCCTTTTATCATTTTTTTTTCAATAGTCCAAAAATATGGTCTATAAGAGTTTGTGAAAAAGTATTTGCTTCGCAATGAATAAAAGATAATTTAAAGTAAAGGAAATTGATAAGAACAGGAAAAAATGCTGAAATAAAATTACTAATGTTATAACTAAAACGACAAAATTAACTAAAAAAATTACAATACAATTTTTGTTTTGTCTATATATTCATCTTTTTTGTTTAAGCTCATTATTTGAGAATTCACTGTAGATACACGAAACTACAGTCGTAAATGTAGTTTTTTAGTAGACAGGTGTGTCGGCTTAATTTGTGAACATTAACATTATTAACTAAAAAAAAATTATTGGGGGAGAATTTTTAGGAAAAAAAACTTCGATTTCACTTTAAAAAGGTGAAAGATATGATTTTATAACAATAAAAACAAAATAAAAATATATCTTTCATAGGAAACAACTAGAGAATTCTAATGATTTCTTTGAATAACAAATTAAAAAATACTTTTTTTTTTAAAGTTTACTAGAAATCTACTTTAAACTAAATATATAACTTCTCTGTTTCGTTTTTGGGTTTCAAGAATAACTTGTAATGAGAAATTAAATTCTTGATTCTTCTTCTAAAAGTGATTCATTAGTTTGTCTAAATCACCAACTACATTGAAAAGTGATTTCTTGCTAGTAACAGTAATATTGCTAGTTAATATATTTGCTTTACTACCTAATTTGGAATTGTTTAAAACCTTTAACATTCTAGAATTCAATTTTCAAATCTAGACGGTAAAATTGCTAAATGAAATGGTTAATAGAGTAGATTAAAGCAAAGGAAACAAAAATATGAAGAAAAGAAATATATGCTTTAGTTTCTTTTTTACAAATATATTTCCTTACATTGAAAAATATCTCGCCTTGCTTGAGGAACTGCAATATTTTCTTTATGGAATCAATGCTAACCAAAGATTAGCTAGAAGTAAAAGATAATAACTGACCTTCAAAAGACGGTGAGAAATCCACGCTGAGGTGATTGATTTGGAGATTATGCGCCGAGTTCCTGCGTGTTCTAACGTAGCGACATTCCATTCTGATGGTGAATGAAAGTAAAGTTGGTTGCAACGGAGGCTTAGTTCTGTTAGCACTGGCTAGGAGGTCAAGAGGAATCCACAGTGAGGTAAAGAGGGGGCGTAGTACCGATGTTCACAACAGTCACATGATACAAGGTGTTTTAAGCGGGATAAATAAAAATAAAATTACAGACAATGTTTTTTAGAAAACAAAAAATCTGCAAAACACTTCACAAGTTGATGATCGAATAGCAATTTTGAGACAGTCTCTATGTAATTTCTGTCGGATCTAAATTCAAGAGCAAAATCGTAGGGGTTCCTCAGGATCTGATGATGATGAAATTCTATGACAGAGCTCCTAAAACTTAGTGAATCATGAATGACGTCATTCGTATCACAGTAGCAATGTTAGAAATCAGCTGGCATTGAATGACGTTTCGGTTTTGTATGACCTTTCCAATGACCGCTGCGTATCTTGCCAGTGTGAGGCCTCCGATTGTGTGGGTGAATAAAACCTACGTTGCTCTCTTCCGTTCGGTCGAGTATACGGTGATGTCTTAAACACGACTGTCACCTCTCGGGTCAGAGATGGTGCCGCATTGACTGCTGCACCTCTCGGTGTCGATTTCGGCTGTGCCGCGTTAGTGCGCGTCTTCGCTGACTGATCTCCCTCCCTCCACCCACAGAATGGCACCGCCTCTCTGATCGATCACTTGTGAGAGCTAAGGTTCGTAGATAGACTACGGCACGTGACAAACCAAAGCAAAAGACCTTCATTCTTATCTGTGCAATTCCTAGATCTGTTTATTATATTCTCCTGAAAACTAAGAAACTGGTTTTAAGTAATCTTAATATTTACAAATAATTTTATTGACAAATGAAGCGCATTTCTCCGTAGTAAATTTGAAAACATATGTACCAAGATTTATTGTATTATTTTTAATACTAGTTTTTACTTTAATTCAATAATTCCTTTTACAGAACTATTCAATTTATACATTTTTTTATACATTTAATCACAAATTTTTTGCTGATTATTTTATTTTACTTAATGCTAAAGATAATAATTCTCCTTTTTAATTTTTCTTCACATCTGTCGATTATTTTCCCTTTATTAAATTGAAAGTTCCTTAAAATGTTGATTGTGGTTGCAAATATTTTATTTCCGGATCAGATGAAATGAATCTTGAACTTATCAGTGAGTTTCTGCTTCGTTTGATAGCAAACGGATGGGATATGTATTTCGAAATAAAATTGAATTGAATTTCATTTTTTAATCTAAATTTTTTTCTTGTCCTTTGTACAATCTTTTCGCATTGAATTTATCAACTATACAAGAGAAGCGTTCCTCTAAGTCTTGAGCCTGTTACAACTACACTTTGATTTTTACTGATCAATTAAAACGTTGTCTACACATAGCCTGTTTGTGGAACATTGCACCAATTTTTTATTTCTAATCAGATTACGAATATTAATAGGAAAAAAATTCAAAATAAATCAAGCAACTTGAAGAATTAAAACCTAAAAGTCTAGCTAGTGTAGTTTAGCTGTAAATTAGGAAAACATTCTATAGTGGATTAGAAAAACTGCTGTAACCGTTGTAACAAAGAATCCGGAAGGATCCATTAATTTATGGACTTCCTTAATTTTACATCTGATGGGATTTTATAAGTAAATTTTAAATTTTTTTGGTATTTTATCTATTTGAATGTTATTATTCGTTACGGAACAGTCAGAAAATTGTAATAATGTATAATGCAATGATAAATTTTCTACTTAAAAGAGTTATTCATTATTATTATGTTTGTATGTTTCAAACCTTGGGTTTCCCCAGCAAAAACAATATGGCGGGTCAAGGACCAAAGCACATACTGCCAATTATTATTACTATTTTTGTTATTATTATTATTACTATCACTATTGCCTGTAATACGTCTTTCTAATTTCTCTTCTAATTTCCATTAACTATAGTATTTTGCAAAAAAAAAAGGGTTAGCCATATATGGTCATTATGTAGCGATCGATTTCGTCTGGAACAAACGTCACCAGTCATGACGTCTTCAACTTGAACTCCGAGCAATCAGTCCAAGATGGCGTCGATTTGTGATCGCATAAAAAAAAATGATCGCATAAAAAAATTTAAAAAAATGACAATTACTAAAAACATTTTCAATAAAATAATCTTAAAAAATATAAAAATTATTAAAATAATAATAATAAGATAAATATATATTCGGAACGGTAGAAAATAGAGAGGCCAGAATGTTTTCGTAATGTTCATACGATTCAGTTACGAATTTTGGCAATATATGGCGCTGTTATGTCCTGGAAACATCAATCCATAAGTAAATTACGTCTTCAAAAGCTCTTCTTTCATGAACTGAACTGTAGTGGATCGTAAATAATGTCATATTCTAAATTCTGGAAAGACTGACTTTAAAAAGGGTAATTAAATATATGTTTCTGTCCTCAGTACTGCTTTAGACTAATGTTTGAAAGTACAACATATCTTATTCTTTTCAGAAGAGATTTTACAGAAATTTACAACGCAGAATCCACAAAAATATCATTGTGAAAGTTCGATAGCAATTACTCTAAACTCTACAATGTTATTCTACTTTATTTTTACCTTTCTTAAATTCAAATATTTTTCCTTCTTCTATTTCCTGGGATGAGATTTTTGGATTAACAATTGATTAGAGATGGAACAAATAATGCGTAGATCTTTTCCAAGTAACTTCCTCTGCAAGACTTTGAGACTACAGTAATTTTATAAAATATATTATTAATTGTTGCAGTAGATTCTAATCTTTTATTACTGGACCATCCATAATCAGCTGTTGTTGTGGTGTATTTAGGAATTAGAAACATTCCTGAGACTTGTCTTTAACGTTGACAGTATTTCCCTCACTTTTTTAATTAACGAATTTAACTCAAAACAACTGATATAACTTAATGCGCCAGATTTTGAAATCCACAGAATAAAATTTAAAATTCAGTGTTAAAAATCTAGGCATTCTAAGAAAATAAATTTTTTAGATATTTGAGTTAATTAGTATTTATTTATAATAATTCTGCTCAGGTAATATTACTGAAACAATTTCAATGAATGCAACAGTCAACTCACATTCAACGTAAATATATATTTTTTTTTTGGACGGTCGTGTCCTCTCCTAGATGGGGGAGGATAATTTACAGACAAACCGATGAATTATCTGGCTTAAAAAAAATCAGGTCCAATATCGTAGATTTCTTCTATTTCGGGTGTAATATGGGGGAGGAGGTGTTGTAACCCTTACCAATCTTCTGTTCTCGTTACGACAGTCGTTATCGATTGCTTACATTTGAAACTTGAACAAAACACTCAGCTGTTTTTAAAGGTTTCTGCGCTATTAGAGGCAGAAAGAAGAGTTTAAAACACTACAAGATAAATAAATGAATCTGCTCTACTTGCAACATTAGAGAAAAACAAACTCACTTTAGTTAAATTACGTTCAAGAAATAATTTAAAAATTAAAAGAAATATCACGTAAGGATCATTAAAATAGATTCAGTTACATATCTGCAGCTTTTAAATTTTCAGTATTAAAAATAGCCACAATGCGATGGAGAAGAAGGCAAGTTCTTTGAACTGTCTGGCTACAATGAATTAATGTCTTTCTTAAGATGACAGCAAGAAAGAAATCAACTCCTACAAATAAACTTTATACAAAATTTTACATCTCGCCTCTAGTAAAAACTCATCTATAAAAAATAGGAATGGACTTGATTAATTACTTTCACTATTTATATTCTAAAGCAACATTGATGCTTTCTCTCTGGTGCATTCCATTGTAATATATAAACAGTAAAAACTGGTTTATACGTAATATAAACACGTGTTAGGTACGTATTTTGTATATTAGGTACATATTTTTCAACATATGATATTCATAACTGTAAAACTGTCAATTTCAAAAGTTTCTATGAAAAATTCATTTTCATAGAGGTTTTCTGATTTCGTCTTCAACGAAACTTTAAGGGATTGAATAAAAACCGTAATTTTGTAAATACTACCATTACAAAATTACAGTTCTACGAAAAGCAAAGGCTCACCAAATTTTCACTGAAGGACAACAGCAAGCCTACATAGGGACATGGCTTAATAGTGAAAGTGACCCATTTGAGGTCAGAAATAGATTAAGGGGGTCTTAATAAGGAATGATTCTATGGGCTCACCCCTCCAGCTCTTTCCGTTTCGTAGATAACGCCCTTGTCAAGGGTACAACTTTGATTGCAAATTACTCAGCCATTGTAGTAGGTAGAGCTCTGGGTTTTTGTTGCATTCATCTGCCCTGGAGATACTGGTTCTAACAATATGCCACATGACCCTCCAACTACCACAGAACCACGTGATCTGGACATGGGCACCTGGTTACGGGCCCATAAGTCAAGATTTTTGGGGTAGGTACCTCTTGGATTTATACATGATATAATGGTATATATTGAGATGTATATGTATGCCAGTTTGAAGTTCGTAGCGTTTTCCTAAGTTGGTATATTTATCAAGTGAAATTTTAATTTTAAAGTCGAATTTAAGGGTGAAATCCATGTTTCCGAATATGGGTGCAAGAGGATAAAATGACCCTCTCTTAGAATACTATCGATTGGGTGGGTCCAATTGTCCCCCCTATTTATTTTGTCTACCCATTATTAGGTCACTTTTACTATTAGGCTATGTCCCTACGCAGACTTTCGTTTCTCAATACCAACTTAGGAAACGCTACGAACTTCAAACTTGGCATGCATATACATCTCAATATATACCATTATACCATGTATAACCTTAGAGATACCTACCTCAAAATTTTGACTTACGGGCCCATAACCAGGTGTCCATGTCCAGATTATGTGGTTTTGGGATAGGTGGGAAGTCACGTGGCATACTGTTAGAACCAGTATCTTCTGGGCAGGTGAATCCAACAAAAACCAGAGCTCTACCTACTACGATGGCCGAGCAATTTGCAATCAAAGTTGTACCTTGATATGGGCGTTATCTAGGAAATGGTAAGAGGTGGAGATGTGGGCCTATAGACATTATTCCTTATTAAGACCCCCTTAATCTATTTCTGACCTCAAATGGGTCACTTTCACTATTAGGCCATGTCCCTATGCAGACTTGCTGTTGTCCTTTCCATCTCATTGTCACTCACTTTCCCCTATCTGCAAATTTTCCCTTTTGTTGACGCTGCGCTTTACAGATTTTGAAACTAACTTTCAACGTTCTTCTAAAATTGACTCCTTCTCATAATGTACATAATGTATATATTTAAGCTACTCCTATTTCTGATTTTGATTTATGTGGGTTGTCTTTCACTTTCCGAATAAATCGCACTTTTTCCTCTAAAGAGTAACTTTTATTCCTTCTATTACCCATGGCTGCAAGAGAAAGAGAGACTGAAGTAAATGAAGGGAACATCATCAATGCGAAAATTCATTCAGTTTTTGTCTCTTACCGAACCCGACCAGATTTTGTCTCTTACTTTAAAACCCGACCAGAAACCTAATGAACGCCACGATTACATATCGATACGGAACGCCGAGCTTTATATCGATACAACTGGAGAATATCTACAGTTGAAAATACGTACAATTCAATCTCGTTTTCAAAAATATACTACGTATAAAGGAGAATTACGGACTTAGTTACATATATCTCAGAAGTAATTTATATGTAATTAAATATAATTTTCCCAGGACCTATAAACCAGAGCACAAACCAGTACTACGTACATATGGGTTACGTATACACCAGTTTTACTGTTTTATCATTAAAGAAATAACTTCTCTACAGTTGAATAAATTTTATAAAAATGTCTTATCGAAGATTTTTGTAAACAAATAAAAACAAAAACAAAAAAAACACATTTTTTTCCACTCTGTAATTGTCTTCGTATCGTGAGAAACACTTGACAAATTAAATGGTGTCTAGATTAGTTTCATTCCTTACTGAGAAACACAAGTTACATTTCTTAGTGAAAATACACTGCCACGTTTCTGTCATTTTCTTAAATTCCTTTTTAATTCGAGAATTCTACAAAATTACTTAATGATCTTTAAATGAAGTATAGTTCTATAAACCTTATAATTCCCATTTTCATCTTCTCCCAGATTTGATTTCGTTGTAATAACAATTCACTAAATTTCACTAGATGACAATTATAAGTCTGCTTAATATTCTTCAGCTGTTTTATCTTGGCTAAGTTTTTTGTGATGTTCAAATGACATTCAACACTAATCTTTACGTCAACAACTTTGTACGAATGACTTAGCAAAATTTCACAGCTTCATAAAAAGAGCAAACTATATATTGAAACAAAAATATCTGAAAAGAAGAATCAAAATATCCTACATACGAACTTTGGGCTAAAATCTGCAACACTGTCTTTTTGCATTTGAAGGATTTGCAAATCAACAAAAAACACAATGAAATTTTCAAACAAAATGCTGGAATTGAAAATATATAATTACTGATCGTTTTGAAATGCGAGACCCACGACAACACAGACGATTCTACTCCGCAAAGGGATGATACGCTGAGATGGACACTTTCCTAAGACCTGTTTTTCTTTTATTACCTGTAAAAAGATATTTTATTTCTACAATAGTATTTATTCTTTCCATAATTCTTTCCCGAAAAGCGCAAATAGAACCCAGCTACTAGTAAACTAACACTATAAAAAGTAGTAAACATCCCATCTTCCTCGCCCCTATTTGGAAGAAATCGCAGGAGACCTGACGCATGCGCAAAAGCGCTGAAGGCTCTCCTAAATGAAAACGGACTGTATCTAGGAAATGAAAAACCAAAGACAACACATAAATAAACATTGATGCCTTTAGTTTATTATCAGAGGATATCGGATACATCGCCGTTTTTGGGACTCATCAGCCCGATCCACCCTCCATGATGATAAATCTAGAAAGGCGTGAAAAGAAATGGAAATCACCTTCGCTTCCAGATTCCCTCTGACAATAAACTCAAAAGCATGAATGTTTATTTATGTTTAGTCTTTCATTTTTCATTTCTTAATAATTTTTCCTGCACTTAAAATTTCTTACTTACGATATATAATTCTCGTTTCTTGTTCCCTTTATTTACCAAAGTATTAAACACATAAAAAAATCAACCCAAAAATAGGGAAAGTAAATAAAACAACTCTGCAACATATTATTTAGATCTAATTAGAACCGCAAAAAAAAAGATTTAAACTTTTAAGTAAATTATGAGGTTTCTCAAGTTTTTCAGAATATTTTTTATATTCTGCAGCTATAAAAGCTATAAACAGACCTGTTATTTGCATTATTTCCAACATAAAGAATACTAAGTAAAATAAACAAAACTGAAATTTAATGATTAGGCTTCAAGTTCTTCAGAAAGACTTCGAAAAGTAACTGTTGATGAATGTTTTGTACTTGTAAAGATACTCTCGGAAAGTACGAAAGATGCAGTCATTAAAAATTATATGAAAATCAGTGAAAGAAGCGAAGATGGAAAATGACAATAATAAGCATGTTTCAAATTGTCGGAATGCTCACAAAACATGTACAGAAACTACTAGAAGGACAAGAAATTGATGGAGATTCAACTTTTCAAAATATCTAAATTTCAAGATAATAGCGATGAAAGGAAGCATTCAGTGAAACATTTCATTGCAGAGGATTATTTATTTACTCCTTAACTGTAATTACTTTTATGCGCATTTATGGTACGAATAAAATAGGGACTAAATACATTGCGTGTAGGAGCAATTAGTAAATCAACAAAATACGTAAATTAATGATATATTCCCAGCAATAACAAAGTCATTAAGCATCAACCACTTGCTTTCTTAAAGTATTAACCAGGGAAGGTGCAAATGAAACCAAAAAAAAAAATTCACTTAATTTCTTTTGATCATTCTGTTTACAATTTAATGCTGTATTATACTACTTTCAATATGCAGTGAAACCTCAGGTTACGGACGACTCAGGTCACGAACATTTCGGGTTACGAACAACAACTTCGAAATTTTTTTGCCTCGGATAACGAACAGTGCCTCAGGTTACGAACGAAGGTGAGAGAGAGGCAGAGAAAGCAAGGTTTAACGTTGGAGACAAGCGATCGCGTACGGTATAAAGTTACAAGTTACAGGGCCAAATCACACCAAAGGCGTCTTACTTAGCATCGGAAAGTATCTCTTCGCGCCCACATGATTCTTTTTCCGATGTAAACAAGACATCGTAATGTATTTATTTGTATAATGTATTTAATAAATGTAATTATTTTACATTTAATTTATTTGATTGTTTTCTTTCTCTTTATTTAATACGTGAAGTATACGTATTCTTTGCACCATCATTAACTTTGCTGTGTTCAGAATTCACTGCTTGATTAATCAACTCTTAATTCAAAAAATTAAATCGGTTCTTCAACTAATTCACTTTTTAAATCAACATATCAGCAACAAAGTCATCTTATTAGAAACATCAATATTGCTAAAATAATATAAGAGACACAAGAATTAAAATTTGAGACCATTGTTCAAACTGACATCTTAAGACAAGCCTGTTTCACGCTTATTAGGCGATCATCAGCCCAGCACATGAATTCTCTTTTTCTTTATTTTTAATGTTTTTTTATGTTTTTAGTTTGTATTCAAGGAAGTTCTACAGCTCCGCCGGTAAATTTAAAACTAATTTTGACGTCGAAATAGAAGCAATATATATTGCCATGACTCAACTCCGCATCAGAATGGAATCATTTCAAAATGTTGTCATATTTTGTGACTCATCATCTGCTATTCAAGCCGTTACAAACTTCAAATGTCCAATGAGCTCCAAAGTGTTGGAAATACGACCTATCGTGGCAGAGCTACACAAAATGAGAAAGAAGGTTATGTTCCAATGGATCCCCTCCCATATCGGCATTAAAGATAATGAGGAAGCTGACTATCTAGCAAAAAAGGGAACAACAATATTAAACACCACAAAAACAAAATTATCCTTCCATTCTGCAAAGCTGCAAATTAAATCCTGTTTCAAATCTGAATGGTTGGCATACCTTAAGGATTTGAGTAAAGAGAAACATTGGGTGGAACCACTCCTAAATAACAAAAGCATACCTGAGTTACCACGCAGTGAAACCGTCGCTGCATTTCGTAAAATCACTCACCATGATTGTCTGGGAGATCACTTACATCGACTCAAAATATTATCCTCACCACACTGCATTTTGTGCAATGAAAATACCCCAATGGACTGGAAACATCTAAGAAAGTGTAAAGCACTTCAACTTTACTGGACGAGATCCGATGGACAAATTTACTGGGAAGCCAGAAACAAATGGCTTATGTTCCAAATGTCTGAGCATTAGATTAAATAGTTTATATTCAAGGAGGTTCCATTTCTTTCCCCACTCAGGCACAAAAGTTGTTTTTCCAAATGCACCATCTTATGACAATTTTTTTTTCCTTTCCCTTGTGAAATATTTAACATTTTTGATTGGAGTATAAACGTTTAAAATCTTAATATTTATTAAAGAGTGACCACGACGAGACGCAGAGTTCTATAATAAATTTACTCGGAAGAGGATGAATCACAAGAAGCAGATCGCGAATATTTTCATAAAAGTTGAAAGATATTCTGCAGTTCAAAAGTTAGACATTAAAATGGTATTAGCATATTTTTATTTGATTGAGTAAAAGGATTCAACATTTATTTTTTTAAATAAAAGATTTTAAACTGATTTAACGAATTTTTCAATGGAATTTTCCAAGCACGTGCATTCTTAATTAATCTCGATTTTCTTATGTTAAAGAGAATAAAAGTCAACTGAAGATCTACAGAAATCTTAAAACTATTCGACGTTAATGAATCTTAAGTTAGGACAATCTCGCTTCAAGACAAAATTTCTTTTTCAATTATTGAATATTTTTTTATAATTTACATTAAACCAGAAAAGTTTTATTTAGGTTTATATCAATCTCATTATCAATCATATATTACGTCTGATGAATAACATCTTAAGTACTTCACGAAGTTAAAAACTTTTCTTTCTTCGAAATTTTCGTCACTAAGCAGGAGGACAAACCTACGTTGACAGCCTACGTTGATCTTACACTTGCGATTTTCTCTTCAACAAATTCAATTCAATAAAAAGAAAAGGACGGAATTTCGAATCAGATACTTTTTTCAATGTCGGATCAAAATCCTTGGTCCCAATAATTTAAATATACGTAGTTTGTTAAAGGAGATGGGATACGGACCTTAAGGATGGCCGCATAGTACTTGGTTGTTGTCTTACCATGAACATCAGTCTATTTACTCACCTGTAAATTAGACATAGGATTGACGTCGAATTCATTATATTAAACAAATGTGGTTTAGACTTCGATGACTTATAAAAGAGTTCAGGATACTGCAAATACTAATAATAGGTTACACTATTCAACTATGATTGGTTTTCTTCATATTCTTTGTAGTAAAATATATTAAACGAAAAGTATGAAAAATTGTTAACAAACGACAATCCTTTATTAATGTATATTTTTAAGAATAATTATAAATGTAAATAGTTAAAGACAATAATGGAATAATCTGAAAAGCCACATCAATTGATGATTTAATAACTCATCATTTTAAAATTGTTCGGTCATTATCAAAATTACTCCTCAAAATTCTCTTTCAAAGTAGTCTTCTAAAAGTAGGCTCTGTTGCATCTGATATTAGAAACTGATTTTTACAAAAATATTCTATTTTTGGAGCCAAAACCAGCTTTGCTCTTTTGGTACTCGTAACGTTTTCTTCCTGTAGTGGAGGAGGAGATAAAATTGCCTCATTATTTTTTTCTTAATGATGGGATTTCATTGAGTAACAGGCGTCATTGGCGAAGATCAGCCACCCACGATGTGGTCTTCGCAGCTGGCACCGTTCTATAAATGAAACCTATATTTAGCCAAGATCTTACTAATATGGAAAATCCAATGATGGATTAGATTAAAAAGTAAAAAGAAATTAATTATTAATAATTTCTCTTTGAAAATATATGACAAATCAGATTTATTTTTAGGCTAAGGTTATAAGGAGGCTTATTTATAATATATTTACTTGGATCATTTTGTATCTTCTTATATCTCTCGGTACAGAACAATTCAATCCCCGTGGTTTGTTTTCTGGCAATTTGATTTAAAATTTGAGAGTCAAAGAACAATTTTCAATTTTTCAAGTTCCAACGTCAGCATGCAGAAAATATTAAATTTTGTTTTTTATTTCGATTTCCAATCATCTTACTACTTAAAGTAAATAAAGCAAAAATTATAATATAAGAAAGAAATAATGTTTTCATAACTAGATAGTAGTAGGTAGGGGCCCACTACGGTCCATGGAGGTAAAGCTCTCAACGCTTCATTGACCTCGGACGAGATAAGGTCGGTCAGCCCAAGCTCACTCGCCTGTACAACCGGAAAAGAAATAGGTACGTAGTACTATATCATATAAATTAATTTATACACCGTATTTTCATAACTGATTTCTTTAGAAGTTGAAAACTTCTTTCTAACACATAATTAAAGTTCCCCAGTTTTTTACTATTGTTCACACGGGTAACCATTTACGATAATGATAGAAATTAATAAATATAAAATTATTAAGACATATTTTGGCAAATATATCTTTTCTTCAGAAAGATCAAAACATATGTTTAAGTAAATCATGTTTTAAAATGTTTGAGTCCTTATGCAATTTCTTTAGATTTCTAATTTTTACCTTCTAAAAATGATATATTATTATAATAAATTTATTTAAAAACGTTGATTTAATGTTATTTTTTATTTAATTTCATTTTCTCCAAACTGTTCTATAATCTCGAAAATGGTTAGAATTCGAGATTTTAACGAAGTGGACATTTTGGTTTCTTTTGAGTTATTGTTACTTGAGTTACTGTTATTGGAACAGAAAACAATGTATCCTTGCTTCCATTTATGAGTTTTCATTATATTTAGCTTCATAGCAAATAACTATATCTTAAATTTCTTCTTTTCCTTTGAACATAAAATACAACTGCAACATCTTTGATTATAGCAAATTTTCGGAAAGAAAATGTTTCCTTTTTAAAGCAAAAAGAATAAATAAGCATAAGAATTTTTAAAGTTAATAAAATAAGTTAATTTTTAAAGCTTTAATAATTCTTACGCTTATTTATTCTAAAAGAATAAATAAATGAAATAACATGAAAGGATATCACGAATTCAACAAAGATTATCTATAAAAACTTTTTCCCAATAATCTTCGCTTAATTCGTACTATTCTTTCCTGTTTTCTCGTTTTGTTAATCTGTAGAATCTTTGTAGAATCTTGAAAAAGGAAAAACCTATTCTTTCCGAAAATTTGCGATAATAAAAGATGTTGAAGTAGTATATTTTGTGAATGTTATGTTCGTTATTATAAAAACAGCAAATCTTCAATATGTTAATATTCTTGTGGATTTTTTTATATTTTATTTTTGTTACTGTTAATAAAGAACTGCAGGCAAGTATTAAGATGAAGCGCAAATTTTATCCTAATCAAGTTTTATTTCGATTTACTTCTAAGTCAATAAAAGAAGCTAACACTGGTGGTTCAAATATGTCTGCTCCATTCTTGGGTCGATGCTACAGCTTCCCGTTCCCCATGAATACCAGAGGAATTATTTTGGCCACCTTTACACAACGCCCTGGTTGTCAAGACAACGCGATGGGCAAATCAATAGCAAAAGCGCTATCAGGTAGTTCAACTGTCTAATACCAGGTTGCGCCACTGTACAACTCAATCAAAGAAGGAAATAATTTCAATTAGACATATTTCTCTCAGATCTATCTATTCTACGTACTCTCAGTTCATAATCGAGTGATGATTGTAAATACAATGAAATATACTTTGGCTGATATTGTGCAGGAAAATACCTACCTCCTTAATTTAAATGAAACTGTTAAAATCTTAGGTAACAAAATATATACGAAATTTAGTGATGGAAAATTATCACCACCCATATTTTCAAATGAAAGAGTACGACAAGGAGGGGGTTGATAGAGATATCTGCTATTTTATTTAATATTATGTTCACTAAATTTTAAAGAAATATTAGACTTTAAACAAAGAATTTATCAAATAAAAATAAATAAAAGTTAAATACGTTAGCATCTGCAGATGATCAAATTTAATTGCACATTCAAGAGGATGAATTAAAGTCTCAGTAAAAACATCCAAACAACACTGTTAAAAGATTTAATGTGAAAATTTCCGAACAAAATAAAAGTTTTAGCCAATGTGCGGAAGCTCTTTACAAAGAGTAAAATTGTACTCGACCATACATTATTATATAATTATTTTATAGTGAATTCAAATATTTATGGAGAAAATATCATTTTATAATTGTGATGCATAATTAAAATCTGTTGTATCCAAACATACAACAGAATGAATGTAATTGGACTGCAAAAGACAAAACTACGATTATGTAATCTTATAGTTGTCATTTCACGATGCATATCAAGTGAGACTTCGTGTCCGCGAACAAAATGGATCTACTGGGTTGTCATCATGGCGAATCCCTCGAAGAAGTCATTGAATTTCCAGGAAATAGATACTGAGGTGGTTTCTCGTTGCCTTCCTCAGAAAGTCATTAAGGAATGACTGCAGTCCAAAAGAGTAAGCAATTTTTTCAAACATATATGCTGATGCCTGGATTCCGAATCTAGGTTCCGATACATCTATCTCCTGGCAGGCAGCAGGCTATGCCGGAACGGTTTTATAACATTATAAAGAGGCTAATGCAATGGTATTTTGTATAGCTTCATTTAAACAATTTGTTGTGAAATCTATTTTTATAGTTAATGTTTTCGTTTTTCAATCTCTACCAAACGAAGTCACAATGAATAGCTGATCCCTATTTCTACAATTTGATACTTTCCAGCATTTTAGAAGCAACTCAAACATCAACATTGAAATGGTTTTTGGCTATGTTGTTATTTGGAATTTAATTGAACGAAAATCAATATTGCATCTTTTTCAATTGATTTGGCCTAATTTTTTTATATAATGCGATATATTTTTGCATATATTGGTATATAAATTGTGAAGATTATTAAGGTTAGGACAGTATTGTCCTATCTTCTCACCCCTTCAATTTCTTACAGAAACAATAGGAGGATCAATAGGAGGAGAACAATAGGAGGATCTACTATTTTAGCTTCCCAGGATAAATAAACGAATGGACGAAATTATTGAATTCTAAATCCTAGAATTTTTTTATTTAAACATATTGTTTTCTTAAGGATGTTTTTTTACATATTTATTAAATACCATTTATTACATATTTTCAGTGGTTTGTCATTCAAATATAAAAACAGTGAAACCCCTTGAGGCTTTATTTTGAACCATCGTCGCACCACAGAATAAAATCTTACGCTTCCAGAAAACAGCTTTCGGCGGAATGTGTCGTCCGAGAAAATCGTTGATACCAGATTCTAAAAATAGCTGCTGTCATCAAGAGTGTCACACGCGGTTTTCCCTTCTTATAAAACCGATGATGCAATACTCGTCGTTTTGTACAGATCGTTCCTATCGTCTTCGTTGTCAGTTCAACTCTTCCGGATGTTTAATAAGAGAGCAAGTCAGTAAAGTTTCTATTTAAGTTGTTGTTTCAAGTTCAGTTCTAAAATCATTATAAATACGTACATTGTTTTGTAACGTCAATGTCACGTACGGAATACATTTAGACAACTATACCGTAGAATGCATTTAGCTCTAATAAAACTCTTATTCCATTTGATGGTTATCTAAAACATTTAACAGGATCTGATTTGAGAGACGTTTTCCTAAAAATATCATTGACTTTTCTTTTAACTTTGGTTTTTTAGTCAAAGACGAGATTCTTATTTCCTCTCTTAACCATTAATGCAACGGTTTCAGTCTGACCACCATTTGTTTCCAATCTACCTTCTTGCTGATCCTATAATTACAATGCTAAAACCAACTTGTAATTATCGGATCTTTTGTTTCTGCAGAATTTTAATCTTTTGTTTCTGAAGGTTGCTAATAATTCTTAAGCTTATTAACATTTAGAAATAAAAACAATACATATTAATACTTAACTTAAGCTTAAGTAATTAAATGGAATGATGGTCAAGATGAACTTATTAAAAAACAATTTTGCTGAATTCATTCATTATATCTTTTAACCACAGATGAAGAAGCAAAAGCATTCAGTCTTTTTGATCTACAGCTTCTACTTCTACAGCAGCTTAGAAACCATTGCTAGCCCTTGAAAATTATAAATAGAAAACAATCTCTCGATAATCACTGAAACATTGGTGTCTATATCTACATCTCAACGATGGTTCAATATAAGAAAACAACTGCTAATAGATATTTTAGGGTTTCAAAATTTGACCATTATATCACTAACGAACAAACATATATATTTCCGTTAAACAAGTGCTTATCGCTTTCTGCTTAAATTTACCTTAGAGCAAAATTTAAGCCTGAAACTTCGCAAACTTCCTAGTTAGAAATACATGAAAAAAATTTAGGGATACTATGAAATATAGTAGAAAAACGGATACATCTACGAAGATATTAACGTAAACCATGCTTTGAGAAATATTTCAAGACACTATCGGCCATTTACTTCTGTACCTTAAGTTTGGTGACCTTTGGCTAGCTATTAGTAATAGACTTATCATTTTTTTCCCCGCTGGTTCTTCAATTTTTGAATATAGGACTGTCATTTGCAAATTAAGTTACTTCCCAAAGTTACTCCTTATTGTATTCATTCTTTTGAGCTGAAAAGGAGCTTTTTAAGTTTAATGATTTGGGAAGAAAATACTATTTACTTTTTTTAATATTCTTAAAAAGGTGATTATGTTCTGCAAGGCAACGACCTGATAATTAATTTTTATAAAGAAATTAATTTCACGTTTTATTTGGAACCAGATTTTAAAACAAAGAAGGAAAAGAAAGAAGAAGTATTATTGGCAGTAAGGGTGTTAGCCATAATGATGATACATTATATGACCAAAAGTATTCGGATACCCTTCCGACTAAGTGGATCAGGCAAGTCAGGAGGTTTGATGCGTCATCGGATGCTGAACAGCTTTGGTGGGGACTTGCACGGTCATAATTCTGCGTTCCCGATAAAATGAGTAAGTCAGGCGAGCTCAGTGACTTCGAACGTGGCGTGATAATCGGATGCCACCGTTATAGGAAATCGGTTCGTGAAATTGCGGACATGCTGCACGTGCCGAAATCAACTGTGAGTGATGTAATTCTTAAATGAAGATGTCAAGGCAGTGAAAAGACAGCTGCATGAAGTGGTAGACCGAGAAAACTGACTGACCGTAGCCGTCGAACCGTGAAGAGTAGGGAAGCAAAATCCATCGGTAGTGATGACGACGGAGTTCCAACATGCGTCGGACGTTGTCGCTAGCAGCAGGACTGTTCGCCGAGAGCTAAACTACTCTCCGCCATCAATGCGAAGCGTCGGTTGCAATTGTGCAGAGATCACCGCCATTGAATTGTGGAGGAATGGTAAAACGTTCTGTGGAGTGATGAATCTCGCTTCACGATCTGGCAGTCCGATGGACGCACGTGAGTTTGGCGGATGCCCGGCGAACGCTTCTTATCCGACTACATCCGATTATCTTATCTTGTGCCAACTGTTAAGTTCGGTAGCGGCAGCATAATGGTGTCCGGGTGTTTTTCGTGGTTCGGTCTGGGTATGTGCCTCAGAAGCCTCCGAGTCTCGATCACGGGGTGCCCGAATACTTTTGGCGATATAGTGTTGTTCAGATAAAAATATCTTTTTTAAGACCTGAGAAATGAGAAATGAACCCAAACAGAATAAAAATAGCATTACATCTTTACATTTCTAAGCTAATAATTAATATATTCTACGAAAGGCGTTTAACGTGTGTGCATTAAAATTTAAGTCAATAAAATATTATGCACAAGATAAGAAAATGTTAGAGTTTAACCCAACCATGTTACATGTTAACCTAAAATTACATAGAATGCTACTAGTTTCGTCTGTAATTGCAGACATCGAAGTCACAGTAACATTAAATATTGGTTTATACATCCAGGATCCTCAAACATTAGAACATTAGCCTTGCAGCAGCAGCAACGAATACAGTTAAAATCCACACCTCCACAAGAAAGAATGTACATACAGAGATATTTGATGAAGCTGGTATTGTGTACGGCATTCCTTGCAAATGGTATCTTTGCCTCTATATTGCTGAAATCGGCAGAACCCTGAAGAAGCGCATGGCTGAACACAGTCGTGCCATCCACAATAAGACATCGCCTATTATAGGACTACCAAACATAGGATTTCCACTCTAGACATCTCCAACCCTCTCATTTTCGAAAAAAAAATGAACACATTCAAGAGAAAATGTATGAAAATCGTACCTATCTTAACAAACGCAAATTGCTACAAAGACAATATTTCAGTGACCGCAGTTACCAAATACAGCCTATATAGAAACATTGAAGCCAATCCAAGACCCTTTACTCAACTTCCACTATAATCTTTTCCTTGTCAACCTTTTCCTTCCTCACATAATCTTCACTTTACTTTATGAAACACTCTAATTTCAATTTAATCCAATTTTATCCTGCTCCTTCCCTTCACATCCTCTATCGTGCCGTTTTTCACCGTTATTCTATTTCTTTACTTATCCTTTTATTCTAATTTTATTTTTAAGTTTCATTTTTTTATATTTATTTTCATCTTTTTATATTTTTCTCTTTATTCTCTTTATTCAAATTCATTATAATATTATTAATTTTTATTCTTTTTATTTTTATCTTTACCTTACTTCTACTTATTCAGCATTTTGCCAAATCCCGCGAACTATTACTCTCATATTCTCCCCCATTCCTTCTCTCTATCCCATTCCCTTTCCACCAAATGGCAACTTCCCTCATTGTCGGCAGCACGTGACTGCATCTCGCCAATCATTTCAAATTGTTACTTTCCCTGCTTCCCCATGTAAAAAAAACAGTGTTTGATATTATTGTTCCATACGATGTCTGCAATTGCAGACGAAACTAGTAGCATTCTATGTAATTTTAGTTTTAAACTGTAACATTTCCTTATCTTGTATGTAATATTTTACTGACTTTAATTAATATATTCTTTTAGCGTGTGGTAAAAAAACATTGTATTTGTATTCTGTTTTTCTCAACAATTGCCTCACCTTAGAATCACCTAATTATAAAAACAGACCAAAAGATTATTAGTTGTCTAACTTTTTCAACAATCCCTTTTCTTCTTTTAATCGATTGATTAGAAACAGTCAACCAATAGGTTATTATTGTCCTCCAAATGAGAGATGGCCACCCTGTTTTTGTGAGATCTGCGCAACGATCGATTAATCTGGTCAGGCACTTCCGTCTGATTTTATGACAGGACGCCATTACGGTAATCGCTTGTTACTTTGCAAAAGAGCATTGTATTTATAAATAATATATATTTGTTTATCTATATAAATACTTATTGTTAGCAACTGGTATTGAAATAACGTTAAATAGTCCAGAGAAGTTTTAATTCGGCGTTATCAACATGTCTTTCTCAGTGAAAACAGACGCCATCGTCCATTGTGACAGGAAAACATAATTGATCAGCTACCGGAAGAGCTGCGCAGTTCAAACTTCCGCCGGCCAACTTTCATTTGGAGGACAGTAATTGTTTATCTTTTTCACTCTCTCTCCCTCTCTCTATTGGTCTCCTCGACAATTTTCTTCAAGCTAATGACAATTTATTGTGTGAAAATAAGAAATTTTCACACAATTACTCAGGTTTTTTTTTTAAATGTATGACATATATAATCATTTAATTTTATTCTCTTATAAGTGATACAAATAATAATTGATTACAAATTTGTAATGACTAAATCAATCCGAAGAGAAAAAAAGGATTAGATCCAAAAAGTTTTAAAAATCTAATATGCGTCAACATTATCTGTGACGTCTTATATTCTAGATAAATGAAATTTTGGAAGTTTATGTATTTTCTTAAAAGTCAATCCCCAGTGATTTTGATACTTGTCGACTAATAGGAAAAAGTTAGAGACAGAATGGATAAAATATTCTGTGGTTAAATGAAAGAAATAACGACTTCAGGTGAATGTTAATTTTAGACAAATGCTATCAAAATTTACTGATGTGAATAGATAATGGACACAATTGAAGTCTACAATTAATAATTTACCTAATCTTCTACAACCACCATTATTACCATCAGAAAACCTAAATCCTACCGAGACACTGTTTCATCGTTACTGTCTTAGTTACAACTATCCTAAAGGCTGTTTCACATGGATCCGAAAATCGGACGGCGGAACTAAAAAATCGGACGTATTCTATTTCCTTAATTCATTCATTTTATTTTAATTTTATTTTCATTTATTTTAATTCTCCGAAATGAATATTCGTCTTAAGGAAATCTAAACGCTACTATAAGAAGAAAAGCTAACTTTGGTATTAAAAAGAAAAATACAAAGACACAAGCCGTTGTTTGTTCAGTGAATTCTCCGAAATCAATGTTCGTCTAAAGGAAAGTGAAATAGAATGCGTCCGATTTTCGATCCAAGTGCAATGGGCTTAAATCTTACTACAGTAAAACCCCGTTATTACGCTCCCGCTTATAGCACTATCCCGTTCTTTACGCTCCTTTCATGCGGTCCCTGGAATTTTCTATATAACTCTCTATACTTTTACCCTCTTATAATGCTTCAAATCCCGCTTGTAGCGCTTTTTTATATCGGAAATTTTGTATCGAAAAGAAATGTAACACTGTAACGATTCTTTTCTTTCCCTGGTAGGAGGGAATCTTCGAACTCTTTGAAGCGGAAATCCCTTTCTATAAGTGAAAAATTGCAAATTCTTCGTAAGTACGACGAGAATTCTACACTAAATCAGAAGGTTTTCGCAGAATCTAAGAATTCCCTGATCCAGTCTGAGAACAATAATAAAAAATAAGAATGGAATTATCAATTCAGCGAAGGATGGTTGCAAACGTAAAAAAGTAGTGTGGAAAATGTGAAGATGCCGAGGAAATTCTAATTGAATGGATTCATCAGTCCCGTGATGCATCAGTGCCATTAAATGACCCAATCATTCAAGAAAAGGCGCCTGAAATAGCGGGCAGTGCACTAAAACTGCTCCGAAAATATATTTGTATTGCTCCTAGTGGAGTATCAATTGATGTTAATGGTTTCTTGAACCGCATTGAAAATGTCGTAATTTATAACAGTAGCATACACACACGGCAAACCACAATCAAAGATTTTTTTAATAGGAAATAAGCTCACATTTGCACTATATCTATTTCAGAATCAAGTATCTTTCCTGTAAAATGGTGTCTAAATGTTTCCCCATCATATAAATCATTCCCCGTTTATAGCGCTATCCCGCTTATTACGCTTGTAGGTCACGGTCCCTTGACGAGCGTAATAACGGGGTTTTACTGTATTTATAGATTATTTGTTGATTGTAAATTAAGATTGTTTGAAATTCATGATAACTCACATTTACATAGACAAGGAAGTAGTTTTCTTTTAATTATCGTTTTTAGAAACAAAGCTTCTGTTATTTAGTAACGATAAAGTTAATAGTTTTGTTATAAAATTTACAGTTCGTTTAAAACATATCGCATTCTTGAAAATTTATTTAGAATTGCTGCAATACTATAGTGATGAAGAATTCAAATATAGGAGTCATTAAGAAGAAATACTTTGAATAGCGTAATAGTAGTCGAATAAAAATTTCGATGTTACCTATAAATCTTAGAATAACTTTTTTTTTTTTTCAAATCAGTTTCTCAAAACGCACGGGAATTTTTTTCAGCCACATCTTACACCAATACTTTTTTGGAAAAGATAAATAAAATAACTTCCATTCGATATTTTAAAAGTTCGTCATTTTCCAACTACATTCCAATGAAACGTAAGGAGCAGGCAACGAACAATACTACTCTGTTGACAAATCAAGATATCAGCGAAGAAAAGAAGAAATTTTAGCTGAGAATTAAGACTGAAGGCATTAAGTGAATCGAGGCACAATCTTAAGCTGAGAAAAGGTAATATTACGCTTTGAGTTTCGCGAAAACAATTTCATTGCCTTTCATCAAGTTTCAGAAAGATGAGATTCGATGGGTTTTTGCTGTCATCCATTGATGAGCGAAACGCGGTTGTTGTTTTTGGGTTGTTGCTTAATTGCTTTAGTTCTTTTCTCAATGAAGATTCTTCTCAGGAAATGGGATTCCTGTAATATAAAGAAAATGGAATTCCAGAGCTGAAACAACACTGGCTCTGTTTTAACTCCATTCCAATTCACTGGTAATGAGTCATTAACTCCTGGTTCTTTTAACATTGAATTCAATTAACTTTGGAATATAAAAAAAAGAAAGAAGAAAGAAATTTCCATTAAGATTGATTTTTTTTAACAAATGACATTTATCCGCAACAATGTTGGGATAAATTAAAGCCAAGATCAAAAGATAAGTGGATTCATTTTGGATATGTCAAAATCTTCAACATAGAGCACAAAGAATTCCTTATTTGCAAGTAATTTTTTCGTCGATCCATTACTTTCTCTGATTTTATTTTTGACTATTTTATGTGACAATATTTCTGAGTGATGATTAAAAAGACAGGATATCAAGAACATAAGGTGCTATTCAGCAATTACTAAAACAGTGAACGGTCTGATTGCACGGTAATGCTTGTATACTTTAAATATTCACAGAGTTATCTATTTTCTCAAGAGATTTAGTATTTGTTCCTTAGCTTTTAATAAATCATTGTAAGTCCATTTTAGACCTACGGAAACGCGGAAGATAAGGCGTTTCGTGACAACTTGAGGTCGGTGGTCAGCCCGACGCCCCCGCCTTTAACTTCTCACCATTCTTTTTTTCCCTCTTCATCATCGACAGTGCAATTGTTAATTAATGGGCTCCAAGAAGTTGTGTTATTCCAATGTAGATCTGATTGTTATTGGTCTTCGTCCAATGAATATTTTTCCAGAATAATCTTTTCCTAAAGGCGGAGTTCAAATCACGATGAATGCGGCCGTTCTGTCCACGATTAGGAAATTGATAAGAAGCTGCCCGTGAACTGAAATTGTCCTGTAGAAAATCCAAAACAACACCGCGTACTGCCTGGGTCCTTACTGAACTAATTGTTCGGCAAAACTGTGTTACTCATTTCATAAAAAAAAATTTCCGATAAAACAAAACAAAGAAAGAGTCACAGACATTGCAACAAAAAGCACTAATCGTTCATCAACAAAACTCCAGAAGTTTCGTCGAAGCAATAATTGGTTTGGTACAATTTGTTAGACATTCAATAAAAAAGACTAATTTCAAATGATATATCAATTTCTAATATTGTGCCTGAAATTCTAATTTTAATTACATATTTAACAGCCATCCACAGTTCTACCACTCTCCACTGTTTCTACCTAAGCCTGTGGTAATTTCACTATTTATTAATCGTTGCAAAACAATTACATTTAAGGATTCGGAAATTGTTTTGAAGTGGGGATGATTTGTTTTGATATTCTTCAAACTCGAAGAAAAACACAATTATAAATAATCCTATAATTCTAAAAGATATTAACAACTTCTACTCTTCCGTTAGTATTTCAAAATATTTATTTAAAAATTGCCCTCTTTCCTTTTCTCAAGCCATGAATAAGTTAAATGGGAATTAGAATGAATTTACAATCAATTATAATGGTTTAGCCATCAACAAAATAGAAAGACATGGTAAGTAGACAAGTTTATTGTTGTTACAAACATAAATCATGCCAGCATTTATAACAAAAGGATTAGAATTAGTTTACAAAAAATCATCAATAATGTAAAGCCATGATAATTTAACAAACTTTTTATTATAAAGGATCTCTATTATTTAATAATCAAGATAATTATTAATTTAATAATCCAATAAATCAGTTTTTGTTACATTTAGTTAATAAAATCTTTGATCAATGAAATAGTAATTGGATCGACACTAGTAGCCTCATATCTATTAAAGTTTTGTTCTTTTGTGTTTTTAATAACATAGCTTTGTAGGATTTTTCTTAATTTTAAATCTTTTTCTTTAAACATAACTTTAACAATACTCTTTCTTTTAGATGAGTTTTGGACATTAGTTTCTTATACATACTCAGGATGAATCACGGTATCTTTATTATGTGAGTGTGGATCCTGGATAATTTTTTTTTTTTTTTTGCAAAGAGATAATAATTTTAAATGTTTTACTAATTATTGTTATTTTGACTAGATCTGCTTTATGTTTTATCTGTTGTGGATTTAATTTCTGTATCTTAATAAATCGGATTTAAGATTATTATAGCAAAAAATTCGATTTTTTTTTTTTGGCGGATTTTTTTTAAAATAGAAAAAAATGAAATGTTATTCCCCTTATAAATCTAAATATCTATTTTAATTAGTAAAAGAAGATATAAAAATTCATCTCAAATGAACTAATAAATATTTTTTTTTTCTATTTTTCTTTATGTTTTTTAGTTTCGCTATATTAAATTTTCGTTGTAAATAAAGACGAAAAAAATGATGGAATATAGCTTCAGCTAATGAAATTTTTGTTGATCGTTGAGGCTGCGGTCAAGGCCCTCTAGCGAGAATGACGAAACCGTGTCGTTCTTAATAATCCACTTATGATTCTTCCGCTTTCTACCCTCACTGTGACATCCATTCGTAAAAGCTCATTAGGACAAATTGAATGAAGTAGCGCCAAGATTTTCTCGAGGCAATGTTTAGATGTTCTTATGTTCAAACTTCCATTTCTAACCAATAGAGGGTGTAACATACTGTGAAACAATAAACACGACATCAGGTAAAGATCAAATATGGTTCCTATCAGGATAAAGAAATGAAATTAAAAAAACGCCAACAACAACTTAATAACTACTTACTTTCCTAAACAGTAATATAAATTAAAATTTTATCAATATGGAAATTTAATTTAAGAAAATCTCACGATATCATACATTGTTTGCTTTTTAGTGATAAAATTTACAAATACGATAGAAAACTGCAAAATTTTACTTTCTTTAGATAAGTTACTATTTTCTTCCAAAATTTCTATTTTCATTATCATTTACTGATGTAATTCCTTTTCAGTTTTGTTCTTAAAATTCTCGCTCAATAGAATATTTTCATAAGTGGATAAATAAAAAATATCAAATCCTTTAATTCCATTTAAACATTCATTCATTAATTCTTTTGGGATTTCAGTGAACTGTCTTTATTTTGTAATTTTTTGGAATATACTGAATCTATTTAGCTGGTGGATGTTTGCTTTTTTTTGGTTTTTAACACTAGATTAGGAAGCATTCTCGAACCATTAGAGCTGTATCTGTAAAAATCTACTGTAACTGCTGTTAGACTATTTCCATGTATGTAATTTTATTTATTTTCCTTAAATATTTCTTTCTGAAAGTAGGACCATCAATTAGAGTTAGTATTATTATCATTTTATAAAATTTTGTTTGAAGGTTTTCATATTTTATTACTTTTCTTGATTTCTTTCATTTAATAAATGCAAACCATGCTACTGAATTCTGTGTTTTTTTGTTGCAAGAATATCTAAATTCTGAGGTATTTTATTTCCAAGATAGTTCAATGCTAAACCTGTTCTATTTCTGTCTCATTTATATTTTCCAATTAGCATGGCTTTTGTTTTATCTATGTTAATAATAATATTAGAGGTTTTAGAGAAAATATTTTTAACTTATTTAAGTTCACTATATTTTTTGCATCATCTATTACTATAAAAACTATCAATATCACCACATTTTACATTGTTCAAATTAAAGTCATGCAACCTGATTCCATCTGTTTCTTTCAAAACTTCCTTATACTATATATTATTTCTCAAAGGTTTTTTTGTGCCGGTACGCCATATCTTTTTATTTTATCGTTTTTATTTTAAAAACCTTTTTATAAAAATGTAGACACGTTTGAACAGAAGCGACTTATCTTTAGAAAGCGAAACAACATTTCAAATAATGCTACAGCATCGTAAACTTCAAATATATCCTTTTTTGAATAAAAATGCACTGTAAATGATATTTCATCGTTTATTTAATAAGACAGATAAAAAAGCAAACAAAGATTTATATTTTAATAAAAATAAAAGATTTATTACAGTAAAAACATAAAAATTTCGCAACTTCTCATATATTATTTCTGAAAGGTGTTTTTTTATTTCCCTTAATACTTCATCAAAATCAATGATTGAGATATCATTTTGAAGATTACGTTGATGAAAAATAAACAAATTGTTTAAAAATAATATTTTCGTTAAAAACTTTATTTTAAAAATCTTTTATTGACGATCTGTATAAGTATTTGATGATAGTGTTATTGCTTCAATTTCTTCAGGGAACCTCTTTTGTAATTGGCTTCTTGTTTGGTGAGTTAAAAGCTTTCATATCAACATTAGTGTTTCCGAAGTGAGTCTTTTCATGAGCTATTCCTGAAAGACAAGACACCAAGCAATTGAACACCTAACATCATTAAAATTGTTCATGATGGAAGCAGTAGCAAGCAATTTAAGAGATATGAAATACAGTGATAATTTGGGCAAATAAAGTAAATAATAGGTTCTTCATCTTTGTCTAACCATTATGTCGATATCCAAAGATTATCAGAGAATTCACTTATTGTAATTCGGTTGAGAATGGAATCATTTTTGTTCCGAAGAAGAGGATGTGAGCAAATCTCTCATCCTTTCCTTTTCTTTATGGCCCACCCATTTTATCTGCTTTTTTTAATTTTGTGTGCTTAATATTTCCCTAAGAATGAGAATTGAAAGAGTTGCAATAGATGTCTCAAACTACTCTCCAAGTTCACTGATCACGGGGTTCATTTTCATCAATTCATCATCATTAATTCTAGTTTCTGATCTTTCTTCGAGGTTTGTACAAAAGATCGTAATCTCCAGTTTAATTTCTTAATCTAAATTTTAGTAATCTAAATTTCGCAGATTAGTCTTCTGTTGTATAATACTAGCACTAGTTCTACCGAAAGCTTGGTTTCTTGTGGCCACTGCTGAATTGTATCCAGGTTTGTATTCATACAGAAGTTGTAATTAGTTTCTTTTTCCATTTTGTTTGCTTTGGGCATGAACGATAGAAAGAAATGACAGTTTCTAGAAGTTACCACTAGGTGTCAGTGGATCGACAATTCTGTGTGGATTTGCATTTCTACCATCAGTTCTAGAAAAATAAAATCCCCACATTTATCTATATAATAAATATAAACAAAATTTCGTAAATTATTTCACCATTTAGAGTCTTCTTTTCTATTATATTAATAATTCTATTTCAATTGCTTATAATATTCAAGTAATTAAGAACATATATTTTTTTAATAACATAGAAATCATCTACTAAAGTGCTTTATAATAATAGGTTCTTACACATGAACTTATGGATTTCGTTTGTTCCCTTTTGTCTTTAGAATGATTTAAATGTCGTTATTTAATTACTTTAATGTTCGATATTAATGATACTTATCAATAGCTGTGTAATTTCGTTTATATTTACTCTCTGTTTTTGTTCATAAGTTGTCTATTTTTCTGATATTCATTTACTGGCCTGTGTCTGTCTCACTGACGTCACTCTACATAGCAACTGTTGCTAGGAGAATCAAATCATGGGAACTAATCTTATATGATCGCTATTCCAATAGCTCAATTTAACTTTAGGATATCTTTAGGGAAAAGTGAAGATAACAGAATCAAAAATCCCCTTAAAAGCCATATTTCCAAAAGGAACATTTGCTTAATTTTATTTAAAATAAACTTCATATATAAGTTCTTCAAGGTAGAGATTCATTTTTCAGCTTTAAATAAAGAAACTAAAGAAAAAACTAAAGAAAAAACACTAATACTGAACAATCACTGTTCTTTTGGAGATCTCCTTTGCTTAAATTGGTTTATGTTTCATCAAACTTTGAGTTCAAGACAGATAAAAAAACAACTTATATTTCATTGTATTTCTTCCGTTTACAAAAAAAAAAAAATGAAAAGTAACTTTCTAAAAATAGAAAATAAAATAACAAAATAGACTTTTAGTAGTAGTTTCCTCATTATTTCTTGTTCGGATATAAAGCATGTTCGACAGAAAGACAGATTCTTCAGAAATTTAAAAGTGTTTCTTCTTTCATCAACTTTGGCCACGGGCTAGCCCTACTGACAACGTCAGGGGGAGACCAGGAATTTTAGAAGGGGGACGAGATTCACATCCCATCCAGAAATTACCTTCAGATAGTAAAAACTAATATTGAGAAACGGACGAAACACAGAAGAAGAAAGATGAAACAGCCATGCTCTCCATCGGGATTTGAACCCGGGTACCGGCACACAGGTCGCACGGCAGACCGACGCCTGAGATCGCACGACCACGCCAGCACGGCTTTAAAAGTGTTTAATATACAAATAAAATATGAATATGAATAATGATAATTCATTTCGCTGACAGGAATAATGAGGAAAAAAACAACGGAAAAGTTTGATGAGGGCAGCGATTCCACATTATTTTTTAACTACATTTTTTAATATTTTAGCATTACATTAGAATTAAAAAATACCTATTTCTTTAGAATACATATAAATTACACATACGTATAAATTTTGTGGAAATGAGGAGTTTAAGAGAAATAGAAGGGAAGGTAGATGATAGGGAGGTTTATTTCGTCTAAATGTTTTTAACAGCCCAGTAATAACTTCTAGGTTAAAGAATTCCGATGTAAAACAAATTATATTCAAGAAACTTAAAAAAAATAAATAAATAAAATAAATGTAGTCAGAAACCTAAATTGGCCTACATAGCATCTATTGTTGCTGGGGTTGTTCAGTAACTCAGAACAAGTTCATCACAGAATAAAGTGTGCACGGAAAGATCTAAAAAATAATAAGGTACATCTAAATTTTATAAAGAAATTTAAAACTTATCTCTTAACGAAATAGGCTTCTGAATATTTTTCTCTGAACAAAACTGCTAAGATTAATAATAATTAATGCAATTGCTTAGATTAATTGTCTTGAGGAATGAGCTATATCAAACTGAGGAAATTCAGTTCATTTTGAATCTTTTACTTGTCTGAAAAATTAAAGATGAAGTTAACTTAAATTATTTATCTTAATAATACAATTGAAAGTTTAGCGAACGAGATCTTCTCCAAAACCTTGTTCAACACCAATAAAAAAATCCCTTAAGCCTTTAAGACTTTCTCTTTGCTGTGAGTCCAGATCGCGGGTCCCATCGCTGCTATCCGCTTCGCCACACTCTTGACAAAGAATCTGGCTTTTTGGAATTAGCAGTGTTGGGTGCGACCATTAAAGCAGTTCTTGTTTTGTAAATTATATTTAATTTGTTCATTGGGAAGTTCTTTTCCTTTTCGTATCAAGGGAGTGTTTTTAAAATGTCATCAGTCAACTTTTTATTATAACTTTTCAGAAGATTGATTTCTTTATTTATTAACAGAATGACCCATGAAGGAATTAATTTCATGATGCACTTTGTTTTCCCTTAGATTGATTTCTAACAACTAGAAGTTGACAAATAAAGATTGAAAAATGATTACAATAAATTATTTTCATTAAATATCACATTACATCACTTACATTACTTCTCAAGATTTACACTGTAAACAACAAAGGGTGAGACCAAATTGTTTACCAAGTGACATCCTGGAAAGCTTTTCACGCTCTTTGGCGATCATCAGCTACGAGCACTCACCTGTAAAACAACAAGGTCTCCGTACTGAGGCTAATATGAATGATCATCGAAAGCGCAGTGGTGCTTCAAAAGAAAAAATGATCAATCATATTAGCCTCAGTACGGAGACCTTGTTGTTTTACAGTTAGCTGCTCCTGGCTGATGATCGCCAAAGAGTGTGAAACAGCTGTTCCAGGAAGTCACTTGGTAAAATATTTGGTCTCGCCCATTGTTATTTATTAATAATTCAAATGTGCAGTTTGAATTTTTATGCTTTATTGATTTATTGTTCATTTTTTTCTTTTGAGGCACCACTGCGCTTCCAATGATCATTCCTATTAGTCTCAGTACGGAGACCCTGTTTTTTACAGGTGAATACTCCTGGCTGATGATCGCCAAAAAGCGTGAAACCAGCTGTTCTAGAATGTCACTTGGTAAAAATTTGGTCTCATCTATTGTTGTTTATTAATAATTCAAATCCGCAGTTTGAATTTTTATGCTGTAAAAAAATTCATTGAGACCGGCATATGAATTTTCTCACTAATTTTTCATTAGAGAGTTTTTTTATTGTTCATTTTTTCTTTTGAAGCATCACTGCGCTTCCGATGATTTACATTGTAATTTCAATTGGGAAAATAATTGTAATACACCATCTCTCTAGTTCCGCTGTCACAAATCTGTCGCCTTTTTAAACCCTAGGTGTCGCGTCTTTATGTTACATAGTCTTTGTGCCCGATTCTCTGTTTAACCTTCCTGTCGCACACAGCGACTATTGATGGCGAGTGTATCACGTGGACAGCTAGCACAGACCAACTCTATCGCAGCGAATTTTTCACATTTAACTCTTCTCGCAGCAACTTTTTCAATCGCTCAGTGATTAGGCGAGAAGAAATTTCTTTGTCAGACTGAAGTTAGATGCGCATTTGTTAACGTCAGCGCTGCCGAACTGACTTACGCGACTTGCGGCGACAATATATGTCCGCGTGCATATTTGGGAAACGGGCGGTACGGGACAAACATGTGTTAACAGTAAACATTTTGATTTGTATTAGAACAGTATAATGCAATAAAAACAGTTTATTACAAATTAAAACAACAATAATGCAAGATAGAATTAGAATGTACTGAGACTGCTTACTTTGGAAATAGCAGATAGTGATTTTGCAATCATTTCTGCAAGAAACGAGACGACAACCTCACCGATTCGCTTACAGTTTCTTTGTTTCTTTCTTTATTTTTATTTAGAAACCTCTTAAAGGCTATCTTATCTTTTCTTACATATGTTTACTAAATATCTATACTCCGATAACTCCTGAATGTTAATCTTCATTCAGGAATTAAAAAAAAATATGAATCGAGCGATTGGCTGTCTGAAAATAATTGTTCCCGTCACTCTGCCCTGCCGTTGATTCCGCTCCCGCTAATCTTTAAAGGATACTGTTAAAGGATACAGCAACAGACTTCGGCGGACTTAGACGTCAGAAACTGCCGCTGAAGTCCGCTAAAGTCTGTTCTTCCGTGGCTAATACACATCGAGCTTCATAACTGCTTGCATAACCGCGTTACGTGTAGAACGATCACGATAAAAAGAAAGACTTGAGGAATTCACATCACTCGGCGACGAACTGCCTTTCGATGGCTCTTACCTTACGTGACCGTGCTTTGTTAGTGAAGCTGTATTATCAGCGGGACGAGATGTGCAGGATATCAGCAGTGCACGGGCAAAATCCAGCAAACGGATATCCCATACTCAACGGTGCGGAAAATCCTGGATCAGATGTTGAAGTTTTACCCCTATAAAATCTGTCCTGTTTAAGAATTGCGCTCTGGCGATGCGACCACCCGCAATGAGTTTGCATTAAGATTCTTAGCGCGCATGGAAGTGGATGAAGCATGGCCTTGGCGGATTTTATGGAGTGACAAAGTGCACTTAATTTAAACGGTGATATTAACACATTCACAACTGCCATTTTTGGACTGCGACTAATTCACACGTGGGTCTGCAACTGCCTATCCACTCGCCGAAAGTCAAAGTGTGGTGCGGCTTTACATTTCGGAAACTCACCGAAGTGGACCACTGACCTGTTCCGTCAATGCTGCACGGTATTCCGATATGCACAACTGCAGCAAAGAAGATGTCTCGATTCGAGTATCTTCATGCAGGATGGTGCACCACCCCACATCGGATGTCAGTACAGCGTCTGTTGCGGCACATTTCTCTGACACCAGTTAGTCGTACATTTCGCACAGCATGGCCACCGAGGTCACTTGATCTCAATCCTTGTGACTTTTGGGTAAGGGATTTCTTAAAAGCATTGTGTATCAAGGACATGTCCCCGATATCCCGACGTTGAAAGATCGAATTACATAACAGGTGAGGCAAATCCATACCGATATGTTGCAAGCCGCCGTGGAACATGTTGTGCACCACATGCAACTCGTGGAACATCACCATGTGGTCATATGGAACCTTATTTGTAATTACCAATAAACGTTGTCTATGTTGTTATGAAACTTGATGTGTGCTGTCTCATTTGGCAATGACTCATTCATTACTCATACGTACTACAATCTTTGCAGCGCCACATTTTCCCCTGTTGGCGACTTATGGTACTATTTTTTTTTATATATCCAAACCGCATGTTTCACTCTGTATGTCTACCGAATGTTGCTACGATTCGTCCAAAACATTCCTCGCTAGAGGGCTCTGAACGCCTAACGTTATTTTATGCCCATCTGATATTTTCTCCATTAATCATCTTTTACTTAGAGACTCGTGAACTCAAACTTTGATAATTTATGAATGTTCTTTAGTCACAAAATTCAGGATTACATACCAAGAATCCCATTATGCTAAAACTAACTTTAGCCATCATTTGCTACCATCGCATGTAGAAGCATATCATATTGTTTCGCCATCTATGATCTTTGTTGCATTATCTATCTTATTCATACATTATTAAATTATTTCAGCTATTTACAACCTTTCCTTTCCACTTCTTTTTGCAAAATAATTAATAATATAAATTATGGATAACCTCAGATATTTAAAAAAAAAATCAACTTAATTTTAAATTATCTGTAACTTCCATTGCTCTAAGAGGAATGAGGGCAATTTTTTCAAATTCCCATTTTAAATTCAGAAAAGATAAGATGAAATGAAGCTGTGATGACTAAACAAGCCTGAATCAAGAGAACTGTTTCTATCTTTCTTTTCCCTTCATTCAAAAGTAAGAATAAGTGATTTGAATTTCTTTGAATCCTGAAAAGCTCCTTCTAGCTCCCTATAAGACAAGAACTAATAAGAGTAACAAGAAACATAAAAATAAAGTGGGATTTAGCTACTACGTTTTGAAAACAGGAAATTCTCTATCTAATTGTATCCCTAATCATATGGAATAAATGGCTGATTGGTCTTTCCTTTGTAATTCCATACCTCTGAACTGAATCGCATTGTGAAGCAGTAGCTTATTGAAAAACTCTTGCGGGGAAAACAAAGAAATCGCTATAAAGGGACTTCAATCAATTACAATTACCAAGACATTTATATGTTATTTACATCACAACCAGTTATAAGCTGTCATCAACAAAATAAGAAAAACAAATTGTTCAGGTTGGTACCAGACGAAGCTTTGCATCAGCGATCTATAATTT
This sequence comes from Thereuonema tuberculata, assembly GCA_023159025.1. Classification (NCBI taxonomy): domain Eukaryota; kingdom Metazoa; phylum Arthropoda; class Chilopoda; order Scutigeromorpha; family Scutigeridae; genus Thereuonema; species Thereuonema tuberculata. Next base: position 3,592,593 of record JAFIDM010003189.1, on the reverse strand, counting down.
TCATTAAAGAATCCGTGAAATAAACTTTAGCTTAAAAATGAAATTCTCACAATTATAAATATAGACACTGTAGTTTATACAGATTGTTTTTGAGTAACCATAATGTTTGTTGATAATATGTTCAATGTAAAGAATGTATTCATATTCTTGTATTACTGTAGAATTAGCGTATATCAAGTCGACCATCTTCTTCAATAACCGATAAATCATCTCTGTTACTGATCTAATTTCCCTTGTGATGAAATCATTTGTGAAGAAAAAATTGTCGATTTTGTAAAAACTGAGATGGAATTTTTTTTCCCACAAAATATATCACATTTTGACAGTACTTTCTTTATTGCTTAGGGTTTTGTGAATCCGCTTAAATTAGACTAAGAAATTTTGTTTTTTCAACGTCCTTTTCCATCTTACAATTAGAAAAATGGATCCATGTTTTGAATGTTTTGACATTTTTGAAATAGTTATACATAATTTAATGTTCGAAGAAACTTGATATAATCATAAGACATTCTCAATTGATGGTGTTATAAAGAAAAGGAAGTCAATAATGCTTAATTTACAAAAGTCCTTTAAGGTGTCTTCTGTTCATTAAATAATGGTTAAAAAAAGTAATATCGAATTTTAAAATAATTTGCAATTTTATAAAAAATATTTGATAATTAGTTCTATTTCTCTATATTTTTAACAATATAGAGAATGTTATTTTAAGTGCTTTATTATTCAAGGAATAGAATTTTTATAGAAATTCCTGAACTTAGAAAAGTAATTACTTAACAATTTTTATGCAATATGGATATATCATAAAATTATAAAAAAATTAGATTTATTGAAAATGAAACCAGTATTTCATTAAATCAAGCCTCTTCGTTTAAAAATAGCTGAAACTTATTAAAAGGAATTTTTAACCTTTAGTAATTAAACTAATATAGTAAAGTTTTTCAAGCTGTAAGTAAGATTAATAAAGAAAACCAAAGTGAAATAGAAAGTTCAATTAAGAGATAATTTAGAAAGAGAAAATTCAATTCATTAATAAACTTTTTTATAGCTTTATTATGGTCGATAGTGATTAGAATTGAAATCCACATCTAGAAAACAACATTTGAATGACGTTCTCACCTAGGCATCGCATTGCCTCCCTCCTAGGAACCCCCATTGCCTTCTAGTTGGTTTCCTTAGCAATGCTAAGCAGCCTTTTCCTTTTTATCCTAATGACGAAGCTTTAGTTTTTTATTTGATATCCCTCATTAAAATTCTTTTCTTATTTTCAAATAGAACTTTAAAACTCTTATTAAATTTAATTTCGCTAATCATTACAGAAAAATAGAATCTTTCTAATTATAACGAATTTAAATAGTTATCCTAATTATCAAGGATTTGAATTTTTTTCATTATGGAAATAAAGTACTGAAAATGAGAATGGAATATGAGGATATTCAATTTCAAATTATAACGGATATATTATATTATAGTATCATATTATATTATTTGTCCTTACTTATCTCCTGACTGTGAAATCCAATATTTCAGATACCGGGAATTTGTGTATGTCTATCGTGACAACAAAAAACAGGGTATTCTCGTCAAATACATTCTTAGTTATAAGATAATGGATTTACTTAATGTAAATACAAGTAATACGAGTATGAACTAGACAAAGGGAAAAAAAGGAAAGCATAGTGACAGATGTTTACTAGCAGGACAAAAATCATTAAACATTTCATTAAATAAGTGTCCTTGACTGATGTTGTCTTTTCACTTTTTATGTTGTAATAATTTTAAATTCGATTTTCAACGACGTTAGACTTTTCTTGTTCAAAATCAATTTTAAGTGATCGAAATAAAATATTGAAAGCATTAGATAGTCATGGATAACAATTTAATGAAATTCAATTATTAATTATTATTTTTAAACAAAATTATGTCACTTATTTTGAAATACAAGAATTCTTTGATCATTATCCACAATCGAATATATAAGATTATTCTAAAACGAATCAATAGTATTTTGTGTCATTAACGTTATGTTTCGAAAATTCTGAAATTATCTAAAGACTATAAATAAAATACTTTCCATTTTAGCAAAATTATCCAGATATTGATTAGTGACTGACATTCCATTGAATCGAAAGAAAAAATACGTTGTATTTTCCAATTATCGAAGTAATCAAAGTAATTATGAAAGATGAGCAGCAAAAATATTCATATTCAAGTTTTAAGTTGGTCAAGAATCGTAAGCAAATGATTAATCATTTTGTGGGTCATTTTGGAGAATCGTTTATCTCTTGATTCGATTTAAAGCGGAGAAAATATTTCAAAGTTGAACAATAAGACTCCACTAACAAAGTCAATTCAAGAAAATGGGGGGCAAGAAAACGGGGGTCTAGATATTGGGGTCTACATTGTGAATTGACAGCATATTCCATGGATAGATTATTAACTAAGAGACTTCCCATGCTTTTTTTTTATTACAACCTTTGTTTCCATGATTTTCAAAATTATATTGAATATTTCCTTAATTGTAAGATTTTAAGGGTTTTCCTGAACTATCATGCGGATAGGCAGAGTAAGTCTCTTAGAATCTTTAAAACATTTCGTCATCAATCCTAAGATAGTCAGATTTCATTACGTATTATTTTATAATTACTTATGGAAAAAGTAAGGTACGTTGAAATCCATTTACTTAACTAAGTATTTAATGACTTTATAATCAAATTACAATACTTCATATCCAAGGAACTTAAAACAGAAAAATAGGAAAAAAAATATCTGAATAAAACAAAAGTAGTTTGGCAAAGAAAAAAAATCAAAAGAATTTAATCGACATATTGTCTAAAAGCATTTTAGAATAAAGAAAAGATTTAGTTAATTTTTCTATTTAAATTGGCCTAAAATAAGATTTTCCTTTTATCGAGCTTAACAGCAAATATTTACAATATTCACAAGCGTAAATATTCTTACTTTCAACAACGAACAAATCTCCGTAAAATAGGAATTGGAAATTCTTTAAACTTGATAGAAATTTCCATAAATCTTACCAGTAAAACCGTAACAAAGAATTACCAGAACTGTTATCAATTTTTCAACATGTAACACTTCAGTTCTGTAAACATCATAAACGTACAGATATTAAAACGATTTCAATATCTGTCTATCATTTTCACTCTTCGATCTTTGGTTTGGACAATCTTCAAATCAACCCAACTTTCTTTCTTCCTACCATCATCTTTAGATGTCTACAGACTTCCTCCAAATCATCTTTCAATTTGCTTTCGAAATCAAATAATTGATGTTGATTTCTATTTAATTTATGCCGTAAATATATTTTGTTATTATCATCATCTTTGCAACAAAATAAATCAGGTTTTCAAACAAGATCACGATGATTCAGTTAATTAAAATTTGTTAAGAGCCTATTTAAGTTGTAAAAGTTTTAAAATATTATGATTAAATATTACTATTATTATTATTATTATTATTACTACTTTATCTTCTCAACCTCTATTGAAAAGAGCACAGAGATACTTATTTCAATAGTGACGATGACAATGACTGATAATTCGAAACACTAACATAATTGATATTAAAAATGAAAGCAATTTGTCTGGAATGAATGAATCTTTGCCCATCAGTAGAGGACATAATAATAGCCCAAACTCTATAGGGAAAGGCCTTGACGAAATGGAGGGTAAATGATTTTTGCTGCTCTTCATTGACTTCGGCTGATGAAGCGATGGTTCTCTGGTATCAAAAAACTTTATACAACGGAGTTTCTTTGTAACACTTCCTTTTTTTTTACATTTACTCTATTTGTTTATTATTAATTTATTAAGATTAAGATCATGTAAAATAGAACAGAAAAAATCTATTCAAGATACAAATATTCTTCAAAATTACGAAATAGTTCGATAATCAACTAATCATTGAAATGAAATGAGATTCTGTGTTTTTTTGCTTCTGTCTGTGTTGCAGTTCAAACAGCAGCAGCCGACCATGTGTCTAATATGCTTTAACCTTGGTTGAAATCTTAGTGTTGGCTGAGACGTTCTTTTAATGACTTAATCTCAATTTTAACCGTATCCGCTCTTGTAACATTAAAGGTGGCTGACTGATATTTGTATGACCAAAAAAACACTAAGACAACAAACACTATTTTATATACATATTTTAAAATACCGACAAACGTCAGTGGCAGGTTCTATTAAGAAAAAAAATCAATAAAAAAATGTCCAATAAAATACAGAGTTGGAAATGCATGGCTTATGAGGTAATACCTACTAATATTCATTACATTAGATGTATGAAATATTAATGCATGCACAATACTGTTGTAATATTGAAAAGCACCTAAATTTTAAGAAAAACTTAAAAAAACGTTTATATTTATAAACGAATTTTCGGACAAGTTTCTTCTTTCCTTTGTCAAGTTTTAAAATAACAAACAATTTATAGATGTTAAATATCAAGCTGTATCACACATCCTGGACAACGTTACAATATAACCATCAAAACAATATGTAAACTTTCCATTGTAATATAATTACAACAAATTTTACCATTATTTAAAAAAAACAATTCTTCAAATTTAACAATTTTGTGTTTTTTTATTTATCCTAGATAATATCATACCTCTAGCTAATTTTACAGACTCTTTATTTATTTCTAATCCTTCATTTCTATTAATATTATCATTATTAGTGTTTCTTATAAATAAACTTTCAGCAATTTTTCTTGTTTTCATATCTTTTGCACCATATAATATTTCCACTTCCGTACTCATGCTATGATTCAAATTACAGCAATGTTCTGCTAATTCTGATTTATCTTTCTGCTTCTTTTTAATATAATTTGCATGTTCACATACTCACTCTTTCACTGTTCTTTTACTCTCTCCAATATAACATCCCTCACAATTTAGACATTCTATTTTATACACTATATCCATGTCATATCTATTTTCACTTCTGTTCAACTTTTGGCACATAATATTAGTCTATAATATTCCTCATAATATTCTTAAGTTCAAATATCACTTTAATATTATACTTATTTTATATTTTCTTCAACTCTAAACTATTTCTATTTAAATAAGGAATTAAACTTCTATCTTCCTTGATTTGTTCAATTTCTTTAATTTTAATAGTGTCATAATCCTTCAACACCTATTTGATGAATGAATTTTCCATTATAACCATTTTTCATCAAACTGGATTTCATGTTCTCTAATTCTAATCTATATTCATCTTCATTACTAGTTGCTGTATCGATTCTTTTAATAAAATTTTCAACTATATTTTTCCTAATATGAAGTCCATGATCTGAATGAAAATTCAAAACATGGTCACTCTGAGTTTCCTTTCTATAATGCTTCAGGAACAGATCTTTTTTTAGCAGACAAACGTTAAAAAAATTTCATTTACCATCCATCTCCTTTTTCATTTTAAATTTAATATATTTATTCCTCTCATTAATATCTTTAAAAAATATGTCGAATTGCCTTAATGTAGCAGACCAAATAATCAATACATAATCAGCATATCTCAAATAATCAAAATCAAATTTAGTATTCATTATTAATTTTTCCTCAAAAAACTTCATAAATATGTTGCACATACTTCCAGACAATGGTGATCCGATTGGGAATCCTTCCACCTGTTTGAAAATGTTATCTCTATGCTTAAAGAAGATGTTATTTGTTATCATTCTAATCAATTTCATGGATCTATTATTATCCATCTTATTATATGTTCTCTATTTTTAAATGCTAACTTTCCCACCAGAAGTAACGTTTCATTTACAGGAATGTTAGTATACATATTATCCACATCCAAAGAAAACAGATAAAATTTCTTCTTATTGTTAAAATATAGGTGCTTTAATTTATTTTCCAAATCCTTAGTAGTCTTAATAATTAAACATTACTGCAATTTGAATCATAGCATGAGTACGGAAGTGACAATATTGTTTGGTGCAAAAATTATGAAAATGAGAAAAATGGTTGAAAGTTTATTTAACAGAAACACAAAGAATAGAATATTAATAGAAATGAAGGATTAGAAATAAATAAAGAGTCTGTAAAATTAGCTAGAGATATGATATTATCTAACATAAATAAAAAACAAAAAACTGTAAAATTTGAAGAATTGTTTTTTTAAATAACTGTAAAAGCTAGGCCATCCCCCGTGTACACGCGCTTGTTTTTCTATATCACATAGAATTTGGTTAAATAAGAATATTATATTTAAATATTGCAACCTTTCGGCAATTGTAATTCTAATCCTCATTTTCGAATTACAGATAAACAGACGGATCGGAAATAAATAAACAATCTTTGAGATTCAAAAAAAAAAAAATGTTGAATACATTCATTATTGATGGGGCGAAGGGGAAGGACATTTAAGTCAAAAAATAATATAAAGTGAACTGTTGTCTCCGTGGCCTAATGGATAAGACGTCTGACTTCGGATCAGAAGTTTTGCAGGTTCGATTCCCGTCACAGACGTTTCATTGTAAAAATTATTTCTATTTTCCATTCTCAAAGAAAATTGCGCCGGACAGACAGAGAAATAAAAGATTTTTAGTAGTATAGATTGTTGTAATTATGTTGTAATGGAAAGTTTAGATTAGTTTGCTTATGAAAGGAGTATTGTTTTATTGGTTATTTGTAAATATAGCCACGTCACACATCCTGGACACTAGTCCAGGATGTGTGACGTGGCTATATTTAAGATCTATAAATTGTTTAGGTTATTTTAAAATTTGACAAAGGAAAGAAGAAACTTTTCCGAAAATTTATAAATATACCTAATATATTTTTCTATATATTTGGCATTGGAGATGTTTTCAATATTATATAAGAAACGTTATAAGGGAGAAGTATGGACTTAAGTCGTACTGTTTGTAGCCGATATAATGATACAGTCTACATGCACAGAATATAAAGTTTCAAAAATTACAAAGAAAAAAGATTCTTATTTGTATTCCCAAATGTGAATGAATATAACAGGCAGCAACTGATATAGAAATAAGTGTTAAACGAATGTTCCATCAATAGCAGGCGTCAAAGTAAATGTTCAAAATGTCCACCAACTACTGGCATGCAAACGTCGGGATAATGAACATTGAAGTAATTAACTTCAACTAACCCTTGGACGCACGAGGGCGTAGTAACTACTGAAGTTTGTATCTTCCAAACCGTTGTATGATGGATCTCTTCTGTTGACGCTTTTGTCCTTTACTTATTCCTGGATCAGTGGCTACCGCGTCAAGAATTCGATTTTGTCTTTCGTTTGTTTCAGCACTTTTGGGTCTTTCACTGTTTGCTTGTGGCTCAAATCTGTCCCTTTCTCTGAGACGTGTTTCTCTGACAATAAATGTTATGTAGTGATAAGTTCAACCTGGGAAATGTCGTTGGTGTAGCCGACGTGCTTCATGTCCATTTCCATGAGTCAGTTCATATAAATGAATATATGTCCGCCTTTTCAGACAAACTCCTACTGTTATCTGTTATGCAGAGACATTCGAAAGAAACCAACGAAAGCAATTTTTTCTTTGGATTTTTAATAACACATATCAAGCACATTCACATAAATTTGATGAAAGCTTGTAACAATGACTGCATCATTCAGCGTGAGCATGGATGCTGGCTGCATATTGAAACAAAAGAAACAATTAAGTAACCTGCTGTTTAAGTTACGCATCATCAATCGTCCTTATATTCGTTATTTCGGAAACGATTCATTTCCGACCCTGCGCTTGTTGGACATTTTTTACTGATTTGTTCTTGGTAGAATCTGGCACTGATGTTTATCGGTACCATAAAGAAAATACCCTGAACAGACGAGATAGAAAAACGACTTAAAAAAGCCTTTTGTAAAAAAAGAAATTTATTCTATTTCATTTAGATGATAACTTTAATTTGCATCATTGATTGGGGAAATAAATTATTTGACTTCTTTCTAGATTGACCAGTTTTTTAATTAACACGTTTTTATTAGATCGCTTTCTTGTCTGTCTGTTTGTTCGGCACAAATTTTGCAATTGATTTTAAACTAACTTCCCGATGAGCTAGCGACTTGAAACTTTAAACACAGCTCTGAACTGGATGACAATGCAATATTAACTCGCTTTCTTAACATTAACATTGTCTGTTCGTTAGAGAACCCCAATTCTTCGGATGACAGGTCGCATATCTCTGCGGCTCTAAGTTGCAAGAAAAAAAAAAAAAAGATCTCCAAGTCGCAAGATAACATACACTCCATCCATACCATCTCAATTATCTATTGTATGCGCTCTACGTTACTCGTTTTAAATCTTACAAGCTAATAAAAATTTACAATCACAAACTTCAGGACTATCTGTGTAGGGTTAAGATTCTGTATTAGGTTAGGAAAAATTATTTTGTATTTGTTAAAAACGTTTTAAAAACGTGGTATATTAAAAAAAAATTAAATAATTATTTTGTTTGAAAATGGATTGTTACATTAAGAAAAAAATATCTTGACTATTTGAAAGCAAACAGTCTTTACTAAATTCACAAACACGAATTCATTTTTAAACTGAATTAGATCGAATTATTCCCTCCGATGAAACCTTAATGGTGATCGAGTTAAAAAAAAAAAACGATTTTCCCAACTGATAATGATGGAACATTACTCTTTTGACTGAGACATCTCATAAATACAAATGATTTTATCCTCATTCTGTCACTCAAAATTATAAATCAAATATTCTTAGCACAAAGTCCATTCACTGATCTATTTTATGTTATTTGTTTAGTGTAATAGAAAAAAAAAAAAAAGAGTCGTTTTCTCTGGGAGTGGCCCAAGCATGGGACTGTTTAAATTTACATGCCTACAATGGCAAATTATGCTATCGAAAGATATCTGTAAAAAACAAACTATAGTAGAAAGTTCAATCTGAATGTTCAAAAAGACTTACGTCTTATCTCCAAAGACATTTTTAAAGAAGTTAATTACCGAATACGGAACACCATTGAAAGAGCTGTTAATTACTGATCGCCTAATTTTTGACTAAGTACAAGTATTAATTATTTACAACAAATAAAAGCCATTTCAATGGTGTTAAATGTGCAGGAAATTGTCGTGGATGAATTTCAGTGTATAACTGCACTTAAAAGAAGTCACTGACAACGAAATAAAAACTTACTGATGGGAAACAGTTCTCATACAGCAGCAATAACAAATTCTGGGCTTTTATTAAAATGAGTTAAGCTCAGCAATTTTTTAAAGTGAGAATAATAATTGTTGCATCAACTATTGGGTGAGTGCAAAAGTTCTACCCGTTTTATTACCCATAAAGAAGAGCAAATAAATGCAAAATGAACAGCACCAATTATTGTGCATAATCTCCATTGCTATCTAGGACCTCTTGCCAACTTTCTGGTAGGAGATGAATCCCACGGTGGTAAAATTCCGGCGGTTTCGAGTCAAAAAAGCCTTGGATGCAGTTTTCACAGCATCAAGATCATCAAAGATTTTCTGACTGAAGGAATTGTTCAACGCACGAAATACGTGATAGTCAGTTGGTGCCAAATCAGGAGAATAGGGAGGGTGGGATAAAACCTCCCAACCAAAGCCCAGTAACTTTTGGCGAGTGATGACAGCAGCATGTGGCCTGGCATTATCGTGATGAAGGATAACACCGCGACGATTGATGAGACCAGGCCGCTTTGCTACCAAATTTGAATGCAGCCTGTCTAACTATAGACAGTAGAAGACAGCATTGATGATTTGGTTGAGTGGCAAGACCTCTCAGTGAATTATTCCCTGCACATCCCACCACACACTCAATAACACTTTCTTGGGATGAAGTTCAGCTCAAAGTCGATGCAGGCGGATCAGAAGGCCGACACAGAGTCCAACGACGCTTTACGTTACGGTACATAACCCACTTCTCATCTCCTGCCACAATTCATGTCAAGAATGGATCATTTTTGTACCGGGAAAGCAAGGAAACACAGCTGGCGATTCGGTCATCCTGTTGATTAGCTGTCAGGTTATATGGAACCCAACGATCCAACTTACTCGTAAAACCCACTTAACCAGCCGTCTCTTGGCCGTTGTCCGGTGTACGTTGAAGGTCTCCGCTAATTCTTGCACGGTTGGGTTCGGCTGTTCCTTATGGCTTGGTCAATATCGTCCTCTCCAACGTGTGATGGCCATCCACTCTTAGCCTGATTTTTGGCAGCTTCTGTCTTCTTTCCTAAATTTACGAAACCATCGACGACATGTGCTTTCGTCTATTGCATCCTCCCCATAAACTTGACAAACATTGCGACATGCTGCGGCTACCGTACTCTTTTTATCGAACTCGTATAACAAATAATGTCTTATATGCTCCTTCTCGCTTTCCATGTTACACCCTCTGATATTTTTTTTGAGATGATTAACTTTGTGAGACACTATGTATTTATATGTGAGGCATCCACACGTTTGATTGGCAGACGATTTGCGTCATTACAATGTCATGTGTGAGGGCAATTTCATTGCAAATTTTCATATTCAAAACCGGGTAGAACTTTTGCACTCACCCAATATTACAAACTGGTAATTTTACTACTATTTTATTTTCATTAACCTCATTTTAATTAACTTTGTAAATTTTTTCATTTGTAAATTCTACTATTTTTCATTGAACCAATTGGAATCAGATGTTTCTTACATTCTTTGAAAACTGGAGAAATACGAAAAGGATTTTTAAAAAAATATTTGATTCAAGCTTTTTTTTAAATATATTAAAAAACAATCTTCATTAGACAAACATTTGACTTCAATTTCAATTTATAAATACAGAAAAACAAGAAGGGCAATTATTGTTTGTCGATTTGCAAATAAATCAAAGAATTAATACAAAAAACTAATCAATTACTATTCTTTACGAATTAAATCTGAAATATGTTTTAAAATTAGTTTTCTAATGATATCTAAGCTGAAAAAGTTCCTTTTCATTGCTACTTCTTTTTCCTCTTTTTCAATCAGTCAATGAAGTTTTTTTTAATTTGGTAAAAATATTTAAGAAATAATTTTCTTCATTTGAATTCTTATTTTCATGAAAGTGACTAAAATTTCCTTAGAAAAACATTAAACACTGAATTGATATGCACGTCTACTAAAGCTTCATAATCTATTTTGTAATCCATTGAAATTTGGGCATACTGTGATGTGATTAGAATGAGTTAGATTTAAGCGCTTTAAACTAATTAATTGAGAATTATTAATTTCAGACAATGGACAAATGAAAGAAAGGATATTCTATATTGGAATTTATAGATTTGGAGATCTTATAGATTTTGTTTCAAGAAACAAAAGAAGTTAGAATAATCAAAGTTGTAAGGAAAACGTGTCACGTTCTTTAAGACATTTAAATTCGTGCTGAAAACATAAAAATGAAAATTATTTTTTTAGCACTATCTCCTACTGGGATGGTGATTTAAGAAATCGTGGATAGGAGATGAGGATTATTAAGTAAGACATTTAGAAAATTAAGTAGCCTAATAAAATCAAAAGAGATAAATTACATTTTTGAGCAGTATGTTTGCTCATGCAATATAAGGTCAATAAATTTCTAAAACTATACTGACCACTTTACATCCTCTGATGAAGACATTACATACTTGTTCCAGTGCAATTACCATTATTGGAAGCAGTCATCTACGCTACATTCTGAGACTATCCCGTAATTATAAATTAAGTCAACAGAGACTGCAGTTCTTATCTTTAGGAGATACTTTATCTGTGGAAAGAAATAAACATCTGCACGGATCGAGTCATTGGAATAAATCAGTTACCTCAAGTTTGATCTCCTCCAAGAATTCTCAGCATGCATTGCACAATGGTTCGTAGATGTGTGCTTGGACAAGGATTAGTCTTGATAGGCTCTGTTCTGTCTTTTAACATTGTTCAAATTGAGCCATAATGCTTAGTAACGATGAAGCTACAGTTAATTGATTTTCAACAACCACTGCATTTGCTTGTAGTAATGACACGTGACTGATCAACGTACTTAAGACAGCTTCCTTGGCTGTCAATGACCACTAGAGTATAATTGCGTTCTTATTTCTCAGAACTTAAAGACTATTAGTTTAGAGTAATACCAATATACGTATTACAACATAAGATGAAGAAACATATGACAATATTTTCACTTTATTCAGTCTGATTTGGTCTATACTTAGATACAATTAATGCTCTTATTTTCATCATACTAAATGCTTTCTACAAGTGCGTAATCAATTGGCTCCTAAGATGATATGAAGACGTTAATCACAGCAGCTTCCTGATCTCTTGCGTTACACACAGCTAGATACACACAGAGATTTGGAAAACATGATACAGCACGTATAACAACATTTCAAATTCATTCAAAATTTAAGTACATGTAAATTAACAATAGTTTACATAACGAAATCTACAAAAAAAAAAAGACTGTTCTACAATGGTATCCATCCATCCATCCATAGTCCGTCTGTCCGGAGACAGGTCCACATTCTATGGAATTCAGTAGAACTGCCAGAACAGCCTGGGAAAGATACTAAGGTGGTTTTCCGGGGCCTTCCTCAGGAAGCCTTTATGGCAAGGCTTCAGACCGAAGAGAAAGTGAAGAAGAGGCTGACAAACACAGCAAAGGAAACTGAAACAACCAAGCCACATCCGGGAATCGAATCCGGGTGCCGACACAATTCCCGCACGGCAGACCAACAATGGTATCATAAGCGTTAATTACTTATGATACCATTAAAGAGCAGCTTTTTTTTTTTGCTGATTTCATTAGGTAACACGGTATTTTAATCTTAATTTATTTCTGAATTTTCCATTAGCTTACTTTGAGACTTTGTTTTAGCTAAAAAATTATTCTGATTTCTTAAAATCGGCAACGATCCAACAAATTTTTCCTTTTCCTGATTCCTGTATTTTTTTTTACCCCTTTTTTTGTTCGTTTATTTTTCTGATGTTATCTTATTCAGTGTGATTCACACCGTTTTCTGTTTCCATCTGCTAGTCATTCATCATTCCTCTCACGCACCTTTCTATTTTTGGCTCTAAAAGACAATAACAGAAAAAACCACCATGGAAGTTGCCGAAGCACGTCTGTGCAATGTCTCCAGGGTCACCAAAACACCTCCACGATCGAACGCCAAAGACAGCGAATGGGAGTGCTGTTAGATAACTTAAGAAAAAGTCCCGTATGTTATGTTATTGCAATAAAAACAAAGACGACAATAGGACTAGTTACAGAACATATAAACGAAACTACTTAAGTAAATTTATAAATAGTTTTCAGAAGCTTACTTCATTAACTTCTTAAATAATTAAAGTTTTTAGTAGATATTACTTCTATTTTAAAATTATAATGGGACTTAAAAACGCAATCAGTAGAATTCATTCTTTTGGAAGAGGTCATTATTTTTTTAA
>JAFIDM010003189.1:3513712-3574163 GCA_023159025.1 Thereuonema tuberculata | reverse complement strand
CCCCCGAAGGACTTTTTATTACGAAAACCTTATCAAATTGTCATTTACATATTTTTGTAACATGTTATTTAAGATTGAATCTAACATTATGGAAGATCTCTTAATAATATTGTTTAGTAAATATTGATACAATCCCGACTCTCCTTTTCTTTAGCCGTTGGAGTTGTTGGCTTCATGAGGCCTGGGCTTTTCAATTGCCTTCCTTCTCTCTGGTCAGAAGAATGTAAAAGTCAAATTAACTTTCTTAAAAGGTCAAACCTTGAAGGAACAAGACGCCCTCTACTGAAACTGCTACAAGATCAAAGGAAAGACTTAATAATTGCCTAAGAGAAGAGATTCAGTCGTGCATTCGTCTTCTCAATTAGAGCTACAATGAACTCTCAGAAACACACTGTTAACTCTGCACCAGAGATAAAATGTGAAGGGTAATTAGTTTTGCTATTCATCAAATAAAGATTTAATATATTACAGAAATTGATGTCGTTATATATATTTACATTTCATCTAGTCCATCTTCATAGTTGGAACAAACAAACAGACTGGATATGTCGAATTGAAAAGTTTTCCGTGGCATTTTAGTCAAGAAGACTGAATATAACCTTTACCAGTATTGATTCTGGGATTGGTCAACTCCATTGCCTGTGGTCTAAGAAGTGACTGATTTATTATTAGTTCCTTTCCTCCCCTTCTATATGGTGGGACGAGATTCGTCTTCCCAGTATTATTCCAAGCTCATTTCCATTTCATGCATTTCAATAATAATGGATGGATATTTGTTAATTGTTATCTAGTTTTATTTTGATAATGATATGCTTTTCAATAAATTGTACTGGTTTTCGACATCTGAATTTTCCAAATTTTATTAGCACTATTAACTTTAAATCCACATGTTTACTGATTTACCTGACCTTTATTATAAGTCCTTATTAAATTAGTCTTACATAGTCTCCAAAACTTAGAAATAATAAATAAGTTAAGTTTGTGCACAGAAATTTCTTTAAATATATATATATATATATCTCTGTGTATCGGAGGTAAAAGGCACTATGTTAATTTTTTACGAAATTAAGGTTTTAACAGTGTCCTATGTAATATTTTTATTTTCAGAGGTACAAAGCACTATGTTCTAAGCCCAAAAATAACAGATTTAGCCAAAGGCATATGTACTAACATGCTTGCGAGGTAAAGAGCATTATTATGAAAGATTACCAAAATCTAAAATATGTATGTTAGATATGTGTAAACTGTATGTACTATGCCAAAAAAAAAAGTTAACAAAGTGTGTCAATTAAAGTGCAAAATTTAAGAAAACATTTTGTAAAAGAATCATTCAACTGGTTCTCCCGAAAAATTTTACATTTGTGACGTAGTGTCTTTTACCTCCGATACACAGATATAGACCAGCGGTCGATTACTTTCTGCTATAACACATAACACTTTTTTTCAAAACATAACGAAATCCAAGTAACAAGTGCTGCAAACAAAAGCATTTCAATAAACGATGTCACGGAAAGAAACAGTTCCTTAAAGAGTAGTGGATTGTCTTGCATCGTAGGTAAGCATTGTAATAAAATGTACAAATTGGCTTTTTTGTACTAATTGCAATGGACATCAAATCACGCAGCGATTGACTGAATAAACCCATCAGACAATGCCATCTAAACCAGGTTTTTCAGTTTTGAAACATAAATATTAAATTTGATTAAAGGTTAAACTGCAACGCAACAGGTCATGGAGGTCCTGGGGTGCGAGAGAAGTTTGGGCTCCCAGTGATTCTCAACCAAAAGAAATAGTTAAAATTAGCCCGACGCCCGCCCCCCTTTAACCCCATGTAACAAAAAAAAACAAAGTATCCCCCAGATAGAGGGCTGGGTGAACCCTAGGGCCTGTCTGAAGGAGAAATAACCTTAGAAAAATCCTCGACCACCGCTGGAAATTGAACCCGGACTCCTCCAGGCCGAGTCCAGCGCCAAAAAAAAAAAAGAAGCTCCTGGACCCCCCCCATTAAATATATTTCTGAATTAAATCGTTATTGAATAAGCAAGTCAAGTTTCATTAATCCACTTCAATACTGTTTTTCTTTATTTGTTTATCTGTATATTTGAAGGGGGGTAAACTGGGCCCCTCCCCATCAAAATTCGCGCAAAGTCTGTTAATATTGGCCACTCAGTCGACACTAAATGGTGAGCTGAGATTATCCCCAGTTTATTTCCAATAGTGTCATTTCTTTTTTGAAACAATGCTTCTCTATCGTAATAGTCTGACCTCCAGTTGGAGCTCTTTGATTTCTAAAGATATTTACAGAACAATATTATCTTCTTTTGAACAGTGGATAATGTTTGAATAATCTCGAAACCACAGCTCTTGTGGAGTTATTAGCTTCAAAAGAGAAAGTTAGATGCTGCACAAAACTTGTATCTTTATCTATTAAATACACTTTATTAAATACAATGTTTCCTATTAATATTATATTTAAGAAACACCAACAAACTTTATCTGTTCTTTATCTATTAAATACAGTTTATTAAATACAATGTTTACTATTAATATTATATTTAAGAAACACCAACAAACTTTATCTATTCTTTATCTATTAAATACAGTTTATTAAATACAATGTTTCCTATCAATATTATACTTAAGAAACATAGCTTATAAGGCTCTTTTTTTCCCCCCTCTGATTCTATCCTTTTTTTTCCGAATACGTAGATGAAGTTAGAGATATTCAGACATAGATCGAATGGTCGATGCGGTGTCTAACAACTTGACTGGATTTGCCTGAACTCCGATGCCAACATGAATCTTTTATTTCTTTCCTGTGTATCTCGTATTCTTTCTCTTCTTCGACTGTCAGTTTATCGAGTCTATGATTTCTACAATAGGACCTCAATATTAAGGTGATGTAACCGTTTAAAATCAAAATAAAGTTAGTGAAGATATAGCAGCTAAAAAAACCTTCACATTTATATTTCTAAAAAAATATTTTTTATTTTTATTTTTTTCTTCCTGTTTTATATGTAGAGGTTCCTTTTCATCTGAAGAAGAGCATAGTGATGTTATAATTTTTTTAATTGTAAATAAATCTTTATTATTAATGATGTTTTTCAATTATTCTTCATTTTCTGAAGTATCCAATCGATTTATGAAGATTTATAAAATCCACAAGGATTATACTATATGTGTAGTAGTCTTTTACTATTCAATTCATTTCTCTCTTCTATTTAACAAAAATTTCAAATATATTTGTTCCATATATTTGTCAAATTTTTCTTTTATTTATTGAAAGAAAAGAGACATTGGCATTCGTAAAAGAGTTATCGATTGAAAAGAGACAGTGTGTCTGCCTTTTAAAAGACCTCCTGATAATCTACTTGGCTGATGTCCAGTAAGCAACAAAAAAAAAAAGCAATGATGAAAAATCTTTGGATTTTATTCAAGAATGCAAGAGGTTTTTTAAGTTGTTCGCTTTTACCTTAGAAAGTGAAGCAGCTGCATTTCAAATGTCATCAGAAACTCACTTCAGAAATGTTCTATCAATTCTGAGTCGTAGTTTTGTTACATTCAATTACAAATTCAATCAAATTTGATAAACAGCACAAACAGGATAATTATAAAATTCTCGGAATCCGGAAAACGAAAAGAAATGAAAACGAAAGAACTTCTTTTTTTATGAAAGTATTATTATTGGAAATTAAATTAAAGATCAATCTAAAGTCATAAAGTTAGAGACATCAACCGATATTAAACTATTCAACAAACATTCAATTATCAAAAATCAAATCAAGCACAAAGCATTCCAAGATTGTGATTCAATCATTTGATCGATTTTCAATAGTTCTTCAACAATAAATAATGACTAACATTCTTGTTATTTAATTCTAATATCAAACTTCTCACTTATATCATTATTAGCAAAATTTCCGTTCTTTGTACGGGTTAGTGCTGTGGATGAGAAAGAAATTGAAATTGTGAATCACTTCGAAACGATCCCAGTTGATACAAAAATCACGTAGTAGGTACAAAGTAAAGTTATATTTGAATTTTTGTAATTCGAGATCGGAGAATATGACTTCCCACTCTTTTCTACCCACCCTTATCACTTCAAACCTTCCCTAATTCATAAAAAAAATCATGTGATCATTGTCTATCTATCCATAAAAACCCCATAGAAGTATCCTTCAGCAATGTTTGTCCATTCCATTACCACCCTCTCGTTTACACCCTATAGTTCTAGTTCTAGGCTCCAGATTAATATGTGGCGGAATTATGCACAGTAATATTTTAGTTCCAATTTTGAACAACAATATTTTTGTAGTCCCAATTATCTCCTCCAGTTGCATATGTGAAGCTTTCAAGAAAGTTGGCCCTTAGAAAGCCAATATCGAAAATTCGTCCAGTACGGGTCTTTTTGATTTTGACAAAGAATACTCAAGTCAAATGTGTATTTCTAACTCAAACGGTTTCCGAGATATGCATACCTTTCAAAGAAGTTGTCCCCCGTTCACACCTCTACAACGCCAAAATCGAAAATTCATCGATTACAGTTCGTGTTTCTAGCTCAACCCGTTTCCTAGATATGTATAACCTCAAGAAAAGTTTATCCCCGCCCTCCTTCAGAGTGATATGTTTAGAAGTTATAAATTAAGATCCTTTCTTAGTGAGCGCCTACGTCATAAGGAGAACCCATTATTCCGAAAATTTAAAATATCTTGGTTCAGCGGTTTGATGAGTGGGTGAGTGAAGAGTCAGTGGGCTTTGCCTTTTATAGATACAGATTAATCCTCAAAAATTCAGGATTCCTATACATGCATATGAAACATTAATAACACTCGGAAGAATGAACAATACTTCAATGTGAAACCTTTATTTATTATCCACAATTTCTGCAAAACCTGAACTAGCAATTTATAATCTTTTCAAAAATGAACAAACCCCAATGGACAGTTTCCCTAATGAATAATTATTATTCAACAAATTACGATTATTTTTTATTGGGAGGAAGTTTAGAGACCAATATTTTCCTAATTTTGTCTGACATTTAATTAATATTTTTTTTTTTTCCACTTTAAAGTCAGTTTTTTTTTTCAAAAGTTTAAAAATCCTTTAAATAATTTTTAAGTAGTATGTAATTTTTTTTACATTTCTATAAAAGTTTACATATTACATAATTTTTGTACTATTTCTCATGAGGTCTCTGTTATTTCAATTTAAATATTCTAAAAGTCTGACTGAATTTATTGTTATAAATACAGTAATTTCATTGGATGAAACTGGAAAATCTGTTTGAAATACTGAAGTTCGTTTTTATCTGTTTCCGGTTGATTTAGAAAAATTTAATTTAATTTAATTTGAAATGGAATTTGTAAAAGAATAGAAACAAAATTCTTTCTCAATGAAGCAAAAAACGCTTCAAACAACAAGGCCTTAAAAAGTGTTGGAGGAAATTAGATGGATTGTATTATTTTCATAATAATAATAATTAATTAATATTAATTGTATTAATAATTTAACTTCCTAACCAGAAATCATATTTTTTTAAAATTATTTCGAATTAATACTCAAAAACAACAGAAGGAAAAACATCGAAAGAAATATTATTACTGATTAAATTCGATACTTAAATAACTATAATATGTTGCCTATGATTAATTCAAGAAAGGCAAGGCAAATGTTGACATTAATCAGTGTCTACGTTGATGAAACTTAAAAAAAAAGCATCAATTAAATATCAGAATAATTTATTTCTTAACTGAAAATTTATATGGAATGACTGGGTTCTGGCCACCATACACAGTGAAAATTTATACTTTTAGGATTGATTTTAGGATTCGATTACAGTACACGAATTTAAATGAAAAAAATACTATTTAATTTTTATTTTTTACTTTAATGTTCAAATACTTTCATTCAATTGAACAAGTGAAAAAGAATGATTTCTGAAATAATATTAATCTTTTGTTATCAAAAATGAACAGTTACAGAAACATTGAAATTTCTTTATTCCATGGAATTAGACTAACCTTTTAAAACAAATTAAAAAGGTTTTTTTTTTCTCTTCAAAGACCTCGAACTGGCATTTGACCAAACCCCGGCGGAACGCACAAAAAACACAGTAAAATAAATTCATATTTTGAAATGATTTTTTATAAAACATAAAATGTTTTTTATATATAAAATGATTTTTTTTATAAAATTAATTGAAATGCAAAATAATAAAAGAAAAAGAACTATTTCCATTTTTTAGATTCTTTTCAGTAATTTTGTAGTTTTCGGAATGGCCGTTCAGAACCCGTTGAATTAGATTAAAGTTCTTAAAACGAATCTAAAAGAATAATTATTCACTGTGTAAATTACTAAACGATAATTTTACTATTTAGGAATGCAGAAAATTAAAAATATTAATTTACTTAATTTGATAATAAAATATATCGATAAATTCCTACAATTGGATGAATAATTTCTAAGGAATTTGAAGTTCTGTTCTTAATGCTTCAAGAATCTCTATATAATTTTAGATTAAAGGAAATTTAATTCACTGCATAATTTATTTCAATGATTTGAAGAATTAAAAAAAGATAAATTAAAGAAAAAAAATTAAATGTTTTCCTAGTCCAATTCCAATTAAAATCATTTCGTAAGAGAGGAAATTTTTGAAGTAAGTTTTAATTGAATTAGAAATTTAATATACAATGAAAATATTTCCTACCTAAGACTCCCAGTCTCTGTCGACTGGCAGATGGTCCATTTGGCCACTTAGAAGCAGACCACACATCCTTCTTTTGGGCGAGATTCTGCAAAAGTAGCTGACCGAATACTGATGTGCCAGGTTCCATATTATGATGAAAGACGCTTTAATTTATTTCCTTTGAGTCTGATTACTAGAAATTCGGATCTTTTTTTTTCTTGATTTAAATAAAAGAAGAAAATTTTTGCACTGTAATGTCTTCAAAGAGAAAACGGTATTTCTCCGATCATTTATAGTTTTTCATTAGTTAAGATCAATAAAGTAAAGTACTTTCTTACAGAGTGAAGAATTACTATCTATTCTCGTTAAAAAGTTAACTTGTAACAAATTCACGTCATCAAATAGTAACATACATAGAGGCTAGAAAAGAAATTCGTTTAAGTTTTCCTCTCTAGGTATCAAGATCTCGATTCGACGACTCATCAAGATTAGATATCCTTGAATGGAGCTTCTTTGAAGGTTATTTTTAAATCGGTTGAGATTTCGAAGAAGTATGAGGTGATCTTCTATTAATGGAAATCAAAATTCAATCAGTCCTTTTCTTCAGAGTAAAAAACGACATTAATTTGTTTAAATGTAAATAGGCTTCTCTGTCTCAATGTCACACGAAAATTATATCATTTTTCCACTAACGAAGTTAAGTAAATATGAAGAAAAATTATTAATCAGCTTATAAATGTAGATCACACAGAAAGTCCAAAATGGTGTCGTTTGGGATTGAAATAATCCAACGAAGTGTTTTCTGTCAATCCATTTTATCTCTTCATTGTCTGTCAGTGCAAACCAACTGAATATTGTGATGAGAATATTAGGAACCAACGTTGATTAAGTCTCTTGGCTTCTGTTCTCGTGTCTTAAGTAGCGGGTTTTGACTTAGAACTGCTACGCCCAAGCAGATCCTCACGGCAGAGTGACGTTGGCCATCAACGTTTTTGGCTTCCGTCCCAGTAGAAGGAGGAGATGGTTCGGGGGGGGGGGGGAGGTATAAGAGACCCTATTTTTGGAGGGAACTAATATTCATTCTTTGAGTCGGCGTAACTGTATGTTGATGCACTGACGAAACGATAGCAAAAAAAAAAAAAAAAAGTAGATTCGTCTAACATAAGGTATCAGATAACCACTAAAGAGTGAACTACTATAAAATATCTCTCTATTCTGAAAGAGTTTTTTAGTTGTTCGGATTAAGAATAATATCTACATTTCTCAAATAACTGTCAGTTGAAAAGTAGCTTCACATAAGTAAAAATCGGAAACAATTAATTTTACCCTACCTTCTGAAACCTCCCTTAGTTAAAGATATGTTTCTGTTTTTCTTTCTAAAACAAAGCGTTTAGTATTTTAATTTGTTATTTGTTAATAAGAAACACTTTTGTATTGAAAGCTATTAGAAATCAAAATAGGATTAGTTCGATCTAGTCGAGTAGTTTTTTATTTAAATTAAGACATTTTTTTTTTAACCAACTTCTACATAAAAAAATATTATGCCAAAAATGTCTTTTAAAGCAATGACTTAAAATTATCCACGGTATAATTAGAATGATAAGAAACTAACAGAATATTCCAATAATTATCGTCAGAATTTGTGGTTTTTGTAAATGTATATTTTTGAATAAATTTTGATTATAATAAATTTACATCATGATCAAAGTATTGGCTCAAAAGCTTTTCAGAATAATTTCCTGACCGAATTCAAGTTCAATATTTAACAACTTACAATAGATTTGATTTTGTTCTTTTACCGGAACGGTATAGTCGTGTGGTCAAGGCGACGGCCTCCCATGAGACAGATGTGTCGAACTTGGGTTCGAATCCCGACATTGGCATGGATGTCTATTTCCTTTGTGTAATTCTTCATCTTTCCCTTAAATTCTGAGCAGGGTAATTGGGAAACCTCCTCAGTATCTTTCCCACGAAATTAAAAGGACTAGAATCCTATCAAGCGCGCCCTTGTGTGGCGGCTGAGGGAAGCCTCAACGAATAAGAAATAAGCGGACCAAATGACAACGCAGTTGCACTGTCTGCCAACATCTTTCATGGACAATATCGTCCTTAGAAGTTGCAACCCAGAAGTACGGATAAGGCTAGTAAGTGAGAGGAATTTTTAATTATACTTCAAACATCAAAAAATAATCACTAATAATTTACATCGAATTCACATTTAAGATATTCTGTTATTTCTGTTATCGCCGCTTAAAAATATAAATACAGTAATTAAGAACATACAATTTTATATAAAAATTATTTAGAAAGAGAAATTAAAAAAGAGTGAAATAAATTAGAGTCAACTTGGCTACTATGATCTGATTACAGTTCAGTTCTCAAAAGTTTGACCATTTTTTTTTTCAGGCCAAAAACTTCAAAAACACCATGATATTTCCTAAAAAAAATTATGGTCATATCGTTTACAAATGACAAGATTTCGGTGACCCATTGTTAGAATTAGTGATTTTTGATGTTAACCCGCTGTTAAAATTGCTTGTAGTTTAATGTCTTAAAGGTCACTTAAGATGTTTTAGCCTGAACAGATAATTAGGAACAATAAATTTCTTCAAAGAATTCGCGAGATCTGACATTTTGTAAGGCTTTTAAACGATACAAGTTACATAAGTAATTTTAGTATTATGTATTTTATAGGGATCTCGCCAATTCTTTGAATTTATATCTATTTGATCCCTTTCTTTTGCAATAAATCTCTAATTTAAAAGCTCAGCTAATAAATTATCTTATTTATCTTGTTGTAATTCGAATGGAATGTGGTCGATAGCTAATTCATATCTAATGGGAAGCTTAAAATAATGAAATAAAGAATCCAAAATATTGTAATAATTATATAATATTATGTAGCAAAATTTCTGATTTTAGATTACGGGAAGGAGTTGGGAACGGCCGTTTCGTCCTTCTACGGACTCATCAGCCCAACCCTCGCCTTCCCTTAACCGAATCAGAAAGGCAAGACCTTGTTAGTGGAAGCCACCACTTTGTTCAGGTGCTGTTTTTCGTTTTCTTGTTCTTTTTTCTTAGTTAACAATTTTCACAGCACGTTAAATTTTCTTTATTAATGTATCATAATTGTTAAAACAAAAGAACGTTTCAAAAATAGTTACCAATGAACCTTTCGATTTATTACAACAAAACTTAACATGAAGAATAACAGGAATTAAAGTTTATTCCGCGTTTTGTGAGCACTGACTAGGTTTAAAACAACATTTTGTTAAAACAACCCTTTACTGATAAAGAAAATACAACACAGAAATCTCATTTGACATCTCAAATTTGCAGGACAAAATGAAGGGTAATTATTCTCTCTTATCTATAGGAACTATTATCAAAGTGACATTATCATAGGAATTCAATTCTTATTAAAATAATTATTCCTAATTTAAGTCTTGTTTCATTTCTGCATTAACTGCCACGTAAAACTTCTAACCAACATTTATTCTGTGTTTGATCTCCAACGATCTCACAAGGCTCATAATAAAATTACAACCGAGTAATGTTAAAACGCGCTTTTTTTAAAACTTCCTCTTGTCTTTCTTATGACTGTTTTACACGCTCCTGAAAACTTGTCTGAAACCGGCAAGTGAACTCCCATTGCTCGAAAAATCTGCCAGTGGCTCTAAATAGAAACGGTTCTAAATTCAGGCAAATAATTAGAAGTAAGTCGACACCAGCGCTCATGGCGGCGAGAAAATTTAATTCAAAACTATGACAGTGTTAATGTAACGCTGAAATCTAGATATTCTTTGCTCGTGGTTTCAATCCACTGCTTTATTCACCACATTCTCTTCCTCTGGGATCTTTATTTCTTTTTTGTTTATCTCTGCTGCGAAATCATTTGATAATTAATAACAAAATAAAACTGCAAAATCATCTTGACGCTTTGGCGAAGGAAGTTGTTCTCGCGATCTCAATCAGAACAAAACGAGACTTGAACAATCTTTCCGTGTAAAGTGATATGACAAGCGGCCAGCGACAACTGCCAATTGGCAAGTATTTGAGCTAGTTTCAGGAAAGTTTTCGGGAGCGTGTAAAACACCCATTACTGGGTTTCGTAGCAGGTTCTATTTAAAAATGTCCATTTAATGATTGGAAAGAAAAACACATTAACTCTCTATTAGCAGTTTGTTTCAACAAAACTGCATTATTTTGTAGCTGAAAATTAGTTTTGAAATTAATACTGCAGTGGTTTCAAAAAGTGGTTTAAAAGTTTTTGTTCTTTTTTATTGAAATGTTTTAGCTTTTTTTTAAAGTCTTTAACTTCTTAACACAAAAAATTCTTAACAAATTCTCTTATAATTCTTACAGAATTAACAAATTCTAAAATTTTCAAAAAAAAAGTAAAGTTCCAAACTAAAAACGGAAAATAAACAAACTAAAAATTTTAATACAAAATACTGATCTAATTTGCATACCTTAACTGAAGCTACTTGGGTTTAATCAACTTCTTATAAAAAATTTGCTTTAAAAGATTTAAACAACTTCTGCTTTTATGAGACCATTACTTTACCTAGAGAGAAAGAAAGAAAGAAAAGAAAAATATTAAAATCATTGATTTTTTTTAACTACATATTATTGATTAATTACAGAATGAATTATTAGTGATTTGTTTTTATTTTTTTAGCAGTTAAGTGATTGGTAATTTTATCCATGTGAAATAACTAAAAAGAAACAAAAAAAAAAATATAACAGTAAAAAGACGACAAAACTTTAAGAATATTTTTAAGCTTGAGCCATTAACTCAAGCCAACGGTCGGGTTGTTCAAAACTCATCAGATATTTATCAGTAATATATCTTCATTTGTCAAAGTTCCGACTACCGAAGAGCGTTCAAGAACATTATACTAAAGGCTTTTACTAATTTTATAAAACATTTTAGAATCCACTAAACTGAAATCAATACGAGGTTGATTTTTGTAACTCCGTAACAACTGTCGGAAGACAAAAACTATTAGAGAAAATACAAAATGTCATTGTTATCCTTCAAAATACTCTCCCTCTGCTATTATACACTTGCATCTAGAGGTCACAGAACATTTAGAAACCTTCCTGGAAGACATTTTTTGGTCTCAATGCTGCTTCAACTATCTCTCGAATGTTAAATCTGAGTCCATTAACGACTTGAGAATCCGATGTTAATCACAAGTTTCTAAATCTGGAAAGTATGAAAGGTGCATAAATGAAAAGTTTCCATTTATTATCACACAATTTTTGTATGAGGTACGATGCAACTGCCTTGCCCTTGTTGTGCAATTGTTTTGGTAGAGATATGGTCTCTAGACATCTCAGAACGGACATATATCTAATGTGGTTATTAGACTGTTCCTCTGGTATGTATTCGTGATGGAAGTCAAACAAAACAAAGAGACTTTCTTTCTTCACTTTTCTTCTTGACTTTCCTTCTGTCACAGAGCAGAGAAAACTGCCACACTTTGGATTGTCATTTCATCGAAGGAAAGCACCAAGTTTCATCGCTCGTAGCCGTTTGATTCAGTCGGCTCTGTCCATTGTCGTTCTGCATAATCAGATCTCCACAAATCTCATATTGTTTGTCTTCTGATCATCCGTGAAGCAATGAGGTATAAATTTTGAATTTAATCTCAAAACACACTCACTGAACGTGAGATCTGAGATGTCCATCTGCCAACTGTGTGTAGTACACTGAGGATTTTCCTGGATTAATGCTCGTACACACTCAAAATAACCTGGAGTTCTGGCACCGTGCCGTAGATTTGTTTCCAGGAGATGGCAAAATATATTAGCAGTGTAAATAAAAAAATGTAGCCTAAAACTTATCTTTTATATTGGGAAATTATATAAAATAGATTTGTGCATTAACTAAATTATACTAAGATTTTTCATTTTTCCATCTGTTAGTCCTCTTATAAGAAAATAAGTTCCAAGACTTATATTGACATTGAAAAATTCCCGAGTGGAGCAAATCCTCCCTTCCCTTCACTTATATTTGCTGTCCACCACGACAGTAGGTCTACTTGATCGCACACCAACCAGCAGTGATTACATACTCTGGGAAAACCACTTATTCTATTTGAACGGAATAAGAGCTTTTAGTTCTTCTTAATTCCAAATACTTTAGTTCTTCTTAAAGCCCCACTCCAAAGGCCCTTTGAATCTTCTTAAAGGACTGATACCATGCATTGATGACATATGATTGAAAACTTCGAATACACCAATGGTACTTCATCGTAATGAAAATAACCACAAAACTGCTCTAATTTAATCTAAATATTAAATTCACGTGTCGAGTCATTAAGCTTGCAAACAGCTTAATGCCAATGGTAATCAATTACTATCAAGGGATACATCGTAATAAAACAGTCTAAGGGTGAACCGAAATTAAACAAAATCAAGACATATCTTGCCTAAAGAATCTTCTAAGCAATCAAATAGATAGATTTTACAAAAGTCATTTGAAAAACTTAAAATTCAAGTTTTAAATAATGAAAGTAAACAACTTGAAGTAAATAATAAAACAAAGAAAAAAAGAAAAAAAAAGTTTTTTTTTCACTTCTTAAGGACTTAAGACTTTCACTTTAATTGAAAAAAAAATCGATCATTTCAGACGAACATTCGAAAATCCAGGGATGGATGTATCTTAGAATTAAATTTCCACAAATTTGATGTCGACTGTCAAAATACAAGATGTTCATTAATTGAGATGTTCATTAACTGAGGTGTAAAATTAAAGGCAAAACTGATGATAGGACTTTGTTCAACAAATCTGAACAACAATTTTATAAGAGAATTGGATGTGAAAAGAGCAATTGTACGGCTTTTCTGTTCTGTTTATTTATAGAATTCAGCAGAAATGTAAACGAATGCAAGAGACAAGGATCAGGTGACAGTAATTTTGTTGTTTCTCCAATGTCATCGGATGATTTATCCAATATAATTGTTCTCATTCTGAAACTATGAGTCAGAAAATATGCTTTGAAACAAATTCACTTTAAAGTGTAACTCCTGTGAACTGACATTTATAAAACAAAATTAAGCAAGTAGCAGATAAAGTTTATAGATAAAAGATATCCCGAATTCTGTAACTAAGAATTAAATAATAAGAAAAGATTTAACGTGCCGAGAGAACTGATTAACGAAAAGAAAACAAAAACGTTACCTGAATAATCAAAATTGCCTTTCCGATTCAATTCGGATTTTGATTATTCAGGTGCCATTTTTGTTTCCTTTTCTTTTCGTTCATCAATTCTCTCGGCACGTTAAATTTTTTCTAATTATTCAATTATGTTTTGTGAACTTTCTGTTCTTTGTTAAAGACCTTTCATCCCTGCTAGTTGTAGGAAAAGGTTCGTATTGTGTCAAGCGACACAACATTTAATTTTCTTGTTTTTTCTTGTTTTGGGGGTCACTGCCAGGTTGCCTTTCCGAGTCTTTTATCGGGGAGGCGGGATTGGGCTGATGAGTCCGTTGAAGGACGAAACGGCCGTCCCCAATTCCTCCCCATAATTGAATCGGAAAGGCAATTTCGATTATTCACGTGCCGTTTTTCTTTTCTTTTCTTTAATCCGTAACTAAGAAATAAACATATTTTTCCCAACTCAAAATTGCCAATAAAGATGAAACTAACTAAAAAGATATGAAATATGAACTGCCTTCTAATAAGAAACATATAGAATTCAAAATAGTGTTATCTGATGAAATCAAAGAAAGGAAAAACATTTGCTTATTAAATTTGTTTTCGTTTTGCAAATATTTCTTTATATACAGAAATAAATAAATAAACAAGTAAATAAATAAATATATTTATATATTATAGCTATTATACATCACCCGCATTAAATTGTGATTATACAAGTCTGTTTCATACACATTATGAATACATAACTATGTGCATCTCATTAACTATAAATACCATCTGGAAATTAAAATACATGGCCCTTCCTTGTAATGTTCGGTTCTCGTTGTGTGGCCAACCCGCCCCCGATTGTTACATATTTAATAAAATAAAATGTCCATTACTATTTTATTTGCTGTTTTTTGTGACGAATTAATTGTAATTTTATTTTTCACTGTGGTCCCCAGCAATAATTGTCAACAGTTAATCTTTGATTCGATCGAATTAGTTTAAACGTTGGGGTTTACGTACATTGGCAGAATCCATTATAATACAATGGAAAAGTGCCATTAAACAAACAAAGAAGAAGAAACGTTTTCATAATTTAATTAATTGTATCTATACTAATAGATACAATTTTGTAGATACAATAAAGTAATATCTTTAATTAATTGTATCTGTAATATATAGTAGAACCCCGGAAATCCGAACTAATTGAGGTTGTGATCTGTTCGGATTCGGAAATGTTCGGATTATCGGAAAAAAAACAACATATTAGTACTCTACATGGTGGGCCTATACAGTATACAGTTACAGCTATGGTATTAGCTCCCACTTGGCAACGTAGCGTAACGGTGAGACAGAAGAATGCTTGCACTGTGAAAAGACAGTAGCCGATCATGCGAACAGTATTGTCCTCCAAATGAGAAATGGCCGGCGGAAGTTTGAACTGCGCAGCCCTTCCGGTAGCTGATCAATTATGTTTTCCTGTCACAATGGACGCCGTCGTCTGTTTTCACTGAGAAAGACATGTTGATAACGCCAAATTAAAACTTCTCTCGACTATTTAGCGTTATTTCAATGCCAGTTGCTAACAATAAGTATTTATGTAAATAAATAAATATATATTATTTATAAATATAATGCTCTTTTGCAAAGTAACAAGCGATTACCGCAATGGCGGCGTCCTGTCATAAAATCAGACGGAAGTGCCTGACCAGACTAATCGATCATACATGCGCAGATCTCACAAAAACAGGGCGGCCATCTCTCATTTGGAGGACAATAGTAGTAGCTGCAATATGCCGGAGTATTACATACTTTTCGGTTGGCTTTTGTTACCAATAGCCTACAATAATGTTGCTTTCCGCTAAATGCTAACTTGAAAATTGTTATTTTAATAATATGTACAGTTCTATGATTAAATACTGTACTTCCTGTACATTGCAAGTGAGATTTAAATTTCTTCCTGCATCATAGATTCTGTTCGGATTATCCGAAATTTCGGATTTGCAGGGTTCGGATTACCGTGGTTCTACTGTATTGTTACCTATTCATAACACGATCAATGCAAACAATTAAAAAAAACTATCTCCAAATTGATTTTATTAAACCTAACTAAAACCTAAAATTTTGTATGTACTAAGTAAAATGTACGCTTAGCTATTACGGTTAATACCTATTATATAGGAAACGCATAGAATTATTCAATTAAATTAACCAAACACATCCATAAAAATTAGTTCGCTGAAGCACAAGTGCTGCGAAAGGAGCCGACCACATGACTGAACCTTAGGGCATGGTACCTCGCTCGCTAATCTGGGCATTCACAGTTCGGCCCTTATCGGTAATGTTCGGTTCTCGTCGATAGATTTATAATAGTAGTATAGATTACAATGGCAATTATAGTTCCAATTGCCATTTCAAATTACAAATAAGCAGACGGATCGGAAATAAATAAACAATCTGAGATTCAAAACAAGAGGTTGAATACATTCATTATTGATGGGGAAAAGGGAATGTAACGTGAATCAAAAAACAATATAAAATGAGTTACAAAATTGTAATTTTTTTTTTAATTTGTTTTGTTTTTGTTTTATTGAAATAGTTTCTTTAATCCCATTTTTGGACCCCTTAAATGTACTCGATGTTTATTACTACGGTGTGTGGCTGTTAATATTGTGAATTCTTAGTCTGGATAGCTGTTTCGTGTTCTATAATATAATAATATGTTCTAATATAATACAGGTCGTAAAATATTAGTAAAAAGCCCTATCATTTACGGCCTTGAAAAAGACCATTATTTAAGAAAATTTCTTGAATCGTTATTAAGTCAAAAGAGTGCTACAATACAGACATCTCAATCACTAATGCATTACAATCTGCAATAAAACATAATAATGCTTGTTATCTTATTGTGATATGGTTGAGCATCACTTTATTGTAATTAATTAGGATCTAGCAACTATGATGATTGTTACTTTGAATTTTAGGATTAACTCATAAGCCTATGTTTTTCCTTTTTTAACGTTATATCATTTAATTAAGAAGCTGCCACATAGCTTCGAAACATGCAACGAAGCCGTTTTGTTTTATATTTATACTAGACGGATACCGTCGCTTCGCTCCGGAACCCTTGCATGTATAGCATTAAAAAAAAAAAAAAAAAAACACCTTTATTTATTTAGCAATTTAATATGGAGATCGGAGAATACACGACTTCGCAGCTTCTCCGCTTAACTCAGGTGTATTGCGGGTTGGCACTCACATGGAGAGTTGCCGCAAAAACACTTCATTTTTGCATGTATCTTCCAAACGTACAAACGTTTGTTAATGACTGATATACCGTTCGATAGAACTTTCAAATACCAACATTTTCTCAATATAATGTTCTCTTCCAACTTTTATACTTTTCGTTTAAATTGAGAAAAAGTCAAAATTTGACCCTTTAAAAGGCGCCATCTTGGAAACCAAAAACTTTTTTAGAAAGATTTTGTAGTATTTTGTTTGTCTTTAAAAAGCTCTACATTTTATCCATTTACATGACCAATCTATCTCTTATTGTTTGGTCACAAAATTGGAAAAATTTAAAGTCTTATGACAGACAGAATAACGCTTTCATATAATATAATTGGTGTGTTTGGTCCGTTCTTTTAATATTGATATTACACATTACAAAGACATTAAGATTTAAGTTCAAAACAAATAAACTTGAAAACTCTTTGAAAATTTTTAACCTAAAATTCAGGCAGGAAATAAATGTTATAAAGTTCAGAAATTTTGAAACACATTATGAATTAAATTCAATGTGAGAAAGAACTTCAATTTATTTGGTTAGATCAGTTTCAGCTGTAAGGTAATAAATAACAATGCAATAAGACTTTTTCATGCTGATATATTTTAACTAGTTTCAGGAAAAATTGCTCGAAAGTTTTCATTCTAAATAAAATACATTTAAAAGTAGATGACTTAAAAGCTAACTATCCATTCTGAAGACAAAGACTTACTTTAGAGCTATTAGGTAGAGATCCAACAAATGTACTGTTTCATTTAACTCTCAAATATAAATTGCCGTATCAAAGCAGAACATAATCCTTTGAGTTATGCAATGATGTTAGCAAAAATCAAGATAGAATTACTAAATAATAAATGTCATTAATTCAACGACAATTTATTGTTAAATATAAGTGATTTAAAAATAAGAACAAAACCAAATATTCATTAGGAAACACAACAATTTTTATAATTTCTCATCTGGATTTTTTTTCCTTACAAATCCCAAAAACGATCAACATTTTTTTCCAGCATGTTAAAATCTTTGTAGCTTCAGTCTAAAATCTAGTCTTTTATTTCAATATCCAAAGTTTTAAAATTTATCAAAAACTTCCACTTATTAATAATTAATATAAAGGTTTTTGTTTTTTTTGTTTTTTTTTTTTTAACTATTGGTGATTTTTATTTTATTTTGTTTCCATTTTTTATTGCAATTTCAAAAAGATCTTTCAATTTACGTGAATTCTATTGAAATTTTAATTGAAGAAGAAGGAAAAAAATAAAAGAGCATTCAAACAAAAAGATTCTCAAAATAATAATAAAATTAAGGGTAAATAAAATGTGATTAATTTTGATAATAATTTTTGCAAATGATAATCAGCAATAGTTTTTATATATAATTTGGCAATATTCTTTCGGATGAAACACTTCATGTTTTTCCTCATTATTTGCCTTTAAAGAGCATTTAATTGGATCGTGAACGAGGCTCCAGTCGTTTGCCCTAAATGAACTGCTTCTGACGTCACAGCATCTGGGCGCCCCGCAGCGGGAATAATATCACCAGTTGCTGTCAACAATGGTTGTCACAAGGGAGAGTGAAAAGAGAGGGAGGATAATTAAAAAGGGGGAAGAGATGAATCCACTTGAAACACCTCTTTTCCATGCAACAAAAACGAGATGCCGTAATTTAATCTCTCCCTTGTTTTGCTGTAATTTCAATATAACTTAAGAAATAAGCAACATTAGATCCCTTTAATCCACATCTATCAGAAAAAGAAAAAAAAAAGTCCTCAATTTTATTCATTGAATTCTGCTTCAGGGGATTTGTGCAGATGGAATTATCACAGACGGGGAAACAATTTTCTATTGTGGGGGCAATCGCATTTCTACCATTGATAGCCTTGTCTCCAGAAACAGTAGAAATTGAGCAGAATTGAGAATCGTTAAGTTATACGAAATAAGTCAACTACAAATGTTACATAAAATGAGATAAAAACATTAATACACTCATAACTATTTCGATAATTGCAATTTACCTACAAACCATTTAATAACAATATCTAAAAGAAAATGAATGCTTTTCTTCTAAATTAAAGAATGAAATATTCTTTTAATATTTTTTTTTTTAATTTTTCAAATTATTTTGTGCAATATTTGGCAAAAATCCTAACTTTTATTTTGGAAATACTTATTTATAAAACATTGATTATTTCTTTTAATCAATCGAACGTGCTTTCAAACGGACTAAATATGAAGCCTGTTTCTCTTTTGATTTGTTTTTTCAGCGAAACATAAAAGTTGTTTATTGTTATTATTATATCGAAAAAGTTTCAAACCATGGGTTTCCCCAGCTAAGACAATATGGCGGGTCAAGGACCAAAGCACATATTGCCAAGTGTATTAAAAAAAAAAAAGTTTGGAAGAATAGTTAGGGATGTGTGGTTGTGTCCATAAATTTCCTAACTATCCGTGTTATGTTGAGTATCACAGCCTTCTGCAGTTGTGCATAAGTGTTTGTATGAAGTCCTAGTGTGCTGAGGCTGTGATGCAATGTGTGAGGCACCAGACCAGTGGCGGACAGGATGATGGGTACAACACGTACTCGGTCCTGCCTCCACTGCTTCTGAAGCTCGTGTGCTAGGTCTGTGTATTTACTTATCTTGTCAGCGTGAGTTTTCTGCATGTTCTTGCTGATGGGAACTGCAATATCATGGAGATGTTACTTGTAAATAATTTGGTCTCATCCATTGTTATTATTATTAATTCAAATGCGCAGTTTGAATTTTTATGCTTTAAGAAAATTCATTGAGGCCTGCGCACAGCTGGCACATGAATTTTCTCACTTATGTTTCATTGGTGAGTTTTTCATTGTATTTTTTCCTTTGAGGCACCACTGCGCTCCCGACTTTAATAAATAAGTCACTAAGTTTTATTAGCTTTAGGATATTCTAAAGTTAAGAATTTTTTTTTTATCTATTTGATTTATTTTCATAAATAAGTCTCCTTGTTGAAATTTAAATTATTTCTTTTTGATGAAAATAAAAGAATTCATGAATGTTTTTGGCAAATTTAATGATAAAACAAAAATTCTGCTTTCAAAACACTTTTTTTAATAAGGAACTATAAAAATTGTATTCCTGCAACATAATATTTCTCTCACTTTAAAAAAAAAAAAAGCAAATAATCCACTTTATCTTAGAATTAAATTGTGAGTCTTTTTTGTTTGTTTTACATATAGGAAACTACTTTCAAAAATATTAAAACAAAGTAAACAATATTCAAAACAATAGTGTTTAGAAAAATCTATTGATTCAGTTAATCTTCTTTAACAATTCAGAGAATATAAAAGACGCATTGGATGATGATGCATTTTTATAATAATAATAACCATTTATTAATTACTAATTGATGTTGTTAAGAATATATAATTAAAATTTTCTAATTTTCTAAGGTTGAAAAACAAACTTCAAATGGGGTGGGAATTAAAAAAAAAAACAGACTAATTAGTTTAGGATTGGGAATCACGAAGCGAATTGAGAATTTCGTGTGTCTTTAATTTTGCAGCAAGTAAAACGCTGAAAACTCCATTTGTCACTTTGGTAGGTAACAGCAGGACGTAATCTTCCTTAATCCACAATTCAATTTGGAGCTTCCGTGAGGTGTCAGCACCGTCGTATCCGCCACCGGAAGTTAGGAGGAGAGAGCTAACGGGAAGCAGCGACCTCCGCGGCAATCGGAGGAAATTTTAATTGACCATCCTGTCAGGATGTGACACGTAAAGGAGACCGTCAAAGCAACGATTATGCAAACAGTTATAATGTAAAATAACGAGCAATCGCAAATAACGCCTAAAAATAACGACTTCGCCTCATGCGTTAGTGATGCTTCTTGCTCAAATTCTGAAGTGAATACAAGTAATAAGGAATACCACAACGTTGAAGTAAATAAGTATATTGTTGTTATTATTAATATTATTAGCTTTCTTTTTTATAAATCTCGTGAATCATCTATATTTGCAATTTATAAAACAAATTAAGCAGCAAGAATCATCGATGTTACAGAATATTTAAACAACAACATGAATAAACCATAGGAGAAAAATGAAGGAAACCTGCAAAAAGCGATTTCCTTTGGTTCTTTATTTCTTAGACATTTCGTTTTATTTTTGTTTTGTTTTGTCATTAAATCTTATTGTTCCTACTAAATAATAAAGGTAATTATTTGAATGGAGTCCTTTTATTTATTTATTTATTTTCAATGTTGAAGTCAACTCATTTTCCTTTTTGCTATCAGTAGCTAAATATCAATACAATGCTTCTACTCAACTTTATTGTTATAATAAGTGAAAGCCAAGTTCAAGAATTAAAAAAAGGCAGGAGCTTAGTTATGCATTAAATGTGTTTTGAAATCTGTGTTTTAATGATGTTGAACTTCGTAATTTTTATGAAATACATAAATATCAGTGTCGTAGGAAGGTATGCTTTTAAAAAAAAATTAATGTCTTAATTAGGATAAAACTATTATGTAAGATGTTGCCGACAAGCCTTAGACACACACACAGACAAATCGTCACTATTATTTCCAAATTTAAAACAAGATGATGTCGCTAGGAAACATCTACGATTCCTTCACCACTGCTTACCATAGTGAATAGATTAGGGTGAAACAGCATCACCATAATTGACAGATTCTATATAAGTAACTCAAAAACTTAGTTTATTTCCATTGTGAAATATCCCAACGGTACATGGATCTGACGACTTACGGCTCCCTAATCGAAAGACAAATATGGAGAATGGGATTTAGGGTCTTCTAATGGGATAAAATAACAAGGAAATATCATCTGGCTAATGGAAGACTGTGGTTCAAGAACAAAACGCAATAGGCCTAATGAATGAAGCAGACGCCAGCCAAGTTAAAGCTAAGTACAGTTCAATAACATTGTTAACTTAAGAAAAATGAAAGAAAGATGAGAAACTTCTAAAAAATGAAAATACATTTTTTTTAGATAAAGTTTTCTTTGATATAAGAATAGAATTTTTAAATTATTTCATTTTATAAATGATGGCTTTTTGGATATTCAAGGCCATCATATAAACGATATTTTATGGGTAATTAAATGTTATGTTTCTTCTTGAGATAAATCAATGATTACATTTATGTTTCAAAGTTACTTCTATTTTTTTAAGGAAAAATAGTTGATTGTTGGAATATCGAACAAAGTTGAATCGCAATTGAATAAAAGAGATATAATTTTTTATCCAATGTTTTTAATTTCTCTTTTTATGTAGTAGTTACTACGATTATTGAGGATATTTGAATTCCTGGTCTGGATGAGCTCCATGTAATTTACAACTGATGCCTTCTAAGCTGCTATTAGTATCAAGACTAAAATTGTTCTTAGGAAGATTAAAATCTACATTATTTAAAAATCCAGATCATTCTAAATCTTAATAAACAAATAGTCTATTTATTTTTTTTAAGAAAAATCTTGTATGCGATATAAAATTAAAGCAAAAAGGGAAAAAATTAAAGGAAAAAGATGTAATTACACTAGGCAACAGTGAAAATGTATCTTGAACAAAACCATTACTAAATCGAACATGCTTATCACGAAAATGACCATTAAAATCTCAGATTAGCTCTAGTTTCATAGATATTGGGGGGGGGGGGTCAGAATCAGTAAGTGCTAAGAATTCATTTTGCCTGCCCTGAAATTGCCGTGGAAATCCCATATAATGTTAAACAGCATAGCGTTTCTAATCCTCTTATTTTATCATTCATAATGCTTTGCTTCACCTTAGTTTAATTTGTGTCTAGCGGACTAAGTGACATGCGATTCAATATGCCTCGCAAATGTGTAAGCATACCTTACAATTTTTGTTATATTTGTGAACAGGTAACTTTAAAATCACAAAAGCGAGCAATAACATCACCAATTAAGAAGGATTACCATCTGTACTTCGGTTGCAAAATCGGTGACCAAGACAAGCCCTGGGCCCCTCATATAAGTTGTATATCTTGTGCCACAGGTCGTCGTTCGTGGTTGAATCGTAAAAGATCGTCAATGGGCTTTGCTATTCCGATGATAACCCTTAAACTATGTAAATGATTATTATTTTTGCATGACAACTCCCTTAAAATATGATATTTCAAAGAAGAAAAAGTCAGCATTGACGTATCCTAACATAAGATAAGCTAACGTAACGTATCCTAACATAACGTACAGTGCCTCATGGCTATGGACTACCTGATCCCATCCCACCTGATTCTTACAAAGTTAGTGACTCTAATGCTACTCCATCACCTTCTAAACCAAGTACATCGAAAGATCCTGATTTCAGTATAATGAGGAGTCTACACAGCAACTCAAAGTAGCACAGTTTGAGTTGAATGATTGGTAAGAGATTTGGAATTGCCTAAAGGTAAAGCAGAACTTTTGGCATCTAGATTGAAGCAGTGGAACTGTCTTAACCAATCGGTAAATGTCAGTCTGTTCCGTGAACGCCACACTCCATTCCTACTGTTTTTCATCAAACAAAATAACTTGATATTGAGGGTCTCATGACAGCTCTGAAAATTGACTGTAAAAGTGATGAATGGAGATTGTTCATAGATTCCTCAAAGATAAGTCTAAAGGCTGTTCTTCTACAGAATGGTCACTTGTTTCCATCTGTACCAATTGGTTACGCAGCCTACATGAAGGAAGCCTATGACAATATGAAGCAACTGTTAAGCAGAGAAAATTATGAGAAGTTTCGAAGATGGAACAAAGGTACCAGGGAAAATGGAGTGAATCGATGATGGCAGAATACTTCTGGACACTCATCAGAGAATCACCAGCAACAGAATACAAACGGCAGGCAAAGCGATTGCGCCTTCAGAGACATTCCTCCGAGGGGAAACATTAAGGTAAATATATGCATTATGCTTTTAAGCATAATTATGATGATATCTAAAAAGCTAGAGCTAAACATACATTTTAATGGCCATTTTCATGTTTAGCACACTCGAGAACATAAAGATCAACTATTTTCATCAAAGATACAGAGAAAAAGTTTAATTTTGTTGCCTAGTGTTATGTTTAAAGAAAACTCGATGCAAACCTCAATTGTGATTGAGTGTGCAAACCTATATTTAATTTCTCTTCTTATGAATCGCCAGGAATTACAGTATCCATATAAACTGTATTATGCAAATAACATAATAATAATCTGGATGATATCTATTACGATGGCAAAAATAACAGAAGTATTTTAATAGTGGAAATTAGTAGCCACAACTTGCATTATGCCAATTTGGAATTTTATTTCCAGTTCTTCTAACACTTTTTTTAAAATCTAGAATCTTTTTTTAAAATTAAGTGAACGTAAAATAAGTAAATAACTTTATTCAGTTCGCTTCTTGCGTTTACTTTCTTTTTATATCTATAATTTGAGTGTTCGTATTCTAACACTGAAAGGACAAGAAACATGCTTGTCTTTACAACTTAAGAGAAATCTGTCTTCAGGCAAATTGAATGATTTGTTGAAATTTCAGTGTTTCTCTTATGAAAGAAATGGAAAACAGATTTTTATTCTATGATACACATAATAAAGCCTTAGCTAAGAAAGATCTAATAAATAAAATCTTTTATAGTTTGCCAATCAGACACCGTTTGTAATTGCAAAATTCATCAAAACACGTAGAATTCTTTTTATTCTGAAATAATTCAGATACCAATTGAAAGCAACGATTAAAAAATTAAAAAGCTTATGTTTGATGAAAAGTTAATGAAGTGATTATTCGTTATATTTATTTAAGATACATTATTTCCACGTTTAATGTATAAGGATTGTTACTGAAACAGAGCAAAATTTTCATTTCACAAATTGCAATCGAAAAATTACACAAAATGGATAATTAACATTGGCGGAGGCTAATATAGCGATGATATAACTATTTTTTTTCTATCAAATTTCTCACTTTGATGAGAAAAAAAATCACAAATTCTTAAATTAATTATCTAAATGAATTAATTATTGCCAAAATCCACGACAAAAAATAAAAAAAAAGGAATTAACAACGTATTCAAGAAAGAAATTCATCAATACAAATTCCGTGTCTCTTATTAACCAAGTCAATTGTTTCGTTTTAAATCCTCTTTGTGTAGAAACTTCAACTTTACAAAAAGTTCTCCGATTTCATCCTTGTTAGTTTCCTGTAACCCTAGAATTACATTTAATATATAAAAAATCTTATTTGATAACAGTTTATGGAGTTTATTTTTTTTTTCCTTCGACAAAGAATCAATATACAGGATGTCCCAAATTGAAGTATACACTCTTTGAAACATTATAACTAGCAACGAAATGAGATAGAAATATAAGGTATATTGTATTTTATTCCATAAACTTCCTTAAGCCCATACATGTTCAAAATGTCCACCTTCTGCCACAGTACACTCCCAACACCGACGTCGAACAGAGCGATATACCGACTGGATTGTAGCCAATGGAACATCATTGATGGATTGTTCAATCTGATCTCTTAATTCCGTCAGTGTTTGTGAGGTTGTGGCGTATACCGTGTTCTTTAAAGTTGCCCAAAGGTAGAAGTCGAGAGGGGTTAAATCGGGAGATCGAGGCGGGAACGCCGTCGCACTTCCTCTTGGTCCTATCCATCTGTGATTGAATGTGTGATCGAGGAAAGTTCTCACATCGATATAAAAGTGAGGTGGAGCCCCGTCTTGTTGGAAGTAAACCTCATTTCCATTCTCGAAGAGATCATTAAGATGTGGAATCATGATTTCCAACATCTGCAGGTAAGTCTGACCCGTGACAGTTCGTTCGAAAATATACGGCCCTGGAGGACAGACCACACCATGCCGTTATCCCTGGAAGATAGACGGCCTTTTCTTCAATGATGTTTGGGTTTTCGTTAGCCCGGTACACACAATTATGATGATTAATTGTGCCATTAAGTTTGAATGTTGCTTCATGTGACCAACAATTAAGTCTTGAAAATCCTTTCGTCACACTTGTGCAGGAACCACTCACAAAATTGCAATCGCCTATCTGGGTCGTCCTCATTTAGTGCGTGGACAAGTCGCGGAATGTAAGAATTCCATTTTTGACCTCGCAAAATTCGATGAACACTGGATTTTGCGATACCAATTTCACGAGAGCATTGCCTTGCATTGACTTCTTTGGGGATCGTGCAAAAACCTCTAAGACGTCATCAACACTCTCGTTATTAGTGGAATTTCTCTTTCTCCCGCACCGACCTTTCAACACATTTTTCAACAAGCTTCAAACTTGTCTCGGAGTTATGTTATTGTCACCCTTGATGGCAGTGGTGAACCAAATTCAACCCTCCAGCGTCGTTGCACCTCAACAACATTCTCTACTTTCTCCAATTATACATATATATATTTAAATATATATATGTGTATGTGTGTGTATTTAGCGACCCATTTGGAAACTACTGTGATAGCGACCAAAATCGCTAGCTATTGCGTTTGTTCTGTCCATCCGTTTATGTTTGTCCACCCCTAACAACTCCCCAACGGAAACGTGTATCGACAAACGGATTTTACCACCGTATTCAGAGGCCCAAACACCATAACAGTAGGGTATTTTCAGGGGCCAACGCCCCCCCGCCCACGGTATTTCGAGATATTTGGCATTGTTTTCATTGGATTTCCGCAATTAAAAGTTAGAAATGCAATCTTCTAATTCCAGTTGTCATCTATAGCTTGATGTTTAAAGTATCGGACTCATATACTGAAGGGTATCAGATCAAATCCTGTAAATCGTAATTTTTTTTCTCAATTTGGCGTGGGTTTTTTGTTTTTTTTCTTAGGAAAATAAGTTTTTTTTTTTTTATTATTTATTTTTCCTTACATTAATATAGATACTTTTTTTTTTACTAGCATTTTTAATTTTTTTTATTATTATGGGTCGCCCTTAAATTTATACTTTAGCACAAAATTATATTTACTTCTTTTCAATTGTATTATTGCCTCAAATGAGAGAAAAGTGGGCCCCGCCCATTTTCAGTGGAAAATGGTGGGCAAAATTGGTCTTTTGCTTAGGGATTGCATGTGTCTAGTTTCTATATCACGCTTCTGTTCTTCCGAAATTAAACTATGGATCAATGAGCCAATATACTGCACATTTTCCTTCTGGTACGCCATACCCTTTTCACTCCAGATGAACTAACGTCTGGAATTCGATAGCACATTGAATCTCGTCGAAGGACAACAAATTCGTCCACTGATTTATAGTACAATTTCCGTGGATGTGAGACCACTGCAAACGCCTTCGACAGTGATCTCTGGGTAGCGGTACATAGATGACAGGCCTTCGAGCATACATGTCATTCCAGAAAATAAAAAATAAATAAAAACACACATACACACACACACACACACAAACCGCAGTAGCCGTCGAGCCACAGTTTGGCGGGATATCCTGGTTCCAGTGCAGGAATGGAGGCGGCTTGCAAGCTAACTGGTCGTCTGAAGTCGACTACGTTTAGCTGTTACCGCTAAATATCGGTCTTCATGTGTGATGGTGATCTCCTCCAGTGCGTCTGGAACAATCCCGGCCATTTGAAATGTTGCCCAGAGCCTGGAGATAACACTATGCGCGATTCCAAACTCCCTTACAATATCGGTGATTGTGCGGCCTTCCTCCTACTTTCCGATAATCCTTTCCCCCGATGAAATCATCAGATGATACCTTTTTGTCATATCTCAAAGACAACATTTGTAGAGTTAATCCTTCACATCCAGAATTACTAACAAAGACAAATCCCCAGCAGTGCCAATTTCCTTTTTATCTACTTTCAAGCTATCACGTGACACCTAACCGCGCGATTCGGAAATTTGATTTTGGAAATGTTTTCAACTGAATATCTATAGTTATGTAAATCACCAAAAGCTCTTCTGTCGGATTCTGTGGCTTTAACCCTTAAGAATGGCGTTGTGTTTTCGACATGTGTGCATATGATATATTAAAATCGTTGTATATGAAAACGGTTGTAGTTTACTCTTCCTACAATATAACACCTACATAAGTACATCTACAAGAATTCCTGACTAAAGTGAAGATTTCTTTATTTCTGAACGAGTAGAATGATGCTACATTTCTCGTTGTCTTTTTGTCTGACGTGGGGAAACATCCCTTCACTAAAATCTTACATCTCCAATTGGTTCAGGATCTTCTAACACGAGCAGTAAATCCTTTCTTTTCTTGTCAATTGTTCGTCTCCAATTTGCACGGATTCCTGCCTAAACTGACGCATTTTTCTGGCTCCAGGAAATACCGAAGTTCAAGGTGACACGAGAGATAATTTTGATTGAACATTTTTTTATTTATGGCTCCATAAAAAATGATAGATAAAAAAAACAAAAAAAACATGAATTCTCCAAGTGACTTAACGAAAGCAAAAAAAGGATTTCAAATCAGGCTTTTTATTGGTTTGTCCTTAAAAAAATGTATCAAGACAAAAATTAAGATAGGATAGAATTTATAAGAAATAATCTATCACAAATAGATTACATATTATGTGGTTTTTATCATAAATAATTTGAGATTATATTATTATTGTACATTTTAATTAAACATTAAATTTTTAAAATAGTTACAGTACTACTTACTATTACTACTAGTAATTGTAATCAAAAATAAATTTAAATAATGATATTATTTTATTTTCAATCTAATTTGATTTTATTGATGAAATGAATCGAATTGAACTTGCAATAACTTTATGTTTGTAGCTGAAAAATAAAGATCACTCCCGTGATAGACGATGA
The DNA here is from genome assembly GCA_023159025.1 of Thereuonema tuberculata. NCBI lineage: Eukaryota > Metazoa > Arthropoda > Chilopoda > Scutigeromorpha > Scutigeridae > Thereuonema > Thereuonema tuberculata. The sequence goes on along the minus strand of JAFIDM010003189.1, from coordinate 3,545,255 downwards.
AATGAAGGACAACGTCTCTTGGACAAATCATAAACGGAATAAAATAAAATTATTTGATACGCAGATCACTAATGGCCGCTTTATATGTACCATTTCACAGGAAATCCGCGCCAAGGCGGGAAGGAAAGCATATTGCCCCTTTCAGAACGTGTTCTTGTGTATGTAGGATCAAAGAGTTGCATCCGTATCAACAATGAACTTTCTGATAAATTTGAGGTACATTCTGGAGTGAGACAAGGTTGTGTTGCATCCCCACTACTATTCAACACTGGTCGATGCTATAATGAGAAAGGCCCTAAATGGAAGACGTGGAGTCAAATTTGGAGAAGACCAATTTGTCACAGACCTCATGTTTGCTGATGATAGTGTAATATTTTCAACTAGTGAAGCAGATGCCACAGCAATACTATCTAGCATAAAAAACACAGCCAGTTTATACGGTTTAACTATCAATACTGAAAAGACCAAAGTACTGACATCAGATGGTAATCCTGTGTTAATATATTTTGATGGAAACCAGATTGAACAAGTCCAATCATTCACATACTTAGGCTCAATAGTACATGAAAAGAAAATTGCTGCAACAACTGATATAAGAAGCCGTATAGGAAAGGCAGCAGCAGCCTTTGGACAGTTATCATGGTGCCTCTGGCGAAAGCAGAATGTCAGCATCAGTACGAAAATGCGCATGTACAAATCACTAATTTTATCAGTACTTCTGTACGGCGCAGAAACGTGGACTATGTTAAAGAGTGATATTGATAGGCTGGAAGTGTTTCAAATGCGCTGTTTACGCCGAATACTGGGTATCTCACTACGCAACAAAGTCAGGAATGATACCATCAGAGAATGGTGTTGCAAGCAACCAACATTAATGGAAGAGATACAAAAACGTAGGATAAGATGGTTTGGACATGTGTGCAGGATGAATACAAACCGCCTACCACACAAACTACTCCGGACACCACGACCTACTGATTGGAAGGTCCAAAAATCTGCACCCAAGAAAACATGGCTCACACATGTGACAGAGGATCTGGCTAAGCATAGACTAGATCTGAAGGATGGAAAAGAACTGACATTTGACAGAGTAAAGTGGAAAAAGGTAACACAAGGTGTTGGCCAAGCCATAACGCGTACAACAGCGTACTGGCTCCGTGGCAATCCGGATCCTGGCGCTTGTTAAACGACTTAAAGAAGAGAAGAAGAAGAAGAACGTGTTCTAATTTCAAAGAGATGGCATGCCATCTCTAAGGAGTTATCTGACACTAGCGCTCCTGGTGGCGAATTGTAGAACTTGAAGTCCAATCGATTTGTATCTATTTATTCGAAATTACTGATTACAAAAATGATATGCACGAACGGAGGTCATCTTTTCTTGGTTTTCGTGGATGCTTCCAGAAAACGATACATTATTAACCAAAAATCATTACAGAATTTCGGCCTCAAAATTTGAATCGACGAGCGATTGAAATCTCGAAACCATATCATGGTTGGTCGCGATTTAACGAGAAACATCGAAACTGAAAACAAAGAAATACAAAAAGATGAAAAAAAAAATGAATACTTCCTATTTTAATTAATTAAAAACATTCTTTCGCATAGTCGATACAATGAATAAATTATTTGTATATAAATCAATAATACTTTTTTCTTAAATAAAACATAAGTAACACAACAATTGAGAAGTGAAAATTTTTCGTCTGATGGAAGGTGATATGGAACGTGTAAGATCGAGTTTTAAAGCTTTTTATTCACTGGCAGCCTATCCTAACATTGCCATCGCTATAGCCTACTCAATGTCACGTCTAAAGCGGCTTTAACGGCCGGTTTCTCCAAACAGTCTAAGCTACTTCTGGATTAAATCCATCTGAATGTAATACATCTTAATTGTTGTGAAATGAGCTAAAAGTCTATTATTTGGAGAAATCGGCTGTTATTGCTTGAATAATGGTCGCAATTATTTAAAGCCTGCGACAATCTAGAAAAGTAGCATAGGAAGTGTTAGGGAAGTAGATCCGGTTGAGACATGTCAGTATCCTTGCGCCAATGAGTGATTTATTACTTACTTATCCAGGGAATTAAAGAATGAAAACGAGATTATTGTGATATTTATAAATTAATAATAATAAATCTAAAATTTACTTTTTTTTTTTTTTAATTGCTAAAATATTTCATCACAACTTACTAAATACATTAAATCTTCGTTGAATTTAATTTCAAACTAACTTCAAAGTTTAATCAACATTAAAATACTGCGGTTTTTGTGTGTGTGTGTGTGTTTTTATTTATTTTTTATTTTCTGGAATGACCTGGGACTTCATCCAGTTAATAAATTCATCTGCTTTCTTTTCGATATTGTTTAATAGCCCTTAAATATGGTCGTCTCCATAAAATGATAAATTCTCATTCAATCAAAGTAGAATCCAGGGCGTCGTCGTCTGCAATAAGTAAAACCGTTTGCCTAAGTTGCAAAGTAAAATTTGACAGATCATCATTGTTATTTATGTTCTGAAAGGCATCAACAGTAGTTGGAATTTCTTTTTTAAAGAAAATTTCTAAAATGCAATAATAAAAACACACTATATACATCTAAAAACTGTATTTGAAAATATTTAAAAATTGCTGTATACATTATATTGTCAGTTGCAGAGAGTTTTCGGACCCTTTAGGCAGGGGCTCCTTTTCAATCTTACAATTACATTAAGAGAATCTCTATTTATATACAATTGAGACAATCAAGATTTAAAAATTCCAAGACATGTGATCTTTAAAAAGCACTTCTGTAGCCCCTCTGTCAGAGAAATTTTCAAGGAGATGAACTTCCTAACGTCTGCTATAAGTCCTTCTTTAGGTTCTTCATAAGGGGTATCCTCTGTCGTCTGCTTCTCCATTATGTTTACTTCTTCCCTGCGTCGTTTATTCTTGAAATGTTTAAACATTGGTTTTATATTATTATTTTTTTTTTTTTTTTTTTTTTTTAAATGTTTTTGAAGTAGTCTTTTTTTTACTGTTTTCTCTGCATTTACTTTACATTGTTGGCAAATAATCAAAGTTTGTCGTTTATTTTAAAGATCACTACAAATCCTTCCTTAGACCAGGAAATTAAAGAAGGCCAGAAATTTAAATTCAAATAAGATGAAATACCATCTGGATATTTTTTAAATCTCCACAAAAAGAAGATAAGAAATCTTTTGATCGAATTCGAAAGAAACAAATTCAGAAGAAACGAAAATGTATAAAAAATTTATGAAAAGAGGAAATGCTATAAAACAATCTTCAGGAAAATTGAAGCTGACTTTTATGTAGTACAAGATTAAAAAAGAATTAAATGATGAGAGGAACTGTAGAGCATTCTATAGAAGACAACGACATTAAATCATTTGAATGAGAATTAAACGGAAGTGGGTCTTTATTGGGGAATTCTGAGAATCATGTTTCTGGCTTCATTTTCTTTAGATTGATACAATGTATCACAATTAACACTGATTTACGTCCACCCCAATCAAATACGAATTTTTCACAAGAGGAAAAATAAAGAGAAATTACTCAAATGAATTTATATTTTACAAAAAGTTCTGAAATTAATAAATACACAATCGATTTTTCCAATTGTTAGCCAGAAATAATTCACAAGTCATGATCTGTGCGGTGTCGTACTCTTTGCGCTCTGTTGCTTCTAAACTGTTTCTCTTTTATTCAATTTAATTTGAATTTTAACCAAGAAGTAGAGTTCAGAATAAAAATATTTAAATCGGACGATTAAAATAATAAACATTGTTAGTTCATGTAAAATGTAGTAAAATTTCCTGAATGGATTCAGATAAAAAACACCCGCTGCAATTATACTAGTATCTATTTTGATAATATCTATTTAGACAACTAAAAGGAAAATCACATAGTCTTAAGAACCTACTCAGGTATCAAATGAAATTTATGTAAAACCCGAACTTGAACTCGTTTGATATAAAAACCATTTTATTTCTGCAGTCGCTTTATTTCATGTTTGCTTCGTATATGAGAAAAGTAAAGGTTGTCATTATTTCACACATGAATAGAAGATGTATTAAATATGAATAAATGAGATGGAGAATTATAAGACGATTCGAGATCGATCAGAGTTAGCAAGATGGTTAAATGTGAATTGCAGCGTCATAAGCGTTATTGGAGAGACCACAGTTCTCGTTAAGACTTCATCCCTGAAATCCTTGATCCATATCCACGAGAATGATCTACATGCTTCCCATTGCAAGACACCGTTGAATATATAATATTTAACGCTTTGACTCTCTGTATATACAGGAAGAATAGTCTGCAGGCAAACTGTCAATTAAAGACTGCATCAGTGTCATCTTTAAGCAAGATCAGTTGTCCCTTTAGCATTCTACAATTATGGGTTCGAGTGAATTGCTTTCGAGACCATATAGTACATTCGACTGAAAGTGAATGAGGAATATGTTGTTCAATGATGTGTATTTCTGCTTCAATTTCCAAAGTGATTCCCGAACAGTCACAATATTAAAATAGCCTGCATCTCGATATCAATAATAATAATAATAATAATAATATATTATTATTATTATTTATTCAATAATAATCGGGCTATGGCGGTGTGAAGGTGTGGGCTGGCAGTCATTGGTTTATAGATGATAAATTCCATTTTTACGTTTTATGCTTATAGACGATAATATCCTCACCATAAAGACAGCCTAGTAAACTGGTGTTTATAGAAATAAAGAGTAATTCGTGAGAATGGTAGCCTGATCACCTGAGCTCAACCCGATAGAACTTGTTTGGAACAAGATGGATTGCAGATCTTAATACACCTCTCGGTAACCTTCTCAGAATTGCTCTTTTTACAAAAATATCGATTAATTCAGCAAAACTTCACACAGTTTTATTGAAAGCATGAATCATCTATTTCAGCCCGAGGATCAAATACTGTATTAACAAAATATCATCTTTTAAGTGTGCTTATGATACTGTCAAAGGAATTTTCTTTCTTAAAACTCATTATTGATGTTTGTGATCAAGACCTTAACCTATAAATTTCTTATCTTCATTAAAACCTTGTTATTTTATTTCAAGATTTGTTGATTTTTCTAATCTTTTGAGCTTTACTGAATTTTAAATGTTATTAAAAAACTTACTTTCGATAAAAAGAACTTGTAGAAAAGTGATGTATTTTGAAGCAATTTTAAGGAGAAGTACATAAATCCATCCATACAGAAGTCTTCACCTAATGGAAGTGAAAGTGGAATGTGCTACAACTCTAAATAAATTGATTAATCTAAGACATTATCGCCAAAACTCACTTTTAAATTTTATTAATGCTTTACGAATACAATAACTCGAAATTTGCTCAACTTAAAAAGCTGAAAAATAATTAAAACAATAAGGGTCATTGAAATTGTATGCTGTGCAATTTGGGTATCAATAATTGCCAATTATTTATAGACTAAAAATACGCGATAAAGTTCTCTTACTAAGTATCCAGAAAATAATTTCGACAAACCGGAGCGACAACCTCTTGGAAGAATGTTAGATTGTGTAACGTTCTACCCATCAGAAATTTGCTTGAAGAATTGATAATTCGTATGGAACACAATAAGTTATAAAATAAGATTTCATAACCCAACTGGTGCAAATTCAGTATCGTCTGGCGTGAGTAGGGTCTTGCGTTATCGCGGGGGAGTATGGGCTTACGACGACTGCCTATACGGACAGTTTGTCGACAATTTTCCGTGCGTAGCATCAAGATCGCCACATTTAACTGTACTCTCAATTTCTCGCCAATTCTTGAACTGTATCGGTTTCGATTAACTCCTTCAGCTTATTCATTGTGCCTTCCATAAAAGCTACATTGAAGTTGCTTGCTGTCTCTGCTGTACGCGTTGTCGCAGTTTAAACTCATAAAGGAAAATGACATGAAGTTGAATAGGATCCATCGTCAACTTCCTGGGATACACTCCTCTTTGAACTGGTGCTTGAAATCAAATGACTACTGCATATAAGCAGCAGCTTGCCACTTGAAATTTGCATTTCACAAGCGCCAACCTGTCAACGTTCTAACTCCTAGTAAATACGTGTCAACCGTAAGATATTGCAAAACCGACATTTCAGCTGCAACAACCTGATAACTCTCGAAAGGTAGAAAATGGAAAGATCAAGTACTTAAAAATTGAGAAGAGTAATAAAGTGAGCATAATCAGGTGTTCCTGCAACTTTAATAACTTTTATGCTTTTGTAACTTATGTGTCCATCGATTAAAAAGAAGTAGTCATTTCTCTTTTTTGGAGTAGCAAGTTTGATTATAAGTATTTCCAAAAAATCCACCATCCATTAAGGTGGCTTGATTTACACGTCCATGTCACAGAAGATATCTGATCTTTCCTATATTTATGACGGCATAAATCTACAAGAATTCATTATTAAAATTTTCTGGATTAAAAGTATATTTCAAGTACTCAATTAGCTGAAATATTCATTAATAAGACGCAAGAAAATGGCAATAACACCTCTAGATTGCTTTCATAATTTTTTCTAAACAAAAAAATAATAATTAATTCAATCTGTAAATCACTAAATCAAGAAACATTATCAAATTATAATTTAATTAAGCTTTTATTTCAATTACAAAGGCGAAAAAATTAATTGGTATAGAGTTTTTAAGCAAAAAACGACAAAGATATTTGATAACAATAAGCTTATTTCTTTACAGCAGAAAGTAGTATAAATACAGCTCTATATAATTGTGCATTCATTGTTCAGATTCTTTTGTCCCCTGTAGCACAATTGAATAAATCAACACTCTATCTTCGAGATTAACATATCACAAACAAAATCTTAAAATAAAAATACGATTTCGCTCGAATTAAGTTTCGAACTGTTTTGTATAACTCAGTAGTTAACGATAGAAATTCTTAAACAGAAATTACAGAAAAAGAAACGCAATTATTTATACAATCGTGAATTCTTATTGGAGAGAAAGCACCTGCTGCTACAGAGTCAAGATCGTACAGCATATTGTTGGAGAACGAAATGATCTTTCACTCTGGAAGTGTTTTCTCTCTCTGCGTCACAACTTTCTTGTGTGATTTAAGTATATACATCTTTCCTAAAAGATGGGTTGACCGAGGTTACTGTTCGTCTCGAACTTTAATGTTGAGAGATTTGCTCTCGTAAACAATCATTCAATTATCTCCACACATGGTCAAATCTGAGGAACATGGAGGCCACAAACCTTTGCCAACAGCTCTTTCCTCAATGAAAGCTACATAAAGAGATATTAAACTGTGTGTAAACTGTGTGTACTATTATACTGAAGCATGCGATACGTGCTTTATCTTGCACAAAAAAGGTGTATTCGTGTTCATGAGGGTTTACTATATACAGAAATGAGCGAAAACTATTTATATTAATAATCAGTCACTAAAACATCACAGCATACCGTCGTGAAATGGTTACTTATGTTTTTTTATCGTTGCACCACTACATTGTTTTCCAGTTATGACTAGAAAAATGAAAGGATGATGTCTCACTCAAGAAGAATGGCACCGAGTCGAATTCTCCACTTTGCTGAGAAACAAAAATCTAATATTCTCTTCCAATTCGTGGATACATTATATACGGTTTCAGTTCAAGTCTTTTTCTTAATACAGTGTTGCCAAATTTTCGAACAGATTTTCGCGGACATCTGACAAATTAAAAAAATATGCACACCATCCATTCTTGCTGAACGGAACTCAATCAACTTTTATGAATAAAAATTATAACCAACTCAGACATTTCAAAATAATTTAAACATATTAGTTGTCTTAAATTATTATTGGTGTATATAATACTTAATTTTTTTTTAGAAGTTATTCCTATTTTAATAATTTATGTTTATTTAGACAATCTGACAGACAGACAGAAAAAAAAGATATTTTACTGATGAATTTATTAATGTAAATTTCATTACAATAAAGCAATTCCAACGGAATTCAAACGGAATAAATCTCAACAAAGCTTATTTCAATTGGAATTTTTGATCATATTTTTTATATTTCTTCATTTTTAAAAGAAATCCGTTTTTTTTCCATAATTTGAAATTTAAATATTTCACTAAAGCCATTTTATTCTCTTTGATGTCTGCCGAAATGTAAACATCTATTTTTAAGTAAATAGATTCCTTTCTGGTGATTTGGACGAGAACTTTAGAGAACATGATTATCGCACACAACAACATTGCAAAGGTCAAAGGTAAAGAGTACATTTTTAGGAAACCACAATAACCAAAGCGAAGGTCGATGATGTTGCACAATTTGTATAAAAGAACGAATTCAATTTATAATCCTTTTGTTTCCAATTACGAAAAAGATTAGTTTGTGATTAAAATAACAATAATTGCAGATTCAATTTTCTTTTGTCTTTCAACTTAGAAATTACTCATTTTATTTGTGTACTGCTTCGTCCAAAACATTCAAAACCAAAAAGAAGTGTTTCAGGTAAAATTTACAGTTTTTAAAAAGTTAACTTCAATTGTGAGAGAAGAACACAGTTGCACACTAGCATAAAGATAAAAATACATTAAAAGTCCGTAGCTTTCACCTCAGTAGGACGAGGCATCTTCAGTGGAGATCTTCAATTATGTTTATGTTCAGGGTATAACAGAAGGTAATATTACTTAACCTTAGAATTAATGCAAAGATTGCAAAAAGAAGAAATTCAACCTTCGAATTTTCTTCATTGTAATTACGTTTAAGAAAAATAGAAACTATGTGATGTAATAGAAACGTACATTGTTTTGTACAATTTATATAAAGAGCATTAAAAACAATATAACTGAGCTCAATAAATCGCAAGACAAGCGAACTAGCAGCAATCTCTGATGCAATCTTAACTGTTACTGTCTAGAGATTTATTATGATCAGTTATTAATGATGTTTCATCGTAGAATGATTAAGTAAATACAAATATTATCTCATGGGATAGACTTCTAAAAATGATTTCATCGTATTTAGAATCAAAACAATAAACCAAGTCTAAATGTTAAGCAATAGTTCAAACACAAGTATCAAAATACTAACACCGTTTGAGGATTATTTTGTATAAGTAGTGACATTTTTGGCTTATCAAATATATTCTAGATTAATTTCCTTGAAAATTTTCCAAAGTGAATAAATGTTAACAAAAAGAAATGCATGATTCTCCAGTGAAAATTATGCATCGGAATTTAACAATATGTTGTAAATGTCCACGTAGCAGTGAACCACGTTATTTGGTATCATTTTGTTAAGTACGAATGCCTAGAACATCAATAGAAGACATAAAATAGAGGAGCGAACTTGGTAATTGGAACAGAAGCCAGATAGATTTAAACAAAAATGGTTCAATATAAATAAGTTTAGCTATATTCGTAAGCTTTATCCGTAAATGGACATTATCTGTTTTAGGAATTCTGAGCGAATTCATACCATGCAGATAATGCGAGGTTAGTTCGCCTAATTCCTACAAAATACGGTGAATACTACAGAGAAATTTGGGACGATTTTTGGAATGAACGAAGTTCGAATATCTACAAATTTGTCTATGGATTTTTAACAATTCTCAACGACTGTTTCGTAATAAAGGTGAAGTGATTTCGGTGAAACTGAAGATTACGTACCAGGCTGTTTTGGACTATTTTCCGAGTGTTGACAAGATGGCTGATATGACATTACTTTTAAGCTATTAATTTTAGTTTTTCAATTCACTATTGAAAAGTAGAATAAGGTTTGCAGGTAAGCTGATTTGAAAATGGTTTTGCACGATTTTTCACTAGAAAAAATAACCCTCATCTGGCTAACTGCGATCTTCAGATACCAGTACGCACCATCAGGTTTCCATGCGCGAATTCGGAAGTAGATGTATCCTTACAAAGACAGTGATTGGCAGTGCCGTATTCTCCGTTTAGCCGTGATTTTTCCTTTATATCTTCGCAGAAAAAACGTAAATATCAGAATAGTATGGTCTTAGTGTAAACACATCACCTACAGTTAAACATCTTTCGAAGATACAGGATAAGACGTTGGAATAGCAGTTAAATTAAATACTTTGGCCTCTTTAAGATTACTATATTAAGAATAGAATATATCTAATTTATTTAATTGAAATCAAGTCTCAGTTTCATTCATGTCATTTTTAAATATTTTTGTGTTTCCTGCAGAATATTCACAGCTTAGTTTAAAAAACTTAACTCTTAATTCAGAGTACAAGTATTAATTAACAACACCGTTTGGTATTGAATTAACTTTTTAGCAATCCATTTGGGCGCTATTGTTATAGCGACCAGAATTGGTAGCTACTGTATTTGTCCTGTCCGTCCGTGCGTGTCTGTCCACCCTTAATAACTCCCAACGGAAGGTCGGATCGCCAAACGGACATAGCCATCGTGTTCAGAGGCCCCTACACTGTAGGAATGGGGTATTTTCAGGGCCATCCCCTTCACATGTTCGAGATATTTGGCATTGTTGTCAATGTATCTCCCCCCTAAAAATTCCCGAACGAAAGGTCGGATCGACAAACGAACTTCACCATCGTGTTCAGAGACCCAAACAACATAGAAATAGAGTATTTTCAAGGGCCAACATCCCTTTTGTTCGAGATACTTGGCAATATTTTCTTTGGATTTCCACTTTTAGCTTAAACTTTAGAAATTCAACCATTTCGTTTCATTTAATCATTGAAGTGACATATGGTGTTTAAAAAATTAAAAACACCATTTATCACTTAAATATGGTGTTCTTAAGTTTTTTGGTGAAAAATTCAATGCAATATATAATCTTGTATTCAACATATTTAAATAATCATAATATTGTAAACTTGATCATTTTTTTTGCTAAGTTGTTCTAATATTATGTTCTTGCATTATGTTGTAAATTAAAGGATTTTTAGAAATATATTTCTTTTGAAGTTGTGAAAAAATCTAATATGATACAGGAAAATGAAATAATTAATGTAATCAGCATATTTCAAATATACAACATCTGTGATTAAAATTAAAACTGTGGATTGTTTTGTAGACCTGTGTTATTCAAAAGCATTCCGCAACCATTTACTTTTAATGTTATTTTTTTTTTCTTGCTAATTGCAATTTAAAACATTTTGAAAAAAAGAAATATGTGCTGTCAGTCATTCTGTGATTTTTTTTTCTACTGCTAAAGCTAATGATTGTCAAATGGCGAATTCCTATTTATCAAGACGGGAATAAAATGACGCAATACAATAGTAGACGCCATCGCTGTCAGTTGCAGACATCCTGTACAGTTAAAGAAGTGCAATATTGGCAGTCAAGCAGATGCACGTCATCCGAACAACAGATTTTCATTTCAAGTACTAAAATATCAAATAAAAGATAAAAGAAATGAAATGCCATAAAATAACATCTACTTTATTGATGTAATAATGTATTATCGATAAGAAACAATCCAGGAATAAACTGTTTGATCAGGATTTGTTCAGGATTTGTCTTTATTGTTTGTTCAGGTAAAAAGAAATTACGAATCTGTAAATAACCATCGTGATTTTTGTAATTGATAAGAAAGAATCACTTTAAGAATTTTATGTTCTAACTTACTCAATTCTTCCTCCATTCTCTTAGGTCGCATATGAATCAAAATTACAGTGTAATGCAGAGATTTTGTACCAATGCAGTATCAAATTATTTTATTAAACAAGATACAATATTATAGGTCAGAATTCAGTAATGGCTAAAGAGTAGAGATTTGAACACGAAACAGATGTTTAAGAGGATATGTGATGAGGATAAAGCCTCTTCACAATCTTCACAATCTGTCTAATGGGGATCCTTAATTGAATTTCAATTAGGGGAGAAGAAATAACGAAGTTCTTATTTCTTAAGATATACACGAAAAGAAGATTTTCTGGCAAATAGAAATAGAAATACGAAGGATTATAAAATAGTCATATTAAATCCAATTACTATGACAGTTATTTCTATCTTCGTTCAATGTGTAGCCATTAAAGTTTTACTGATTTTCATGTAAGACAACACTATTGTTATTCATTATTTTCATTAACACTTTGCCACCAGAAATTCTGGAGAATGTCCAGTTGACCACCCACTGCTCTAATTTGATCTAATAATTTGGTTTTTGTCTAATGCGGACAGAAACGCTTAAATAAAGCTCGGTTACATAATTTGCATGTTCATATACTCTCTCTTCTTTTACTCTCTCCAATATAGAACCTTCCCCACAGTTTAGACATTCTATTTTGTATATAAACCCACGTCGTACCTATTTTTACTTCTGCAAATTATATTAAAAAAAGCAGAAAGATAAATCGGAGTTAGTAGAACACTGCAGTAATTTAAATCACAGCAAGATAAGAAAAAAGAAAAATTATTGAAAGTTTATATTTGTAAGAAATTCAAAGAATGAAAATATCAATAGAAATGAAGGGTTAGAAATAAATAAAGAGTTACTAAAATTGGAGAGATATAATGCTATGTAGTATAAATAAAAAACACAAAATTGTAAAATTTGAAGATTTTTTTTTTTTTAAAAATGAATAAAATTGTTGAAATTGTTGAAATTTGTAATGGAAAGTTTGGGCTCGTTGTCATATGAAAAGACTATTGTTTTGATGGTTCAGGATGTGTCACATGGCATGGTAATTAACATTTGTAAATTGTTTTTATTACAGTCGGACCTCTATGTAACGAATCTCTATTTTGCGAACTTTTCTTTGGAACCTAGAACATTTTGCTAATTTCTTCGTAATTAGCGAAGTGCATTTTCTATTTAACGAACTTTTTCATGGTATCGATTTTTTTTCTCCTTGAAATGTTTTTATTATTAATAGTCCCTTAGAGAAAATGAAAGAAATTTGGATACATCTGAATGAAAAAGAAGAAATTAACGATGATGTGCTGATTGATGATTAGCTTTCACTTGATTTTGAAGTTGAGACCTCGGAAACATTAACTGAATCGGATATTTTCGTCAGTGTGAAAAATAAAAACAATACAGCAATGAATTGAGATGAAGATGACCAAAATGGAAATGATCATGATGCAGAAATAAAAAAAAAAAAAAAAACCTTCGTATGAGGAAATGTTAAAATCATTTGAAACAATCCGATGCGGATTACAATTTGAAGAAAATACTGAAGGAGTTTTTAGTCCATTGCAAAGATACAAGACGTACTATGAGCGAAAACACTTTTTCAAAAAAAAAAAAAAAACCTCAGACAAAATTAACAGACTTTATTAGTAAAATTTAAGTACGTACGTGGTAATTTATGCTTCATGTCATTAAAATTATTCCTTTTTTTAATAATATTTATTGTTTATGTATTTTAAATCTGTTTTATTTAGTTTAAAGTAATTTTAAAAGGTGAATCTCTATTTAACGAATTTTCCATATAACGAACTTTTTTTCGAGATTTAGCGACTTCGTTAAATAGAGGTCCGACTGTAATTAAAACTTGACAACGGAAAGAAGTTTTACTTCGAAAATTCATTAATAAATATATATATACATTTGTATATTTAGTGTTGAAGATGTTTTGGATATTTATATAATCTTGTTAAACAAGTCTTACATCAAGCATCGTACGAAGCATTAGCAATTATAGATAAAAATAGAAGAAGAATCAAATGATGGGACATTATGATATATAAGTGAAAAGAAATGACCTTTCTTGAAATGGTTGAACACCAAGAAGGTTCAAGATAGAGAAACTTATTGAAATAATTTTGGCTTAAAATGGGAATAAATATTAGAGAATTTAAAGTGAACAATCACCTGAATTTAATTATCAAAATGAAATAATCGAATAATAATGAAATGAAATAATACAATAAATAAAAATGTTCAAGACCAGGAAAGCAAAGGACCAGGAGAATAGTTTCAAAAATGTTAAAAAAGGATATAAGAAAATGAATGAGAATGAATAGCTATCTTATCAATACAAGGAAAAGTGAAATTACTGAAGATTGGATATTTAACACAGCTTTACATAAGAAAGGTGATACATAAAACTTAGTAATTATCAAGGAATTATAGTGACACCTACATTTAGTCGAGTTTGTGAACGAATTTTCATTTGTGATCTTACGGAAGAAAAATATCAAGATAAAGAGGTTGAAGAACAGTACGAATTTCCAGCTGATATATCAAGTATGGATAAAGTTTTATGCCTTTAGCAAGTTATAGAAAACAATATTTCAGTTGTAAAAGAATTATATTTTCTTTTCGTAATCTTCTTCTTATGATAATATAAATATAAAGTTGTTGGATGCGTTAAAAAAAATAAAAGGTGAATTAGTCAGAATTTGAATCAGACAGTAAAGGAACTAAATAACAAAATAAAACGAAGACAGTACGTATCTAAAAGATTTTCAATCACTAAAGGCTCACTAAAGACTAAGTATTTCTGCAACAGCTTAGAAAATCTATATAGAGCAGGTATTGATAAAACGGAAGCGGAAATAATAGTCAAATGGATTTACAAATAGGTTAAAGGACAAATGTACTTTGCAAACTGCAGATGACCAAGTTCTTATTGGCAAAGATGACTTTCAGTAATGACTCGGAAAATAACAGAAGTCTGAAATGAGGGCTAATCTTTCATAGAATAAGACAAAGTATTTATGTATTGAATGGACTTATATAAAATTTGAATTAGAAGATAATAAATAAGGAAGAAATAGAAGGAAGTGGTAAATACTATTGTTTGGGAGTATAAATAAATAAGAAAGGTAAGGTTTCAATAGAAATTAAAGAAAGAATGACTCAAGATAGGAAAGCGATAAAAAGATTAAACAGTAGCCTATTTGGTTGAGTAATGAAATTTCAAAAAACCGAGAAGGGAACATTATAATTCAACTGTTCAAAACATTGCATTATATGAGGCTTAAACATGGAAGATAACTGAAGAAGATGATGTCAGTAAAGAAATGGATATGATGAGAAGATCCAGTAGATTTCAAGAAGAGAAAGAATAACAAATGCTAGGATTTTGGCTAGGATTTTGGCAATGAAAATGTTAATGAAACAATGATAGACCATATAGAAATGTTAGTTAGTTTTGGTATAGACATGTAGTGAGAATGAGTAATAATAGATTACCAAAGCAAACATGGAAATGGGTAGCTCAAGAAATGAAAAAGAAAGCATGCCCTAGAAAATTATCGATATCATTGAAGGTATTAAGAAAGCCATGTTGGGAAAAAAAGATCAAAGTCAAGACACAATTGAATGTGCCCGAAAGCTGAATCTCAGAAAGCGATATGGGACCGATATACAGTCGGACCTCGATATAAGGTCACCCGCATGTAAGGTCCCTTTTCTAAAGTCCCGGCTCATTGAATAGGAATTCTTTGATATGGATTATCGGATATATGGTCAGGTCTTAAATACCGTAATCGCATATAAGGTCACGTTTGTCTGTGATTTCAGTGCCACACTGATTCAATTCCATGAAGTTTTCCATGGGTACGATCTTTTATCGGCGTCATTTCTCCTACTGACGGAGGGGACAGCTTTTTCACAAAGCACTTCATCCCCTCAAATTGCAGGAAAAAAGATGATGAAGACGATATTCCTTTAGCTGTGCTAATACAAGATCTCAGAAATCGCGGCTGTGCTATAGAAGGGGAAAGTGAATAGGTGAGAATTGATGATGAACTTGCTACCACTTCTCAAGCTTCGGTTTCCGAAATTGTTTCGCAAGTTTAGATTCCAATGCATTAGAAAGTGAGGATAACGACAGTGATACTGAAAGTGAAGCGGTGACACAAGCAGAAGCGCTCAGAGCATTAACTGTCGTAATACATTTTTTTACGAGCCATAAAGGAGAACTGAAGAAACTACAAAACCTAAAAAACATTGTACAAAAGATGAAACCAAAATCGCGACAGTCCTGTATTATAGGTGATTTTAAGTAAGGTCAGTTGTACATCAGTACTTTGCTTGGGCTTAATAATACTATTTGTATAAACTTTATTCCGAATTAAAATTTTTAAAAAATAATTTCATTCTGATTCCATTAATTTTAATTGGTTCAACTGAATTAAAAAATTATAACCTAATAAACTGATATTTTTGTACGTATTAAATTTTACGAAGAATTATACTGTATTTATATAATGCTTATTTATTAATAAATGCGTATGAATCGGTTATAAGATTATCCCACTTATAAGGTCACTATCGCGAGATCCCAAGGGCTGACCTTATGTCGAGGTCCGACTGTATATATATCGCTGTAATTAAGAATAATCTACGAACAAGCTTCAAATTTTTTATTTGACTAGTTCACCCGTGGGAATAATTCGCAACAAAAAAACCACCTTTGAGAAATAAAACAACTCCAACAGCTATGGTGCCTTTTAGTTAAACACATTGTCAATAGATGGCGCCTTCTCCATTTTTATAAAAAGGTATTTAAAATACAGTTTTTTTAACGAAAACATTAATTTTCAACAATTTGTTTATTTTTCGTCATTAGCGGTGAACGTAATCTTCAAAATGATGTCTCCATCATTGTTTTTGATGAAGTATTGAGGGAGATATGGCGAACCGACAAAAAACCACCTTTGAGAAATAATATATAAGGATAGTTATAGGTGGCTGATTAAATATTGTTAGAGAAAATGCATTTTTAGTGAACATATTACAACTTTAAATAAATTGAAATTTAATGCAATGACTTGAATTCATATTTTAACTTATAATTATACTATCTAATATTGAGTCGATTTTAATATTTTTTATAATATTATGGTATACGCTGAAGTAACTCGAGAGATAATGTACTGAACATCAATTTCAAATTTGAGTGTCATAGAGACAGAGAGATAGAACGAACCATTTACAGGAAAGGCCTGATCTCTGAGTTAAGCCTGAAACTCACGTGAAAATTAATAAACTATAGCATCGTTATAGGATTAGTTGTGAGCAAGATATTTAAGAAACCTCACTGCTATATCATTTGCTGTGTTTCTTCAGTATTTCCAGCTAAATAACGCCTCAGGTAACAATGGTTGCAACAAATTTGTAAGAATTAAAAGGGGTTTATTTCTAACCTATTTTCCATTAATAAGACATTAATATGTGGCTGATCGAAATATTGTAGGTCTACTTACATTAAAGAAGAAGAAGTAGCTCTCAGTTTTAATTCTTAAAATAACGTTGGAGGATGGTTTATTTGTGACTGCAACAGATTTTTATATTTTTTTATTAAGATATGGGGGAAATGGCGGTTTGTACAGAATATAAGGTTCATGCAAATAAACACGAGTCAAAGGCTTCTCAGCAAAACGTTTCATCTCCCGCAATAGTTCTCTCGATGAAACGGCGATCTTCCATTTGATATCGGAGTAAATGTTTCAGGGAAAGACCCATGCGAATGGGTCTTTCTTACAGAATCCAAGTTGTATGGCACCTAATGCGCAAATCTTCCAGTTTTGCAGACGATCCTTGATAATGGTATGCACACTCCCAACACTACTTCCAACTTTGCCTTCAGGTGTTTCCACCATGACCCTTCTGTCTTCCCTAATGAGACTGTTAACTTCTCTAAGGAAGTATCGTTGATCGCAAGGTGTGATTGATCTGCCCTCGAATCATCAGTCATCGATGACCGCCCTTCTCGGGTTACGAAATTCTTTAAAATATGACAAAGATCTTAATTTGTGGTACACGAGTACCTCAGGCGGTGATGGATGTCTGTATTCCCTTTCGCTGTTCAAAGTTTGTTGCTTCAATTACGACTGTTTGGATGGTACACTAGCACGGCGTCCTGAACAAAAGCAGACTGCTACTCTTATGACGTGATCGCAGCGCCACCTGTCACTGCGTCATATCACTATAATGGCACCACATAGGTTTTGTGTCGAAAATCCCGCACTAAGTTCATTCGGTATATTACTCTGTCCTTCGGTTTATTTTCATTTGAATCATCCATATATATATTTAATAATATTAAATAACTATACGAAAAGAAATTTAAAAATACATTAATTTATTAGAAACAATTTTTTTGGTGTTGAGATTATGAATTGTTCCTCAATTGTTTTTTTTTTTGGACAGTTTAAGGAGACACTTTCACAAATCAAGTAAATATCTTTCAATTTAATATATAATGTAAAATGTCTTTATGTTGATTTCTTTGTTTTACCATTTAATAAATAATTCAAAACTTATTTGCTCGCATTATATGGTTAAAAATAACAAATGTTAGAATTAAAATGGAAATTTACTCCTCTTAACCCAATCTCAACAGACTTCCCATTCTCCTGAAACGAAATCGACTCACCCTTCTTTGGTCGATTAGAATCCGAATATTTACCTGATTGGTCCATTTCTTGAATTAGATTCTACAGAACAGATCTCGTCCAAAGAATTTTAGTTTTTTATTCGACAAAGCCTCAGTATATAACTGTTACAAATAGAATTTCTACGGAGCAGTAGTTTCAGTTGAAGAATAGCGTTTGACTAAATATTAAATATAAACAACAGGCTAATATAATTTTAGTAAATAAACTTCTTAAGAAAATTTAAATTTTTCAGAATTCGCTTCGCTACAGAATCTTGCTTCAGACATTTAAAAGACAATTAAATGTAGGAAGAGAAAAGGTAATTTCTTGGTTGTATATCTTATTAATTTTTAACATTTGATAATGTTAATGTCTATAGGCAGAGCAAATGATTACAAGTTTTAGTCAATTTAGAATAAATATCAAAAATAAAGCCTCTAAATACATCGCTTGGCAGACATTCTTGGAAATTCTTATTTTGACAGAAAGAAAATGACATTGCAATGGCAATATGTTTAATCTTCTTATAATCTTTTATTAAAAGAAATTGTTTCTGACTCAGAAAAATCTCTCACTATTCACACACAAAAAACGAGACTATTTTATTAAAATAGATTATTAAAATATTTAATTCTTATTTATAGATAAATGGAATTTGAATGGAATCAATGTAGCTGCTGCAATTTAGTTGACTTCTATCATTAAAGTTTTGCAAAAAACTTATCATTCATTTCTTTAACTCGAATTTAGGGGTATCCAAGAGCAATTTTCTGGAAATTTAATCATTTTATTTAAATTATTTATTATTTAACAACTTATTGAATCATTTTCATCTGAAATCCTCATCCCCTTTCAAGCATAAACAGCAGTTTACATTTTAACATTCCATTGTTTAAAATCTTAAGAAAATAATTACGAAAATGGCGCAGTTAATTTAAAATGGAATCGAACTATGCTTCATTATCAACACAATTTGTTCCTATTATTACAGATCTGTAAATAAAACTGTATAGAATATTCTTATTTAAGATGGAAACTACAGTCTGGCTGCTAATTTATAATACTTAAACTTAATAATACAATAATAATACTTAATATAATACTTAATTTATAATACAATGTGTAGATCACATTGAGATTCTATATGTGAACTTCCCCACGTTTTATGTATAGCTGCTGCCGTATGTTTTATTCCATATGTACATGGAATAAAAGTAATGTTGTCCACTAAGGAAAAGATCTTTTTAGTGGAGCATTGTTTCCGCTTTTGTGGAAGAGGAAGGCAAAATGGTCCAAGTTTATGGTTTGTGTATAAGAAGTTTACAGAATGCCTCGTAGACTGAACACTGAAGTCATATTCCGAAGCACTGGAAGTTGTTGCACCGGAAAATAGTAGACACAATGATAATGAGGAGCGTGTTTTCATTCAAATTATTCAATCACTTCTGCGAAGTCAACAGATAAGTTTATTAAAATTGAATATGAATCGACGATCACTTCAAGAAATAATGAAGACACTGAATGCCTATTCGAACGTAATTGATATTGCCCAATAACTGCGAATCGGTGATTATGCTGCGAGGCGTCAGTTTTATGTCTGTCCTCGCCTTGTAATATAACATCCGTCCTTTCTATATAACAGGTGGTTCAGCGACGTTGATCTGTCAAATCACAAACAGGAGTAGCAACAGGTTCCTAGACTTGCAGCGACCTGAGGACGTACGTTACCCAGTGAAAAAGTAACATGGACGTGAGGATACTGAGACTTACTTCATTGCGGGGACCGGACGTTAAGGTGATACAGAACATACACCTTTCATTATTTGGTAACATGACTTGAAAAATAAAGAAACGCTATTAACTCTGCTTAAAGGCAATGGAGGACATTTGGAAAGTGATTTTTATACATACGCACACTGATTTGTTTTTTGCAGTTTATTGCTAACATTAAGAAGTTATCATAGTTGATAAATGGGCCACATCAAAGATCAGTACTGTAAATTAACAGCCACAAGTACCTTAGTTAAACCCCGTTAGTCGAGGCAGCATTCAAGAAGTGATATTGATTAGTTACACTAAGCATTTAAACGTATTTAAGATTACAGAAGAGATCTTCACTTATATATTCCCAAGATTAAATGAACTACAAAGTTCTGAACACACTATCTACAAAATACCTAACAGGAGATGGAATCGATCAATCCAGCTCAGTAATCGATAAATTGCAGAATTTTGTTTCTGTCGTGTTGGAGGATTATTATCAAATAGATTGGAAAGAAAGATTTTTCGACTCCGAATTCCGCTTTTGATCTTCATTTAACCAAAAACATCTGAATGAATTCGCTGTTGCCTCAGGAAACCATTGAGACTAACAAAAAAAATATACTTCTAATCAATAAGTCAGATTAAAAGGCAATGCTCAGTTTCGTAAATAAATGACTAATTGATGCCTAATCAAAATTAAAAAATAGTAATAAATATCTTCAATTTATAAAATGAAATATTGTTGATTCGTAGGGTATCGTCACAAAAAATTTTAAAAAATTGGAAAAAATTATTTCTAGTTTACATAAAATTATGTTTGTAGTTTATCTGTGGAATTAAATAAGAATTCAGAAGTTCTTGTTAAAACAGAAATGCAGATGAAATGAAATTGAAATTTTAGCAAATTTTAATTATATAAGTCCCTTCTATTCATCTAAATTTTAGAAAAGTAAATAAATAAATGAAGAGATAACTATTATTTGAGGAAATATTTAACATAACATTTATCCAAAAGGAGGGCTAATTCTTAATTAATTCTTAATTCTTAAGATGAATTGATTGTATCTGATGGAGAATGAAAAGGAAAAATCCTCTTCTAATACAAAAGAGATTTAGACTTGAACTAGAATCCAGAACACAAAAGAATTCTCTTGCATCGATCAATCATCCAATCTTGAATTTTCCCCTCGTTTCAAGTTAAGATTTTTTTTTTTTCGTCTGGAACGTCAAAAAACCTAACCGATCAACCAATCGATAAGGCTTTTCGGACCAGCTAGAAAACTTTTATTCTGATTCCTAATTCACAGCATCTACGTCTGACAGTTAAAAAGATAAGTACAGCCGGATTTTTGCAATAGAAAAAGAAAATAGACATAACATACTCTATTCAAGATGTGAACATGATAATTTTACGAAAAAAAGATACATCACACTGTTTGTTGTTTTATCTACCTACATAAAAAGAAAAGTCATGACTCACTCACTGACTTATTCATCAACGCCCAGCCCAAACCCTTGGACCAAGAAAGCTGAAATGTTTCACAGAGGTTCCCTTTATAATGTAGACAATGAATAAGGCCGGAGTTTTCGAAATTCCAACGGGATAGGGAATAAAGAGGATGTATATTTTCACTTTAAAGTTTCCTTATCCATATATAGGTGTGTGGCGCCAACCCGCAATACATCTGAGTTATCCTGAGAAGCCACAACATGCTGGGAAGTCGTATATTTTCTGATCTCGATATTAATTTGCTAACTAAATAAAGTTGGTTTTTTTTATGCAATGTATGCAAGGGTTCCGGAGCGAAAAGACGGTACCCGGCTATTGTAATTCTAAGAATTCAGGAGCAACTTCGTAGAACTTTCAAATCAGCTATAATGGTTTTGAGAAATTTTATGTGTGAAAAAATAGCGAATACTTTACACAACTTATTTATAATTCTTTAAAAAAAAACTGATTACTAAATATTAATTGCTATCAATATTTTTCAATCCCCGCCTATAAGTAATTAATTTCGAGATGTTTCATAACAACCAAATTATTTTCATTATATCTTACAAAATTTACATAAATTAAAATGTCTACAGTCTGCTAAATGCAAAGAAGAGTTGAGAACATTTGATTATATTAGAAGCTCTTATAGGATTTTGTGTAGCTTAAAACCAAATGGTAATCAGTAAACACTAAAGAAAGAATTGGATAATTTAAAAACAAATTATAGAAAAGCAGTTTTTATCAATATGTTGATTAGTTCCATTTCCATTTTGTTTTCTAATTTTCCAAGCGACAATTGTATTACTTAAATAAATGAATACACACACTGAATTCAGCTATCAAGGACCTTTTTTTTTTTCTTTATTATATAGTCCCTGTTTTCTATCAGATCCATTAGTTTAAATAAAGTGATGTTAATTCTAATCAAGATAGTTAATGATAATTTTTTTTATTGAGACTAATATACTTCTTCAAATCTCGTTATTAATTTTCAAGTTCTTATATAAGAAATGTATTTATTAGATTTTAGCCGAACATTTTATTTAAATTCCTGGTTCTGCTTTTTCTGTTGACGAAATTAAACAAATCTCATGGGCTGGAAACGAACCACTTGCTAACAGAATGTTGCCTGGACGAGTCTCGCAAAGGAATTTCCTTTGAAAACATCACTGCTTGTAAGAATTTACTTTAAAGGATTTGTACAATGCAAGACATCTATGGTTGTCATGGAGCCTCGCATAAGTTCAAAGGTCTAAATCAAAGACTCAAAACCAAAACAGCATTTAGCTCTTTCAGGTCAGTATTTCATTAAATGCTTCATCTTGGAAAATAGTTCACTGGAACAGTGATTCCAGAGGAAGTGCATAACTGATTCTAACTTCTTCTGTATCCAAGAGATCGTTCATTCATCGTGAGAACACACCATTGTAATTTGTCTCTGATGTACAATTTATATTCAACAATCCTTATTATTTAGAATATTTAATTCTAACTTCACGATGATATGATGACTGACGGGAATGGTAGATGAGGAAAGGAATAGTAAGCATGTTAATTAAATATAATATATAAATAATGGGAGGGTTTTTCACTCCAGGTGAAATTAATTCGATACGTCGAATTCGGCTGGATTCATTGAACCTTCGTCATGAGATATTTAAGAATTACATGAAGATCGTTATTGTTAATTTTTATCAAAGACAATGTTTTGGAGCAGATGATTTCGTGGCCATCTTATTGTAAACACACTGACGTAATGAGGATATGGGGCAGGAGGGGCAAAGGATAAAGCACGGGACATATTTTAATTATGTGGGGGGATGGGGAATGGGAAGTAGAAAAGTAAGGTGCTAGAATTAGTAGATGTATTTCATTAAAATCCAAAGAGAGAAGTCAAGTAAGAGAAGAAAATAGAAAAGAAATAAATGAATAACTTTAAGTAGATTAATATAAAGGCACATTGAAAATAAATAATTCATATTTAGTAAAATTACAATAATAATAAGAATAAAATAATATGCAGCAAGTAATATTGAGATAATAAAAAAATATAAGAAATCAATAAATACGTAAATTAAATTTGAATAAGAAAGAAAATGACAGAATCCAAAATGGATGAATAAATGAATAAATTTTTAAGGAGATCTGTGGAAAATAAAAAAGTACGCAATAATGCACAGTATTATTATTATTATTATTAATAGTTTTCGATTCAATATTATTATTATTTGGTTTTATTATTTATACCATAATCATAATAACTATAAAATAAAGGAAGAAAAAATTTGTAGGGAAGAACCTACTTACACTTACAGAAATGCAAATATGGAGTCGGATTTTTATCTAGCACAGGACATACGGTAAACCAGAGGAATCAAGAATTTCCCGGGGTTTTTACCACACCTGCAAGAACACCGATCCAGTTTTTAGAAACCCGCAAAAAGATTCCAATTTGTATTAAAGTTCTACTAGCCTTGACATAAGCTATCTTCTCAAGTTTAGGTGCCCAGAAAACACACCTTCCAATATTCAATAGATTACAGAATGTAGATCTCAATCCTGTATTTATTGAAGACCTGATTACAGCAATCTCATTCTGTATCAACACACTTATTTCACTGTCAACATCAAATTTTTCAATTCAAAAGGAAGGATTCCCCATGGGCTTATCTGTATTCTCCATCTGCAGATATCTTTCCCGATCACCTGAATTACGTAATATTCATAAAACTGACCTATTCATAAATTTACATGTCAGCTTTGTTGATGATACTTTTATTATCTGGCCTCGTGCAGAAAAACAATTCCAAATTTTTTCAATAAATTTAATAAGTCCCATCTTCACAACAACAACAACAACAAAAAAACCAACCGAGAACTGGCGTTTCTTGACACCCGCATTAAAAACAAACCAAGTGATTAGATTTCTCCGTGTATGAAAAGCTAACGGACGGTGAAATCAATATTCATTAATCGTCGGCCCTCGTAACATACAAAAACAAAGCCATCTGGTGTAACTACTTCCTGATTACCCTCAAATATAGCTCATCAGACCTTGAAGAGGAAATAAAAAAACATTAACAGAATAGCCACCATTCAAGGTTACGCATGGAAATTATGCAACATATCTTCTGCAAATGCTCCAATCATTTCTACAATATCCAACCTCCCAAACCACGATTCTTACATTACGTCTCCACCTAATATGTCTCAAACATCACTTTTTACCTCAAGAAATTCTAACCCATTACCAACATTCAACTAAGCATCAAGGTACCATCCAGTTTCCTTAATTCTTCACGGATCACAAATTGAAGACCAACAATACGGCTCACAGTGGGATCTATCTGATTCATTCTACATTGGAATGACAAAGAAGAATTGTCTCAGGCACTCGTCTCAGGCAACACCACTCGTCTCAGACAACACCAAAATGATGCTAGGCTGAAAAAAAAGGAACCACAGTGCTTTCCCTTCCACGCATTAGAGATTAAGATAAAATCCATTTTGAACTGATATCAGACTCATTTAACGGATTCAAAAATTTCCAGAGCGTCAATTTTGAGGTAGTGGATTCTGAAAACACCAAATACACTAAATGGATCAAAGGTCTTCTTATCCACATCTGGTAACTAATCTTGGAGAGCCAGTAATATCTCACACTTCCATTCTTTATTTAAAAAAAAAAAAAAAAGATTTTTTTTTTCTTTTGTGTAAAGAATAGGACAGTGGGATATTCTCCAATCATTTTCCCCATTCCACCACTTAACTTCATTAGAATAAGTTGTGTATTAGTGATTTTTTATTATTATTATGACTACCCATTATTATATAACTTTTGTTTATTTCCATCGGTAAAGACCATAGATAAAGACCATATAAATCATTTTATTTATCGTTTTTTTTGATCCGTCCATTTTCGCTGATGTGAGACTTTAATTTCCATTTCTACGGATTGAGAATTTTAAACTTTACTAGTTTATTCATCGTTTAGACCCAGACCATATTAGTGGTGCCAATCAAAAGCACATCCAACAAGCTTTCAAACGTATATTATGGAATTGCAGTAGTGTCGCATGTTTGGCTGATAAAAAAATGGTTGCCTTGACTTCCATAACGACACAAGAATATAATAAGCGCGTGTTCGTTTGTGGTCTTGAAACAACGTCACTTTTTCTCTGGGCTTTCTGAGACGTTCAGAGTTTCTGCAGGTTCATCTGTAATTAATTTTCAACGAAACTGAGTTCTCGGCGTGGTTATCTAAAAAGATCGAGTGTATAGCTCTGAAGTAGGGGTGTCCGTCCCCCAGAATACTGAACAGCGGAGGCGGTTTCAAATCTGAATTGTAGGTACTTCCTTTCATTAATTTTCTCGAAGGTTTACTGATGACGGAAAGGATGGTTGAGCTCGTAGAGCGGTTGCTGTTACGTCCGTCCATGTGTCTCGGATCAGTTGAACACTCACGAGTCTCCACCTATCAGCCAGGTGCTATTAGTCTTCCAATGTCTGCCTGACTCAGGGACGATGCTGACGTAGTAGAATTGTTGAATCAGAGCTGGTCTCCTTTGGCGGCCAAACAGCAGGAGTTCATTCAGTCATCGGTAGACAGATAGATCAAGATATCTGACGGCAGTTCATTATTAAAGTTGTAGAACAAATGTTGTTATAACTGACAAAGACATTGAGGCGGCATGAAAGACCAAGACCAATTCCACGGAAGTAATAATGTCCGGCGGGAAGTCACTCATCCTAGTAACTCAATTGGCGATAGATCCTCCGCCAGCCGGATTCGCTTCGATGTCTACAATTGACGACTCGCATATCGTTCGAATTAATTTCACCGCCTCATAGCCCGATTTAACTACGAGAGATATTATGATCACAAGAACACGGGCTCGTTCCTTTGTGAAATTCGACACTTACTTCTCTTGAGAACTGAGGGAAAACAGAGGAATACAAAGGTTTAGTTCACACCTCCAATAAATACCGAAATACGGAAGGTTGCCCTCCACTTTTCTGATTGGGGGGCAAAAACTATCTTTCGTCCCCCTACTAAACAATGAGTATAATAGACGACTTAAATAAATAAATGTGACTTCCGCTTCATCAATATATAAAGTGAATGTGTACATAATCGAATTTCTCAAACTATTATAAAATAACAACATAATTTTTTTTTGATTCTCAACAGACATCAAGGTGACAATTTATCACAGCTCTAGTTAGAATTCGTGCCCTGCATATTATTTCTTTTTTATTCTTATAAATTGATTTTGCAATCTTACCCTGAAAATACTGGAAAGTTGATTTATATATTAACGATATTTTGTTTAATTTCTTTTTCTTGATTTATTGTATGTAAATACTTTATATGTAATATACGATTAAAATTATTATAAATGATGTTTAACTATAAAGTTATTCATGTTGTTGTTGAAATCAAATACAGCAAATAAAATCTATAATTATTTTCAAATAAGGGCCAATCAACTATTCTTTGTACCTAAGTGTGTCCCGTTCACAAATTTAATAAATATTGTTTTTGGAAATAATTATTGGACTTTATTTTTACCCCAAAGTATTCTTAGATCATTGATCAAAAGCTTTAGAGTGACCGATATTAGTTTAATTACGAATATTTTAGTATTTTTACAGTAACTTAGGGAACAATGTTTCCCCGCGAGTATTTGGCTTCTTTGTCACTTCAGAGGCTTCGCAAACTCCCAAAGCGAATATTTTAATACAGTTTGCTATTAAATATACAAAATATATGTTAAATAGTTGTAACTGATAGTAAGGATATGCGACAATGACAGGGAAAATCCGAAATATTATACAATAAAGTAGGTAGTTTGTTTTGTTTTGTTTCGCGGGACAGTCACGCAGGGGACAAATTACCGCCATAATCTCACTATATAAAGCAAAATATTGCTCTTTAAATTAAAAAAGTGCTCTGCCAGTTATCTTAACTAAAACTTCATTCACTTATCTTTAAAATATGCTACAAAGGAAGTTAGAGTTTCGAGTTTTGTTGTTAGAAAATCATTGTTAGGTCGCTCTCGTTTAGTGCAAAGAATAGTTGATTGACCCATAAATGGCTGTAGGAAAATCAGAAAAGCGAGTGAAAGAGACAGGTATGAGCGAGTAGAAGATCCTATTATTAACTTAGATAAAACTAGTCGGCTACCCGTCGCTTCGCTCCGGAAGCCTCGCTTATGTAACGGAAAACAACTTTTTATTTATTAAAAAACACACACACACACAAATTACATCAGGGAAACTAAAACTAAAATTAAATTTTTTTTTAATTTAATTTTTGATGTCTATATTCTCCCACATCTACGACTGCATTTAGAACCAGAGTGTAAATCATATATCTATGATATATTTTTATTTTTTAAATAGATTAGAATGTAGGCCTCGGGGTCTAATAGCTAAAACATCAAAATTCTGAGCAGTATTCTACCTAATTGAAATAGTGTATCTTTCTTTCTTGACTCTCCTTTTTTTTATTCCTATTGATACTTTTCAGTGGTTTTCGAGTTAGAAATAGTGATGGTATTTGAGTTTCAAATAGTGATTTTTCAGTATTCTACCTAATAGAAATAGTGCTTCTTTCTTTCTTGACTCTTATTTTATTATTTCTATTGATACTTTACAGTGGTTTTTGAGTTACAAATAGTGAAAATTATGTACTAATCTAGGCAATCAGATTGTTCGATATAGATATTTGAAGAAGAGATTTTCAGATGCACGTTGATTGATATAGATGATAAATGAAGATCATAGCTTGTATACGAAATTCTTCCCGACAAATTCATTGTGACTATTCTTTAGAGTGAAGATAACCATATTCTGTTGAATTGTGACTCAAAGACATAAAGTTGTACGTGAGTGAAGATAACGTTTTCCAAATATATGGCAACTTTATTTAGAGTTTGCCATTGAGCTTTATTGATAAACATTGCATAAGAAGGTCTGATCGGAAATTGTTTTCTTGTGAAAGTGAATGGAAGTAGATTATCGCATGGTTGCATAGACATCCTATGGATGAAAACAGAATCTCCTTTGTGAGTTCCTGTTATAATTTGGGATTCTCAGAGATCATTATCGAATGAACGGCATTCAAGTTGAGTTCCATTGCAGTATGCAAACTTGGGATTGATGTTTCGCAACAATATTATTGGAGATCCACTCTTCATTGACAAACGATGTTGAGGAATACCGCTGAGATTCAATTCATTCAGATATTCGAACAGATAGAGATGTTCGTGTGCTGGATTATCAGAAGTATCAATTTTATTCGCACTTGTATGCTCTGTAGTCTCTCCTTGTATTCTTAGACTTATCATTCGATTGATGTTATCGACACTCTCGTTCATCTTGGTTGAAGAGCCGCAAATTTATCGTTAGTTTTTTGACTTTGATGCGATCCTAGCTTTTTGAGTTACAAATAGTGATTTTTCAGTAATCTATCTAATAGAAATAGTGCTTCTTTCTTTCTTGACTCTTTTTTTCATTCCAATTGATACTTTTGAGTGGTGCTTGAGTTACAAATAATGATGGTTTTTGAGTTACAAATAAAGATTTTTCAGTATTCTAGATAATAGAAATACTGCTTCTTTCTTTCTTGATTCTTTTTTTCATTCCAATTGATACTTTTCAGTGGTTTTTAAATTACAAATAGTGATTTCTCAGTATTCTACCTAATGAAGTACTGCTTCTTTCTTTTTTGACTTTCTTTTTTATTACAATTGTTACTTTTCAGTCAAAGTCAGTTCAGTTTTGACAGATAAGTCAAAAAAAACAATTTGAAGACAGTTGTAGTTCCCATGGCCTAATGGATAAGGCGTCTGACTTCAGATCAGAAGGTTGCAGGTTCGATTCCTGTCGCGGATGTTTCATCGTAAAAATTATTTCTATTTTCCATTCTCACAGAAAATTGTGCCGGACAGACAGACAGACAGAGAAATAAAAAATTTTAGTAATATAGATTGTTACTTTTCAGTCAAAGTCAGTTCAGTTTGACAGATAAGTCAAAGAAACAATTTGAAGACAGTTGTAGTTCCCATGGCCTAATCGATAAGGCGTCTGACTTCAGATCAGAAGGTTGCAGGTTCGATTCCTGTCGCGGATGTTTCGTCGTAAAAATTATTTCTATTTTCCATTCTCACAGAAAATTGCGCCGGACAGACAAACAGACACACAGACAGACAGAGAAATAAAAGATTTTAGTAATATAGATTACTTAGAAGAAGCGAAAACATCAAATTTATATTTTATGTTCAGAGGTCCTCTAATCTTTGTTTAATACATTATTATAATTAGTATAATATTTAATTGTTAATTTATCAATGATATAATTTTCAATTAAAGTTAGGGTTGATTTATTAATTACTGCAAGTATTTTTCGCCCGTCCCCACTCATGAAGATATTCCGACGTCTCTGCCAAAACTGTAGGAGTAGGGTATTTTCAGGGGACAACGCCCCCATGTTCGAGATATTTGGCAATGTTGTCACTGTATCCCCCTAAAAACTCCCGAACGAAAGGTCGAATCGACAAACGAACTGCACCATCGTGTTCAGAGGCCCAAACAAAGTAAGGGATAGGATATTATCAGAGGCCAAGACCCCCCCACCCCCCTGTGTTTGAG
This sequence comes from Thereuonema tuberculata, assembly GCA_023159025.1. NCBI lineage: Eukaryota > Metazoa > Arthropoda > Chilopoda > Scutigeromorpha > Scutigeridae > Thereuonema > Thereuonema tuberculata. The sequence goes on along the minus strand of JAFIDM010003189.1, from coordinate 3,515,031 downwards.
ATATTTGGCATTGTTTTCATTGGATTTCCTCTTTTTAGCTTAAATGTTAGAAACGCAACAATGTCGTTCAAGTTATCATCTATAGCATGCTGCTTAAGGTCTCAGATTGTCATACTCCCACAAATTTATTACTGTTCGTTAAACGTATTTCTTATCTAATCATTCATTTTCTATATCTCCTCTACATTAGCTTCGAAATGAATTTTTCTAGGTTCTGCAAAGTTGGATGGGGAAAACTGGAATTGTCAAGGGGAAATTAAATTTTAACTTAAAGTAATCAAAGAAATAGGGTGGTGTGCACCAAGCTTTCGTTAACTTTGATGATTGTCAAGTCTACCATCAACTGGCATTTTCCGTGCACCAACGTTCGTTAGAGGTTTAACAGCTTTTAAAATTTGACGATTCTACAGCGATTTAACAACTGTTAAACCTTTAATAAACGCTGGTGCACGGAAAATGTCAGTTGATGGTAGACTTGACAACCATCAAAGTTAACGAAAGCTAGATGCACACCACCCATAGTCTGAGTTTTGTACATTGTAGTTTACTATTGTGATGAACTAGCAAAACGTTACGAACTATCAAAATGTTTCTGATAGATTAAATCAATGAATCTCGAAATGCAAATTGTTTATGTTTACAATTCGAATAGTTATTAGCAGATTACAGAAGATTACCGAAGTATTCTGAAAGTAATTTTCAGTTATTTGATGCTCTAGACATTAGCCCTCAACAACTCTTTGAGAACGATAATAAATTAATCTTCAATATTACGAAGATGTTGAAAATATTTGGAAATACTAATCAGATGCCGATTTATCTGCTAAGCAAAATACCTCAAATAAATATATTTCCTCAGATAAACTTAGTTTTTCAAATAAACAATCTGTGCTCCGTTTCAATTTCGATTTAATTTTTAATTTAAGTAAAAATTTGTTTTTGTTTTTTTTGTAAACAGGAATTAATTTTCAATGGTTTGCTGGAATCAATGAGAAAATGAAATAGTTGCAAATGCTTTGTGTACCATTTAATCCTAAGATTGTAAACATTTCACCTCTATGTCTCAGGTTGAGAATCAATGCCTGTTAAAATCATCACTTTGTTAAAAATTATTAATTTAAAAATTCTTTGATTAAAAGAATGCTGAAATCTCCAAAGATTCTCAAATAATCCCAATGATTTTCAGAAATAGTCTTGTATGCACTTCTAATAATTAATCTGCTTTCCATCGCTTTCTAATAACCTTATCATTGTAATGATTATGTGTATACTATTTTTGATCATGTGAATTAATCAGTTGAGGAAGATCAGGCAATGGC
>JAFIDM010003189.1:3468162-3513702 GCA_023159025.1 Thereuonema tuberculata | reverse complement strand
TCATCAGACTCCTGCGATTTAATTTATCTTGTTTTAAATAATCAGAAATGAATCTTCCACATAACGCTTATACGTAGAAAGTTATTCCTGCTGTGATCTCAGGAATGGCCATCGCCTTGAAATCAGTGAAAGCCTTGATCCACTACAACCTTTCATGAGATCTAATTTAAGAAAGCTTCGAGATTGTTAAATGACCAGAGGGATACCAAATTAATCTGATTTAAAGTTTTATTGGTGTATTTGGACCAACATAATACGACGAGCCCATGTATGTAACAATGGGTCTCACCTTAAGCAATTCTTGTCGATTTCTTGCTTATGGACTTTCGGGAAATTTCTAAACATAAGGATAACATAATCCCGTCGCAAAGCATTCCTTTTTAAGTTTCGCATGCAAAGACTTCTTTCTAAATAGTTCGTTAACTCTTTGTAATTCACGAAATGACACCATTTTTTGTCTTTCATTTCATTTAAAAACCCAGAGTTTTCTCGATAAAATAATTCCACATATGTCCCTATCTCTCTGAGTAAAATCACTAAATCCCACTTTTGTCGGCTTTCGTTAAGTTGAAATTTCGATTATTCTGTAAATCAAAATACCATTGCATTCTAAAGGGTTGTAACTGTTTTACCATTTTATCTTTTTTAACATTCTATCAATGTTTTTCCTAATCATATTCGTTATTGTTACATTTTCTAATATTTTTTTCAACATCAAAAGTTCGCGAAATTAATTTTGGAATGTTCAATTGCATTCTTAAGAATATTTATTTGTATTATAGATAGTTTTATAGAGCTTTCGTTAATTACTTTATAATTGGTTTCATTTTCACTTACAACAGGTCACTTCTTAACACTTGGATTTGTCAGTTTTTTGCAATGTACTCCACGGTTGTTGAATAATCTTGTTATTTTCCAATTATTGATGATATGCTTTTATAATATATTTCTTATTTAGCTTGAGTTTAAAACTGAATATTAATTAGTGCTTGGATATATAGCAGAACCCTAGTTTGTAGTAGAGTAAGATGCAATAAAATTAGTGGAATCCAGATATAAATCATATAATGATTTATTTGAGTGCCTTTTAACATTTCTTTTCTTAAAATTACTATTTACATTAGTGATACGTTTATCACAACTATCATACATAGAGTCACATACAGTTCCACAGCTCGTGTTGCACTGGTACACTTCAATATCTTCTTGATATTTTCTACTTAATTCACTTAACAAAATCGGCTCAAAATTTATTATTGTCACACTATTAATTAATAATAATAATACGTAGCACACTTCTCTGTTAATTATTAACACTGCTTTAAAGTTAATGATTACTTATCCTTAAGTATCGTTTACACGTAAAGTTAACTTACGCGTTTCTTCTTATCACACAATTTAATTTCACTTCACAAATTAAATTAATAATGTTTATCACTAACTTTCACCTCTGTGAAAATAATTAATGGTTTATTCACCTGTATGATATCTAAATAGCTTTTCACTATCTTCAGTGAACACAAAATAATAATTCAATAATGACTTTACTATTCACCTGTGTGAATATCACTATGGCTTTTATAATCCACCTATGTGAATTTAAATTCAAACTTTGCTTTCTCACGAACAAAGGTAAGTTCCGTTTCTCTTATTCACGGCACTTCAGGAATTATTCCAAGTAACGTTGAGGAGCGGATTGCCCTTCCAAAATGTAAATAATTTAAAATTATCTACTTACAGTCTTATGAAATCTCGTAGCTTTTCACCTTACTGTGCTCAACTGCATTGATTTGAATCGGGGAATTAGTCCGCCAGACTTCGTTGAATTACGCAGGCTTCATTCGTTTGATCTATCCTATGGCACACACATTTAAACATGGCGCGGTCACAATTCACCATATGATTTCTTGTACCCAGAATCCATCGGGATTAATGAGCGTCTGCTCTTGGAACTAACGGCGCTTCAATCCAGGAGACACTTCTGTCTTCTTTAATAATTGAATAATAATATTTCTTAAAAATATTATTTAAAGTTCGTTCACTTATGAGACTTCCTTCAACTATGAGTTCTTCCTTCGTAACTTATAATATTCACTTTGACTAATCGTTGGCTTTCGATTGGTCCAAAAATAATAATACTTATGAGAGTTCTATTTAGTAGTAGGAAAATAATTCCTCCGCAAATAATTCTTCGGTAATTAATACCAAGCTGCTTCTATAGCAATTATTTAGTTTCGTCCGTTCTTCACTCAGGTATTTGACTTCGGTATCTGCTATTACGCCCTCACAGTCTTTCATGTTTCGGGTTTTCTTCTTAACCTTAGTCTTCTCTTTAATTTCAATTCCTCGAGAATAAAGCCTTCGCTTTACGGTAGTTTCCGTTTCGCTTCTCTTCGGAATTTTCTTCAAGTAACAATATCCAGGTTTTACTTAGACCTTGAATGTTGACTTCTTAATGTAGGGACGAATAGTTTGATTTGACTTACTGAACTTGCTTTAATTTTGGCATTTACAATCCGAGCTATTCCGTCTGAATGCTTTAGTGGCCTTCTTATATAAACTGATATTGAAGTCTTCTGAACTCATTTCGTCTCATTTATTAGAACTAATCTGAGCCTCATTGGTTCTCCACTTGTGTTGGACTATCATTACATCGTGTCCAATACCAACTGTCTGTGTCTGTCTCCCCCTGTGTTTGATTGAGTCTCACCTTAAATGACGTCACTTTCCTGTAACGTAACGACTCCTAATTTGAATATTTAAATTATCAAATGGAACACTTCCATTTCGAAGAAAAAAAAATAAATAAATAAATTTTCTTTCAAGCATTCTATATGCTTTTAATTTACTTAAACTTAAACTAATTAAATTATTTTTGAAATAATAATTTAATATCGTAGCAATTAGATTGGTCCTTGACGACAAATACCATTAAAGAGCAAATACTAAGTAAGATGTTTTAATAAATCACGCAAGACTTCTCGGATCAGTTTAAAATAAAGTCCTGCATCGCTGCCTGCTTGTAGTGCTTTACTTAAAAAAAGCCACGAAATGATACTTTTGAAAATAAAGATAGGGTTAAGTCATTTTAAATTATAGAAATACTAATACAGCCAAGCAGATGTTATCTTCCAGATTCTATTTTTTCTGAAATTATTGCTGGATGAGGGCATGGCTAGTATTTTGTTTTCAATTTTAACTTTATTTTATTTTTCTAGCACTGAGTGATTTGATTAATTACGACTTATTAATGAGTGTCAAAGAAACAGTTGACATTAGTTCAAAACAGAAGTTAAAAGGCAACAGAATTGAAAGCTTCAATACATCCGAATGGAATCTTTATTTCTGTAATGATACTGTACTGCTAGAGCTCAGTTAGAATTTCACGAGAAATTAAAGCAATTCTCGTAAATATTAGGATTAATTAATTAAAATTTGTTTAAAATTAAGAATAAACTTATTGTTGATTAATGACTTAATTAATATACAATGATCAAAGCATAAACTGTAAGGTCTCAAGTTTAAAAACATTGTACTTAAGCCTAAATTTCATTGATAACTATTTCAAATAAGTTTTGTTTCCTCATCATTCGAATAAAATTAATTAGAATAAAATTAATTAGAATAAAATTAATTAGAATTATTTGCGCATTTGCGCATTTTCTAAAAACAGTTACAGGTTTTTTTTAGAGGAATCATATTTCTGAGCTCAGTTGAAATTCAAAGCTTATTTGGATGAAATTTTTCTTAATTTTATTTAACTGATACATCGTAAAAAAGAATTCATTTAGAATTCATTAGATGACGATTAAATCTTCGATCCTTCATTATAAGTGGTTGAATTCTTCACAAAGGAAGACGCTACTGGAATGTCCAAAAAATGTAAACTATTTGCGAGGAATTTCTAGTATTCGATGAAGAATGAACGGGAACGACAGGATATGGAAATTGATAGCCCTAAATACACATGCCCTCGATTTTCTCTTGTCAATAGACTGTGGGCTTATTTTCTCATATTAAAAAATTCGAAGTTTTTATTCTAAAGTTATGCAGACAATCTTTCTTTATAAAGACTAGAAATTTTCCATTTTCAAATATACATAAGGGAATTAAGTGGAAATCTTCAATCATTCAATGAAATTCAATATGGAAAAAAAATAAAGCAACTAAATGGTAATAATCAGAATTAACCAGCACAACGGCTAGGATAAGAAAAGTTAGAAAATGCTGTACCACAATTACTTGATAGCAATTGGTGATGTCTGATCAGAAAATGATTCTATTCTTAACCAAAGAATGAAGTGTGGAATAACGAACATTATGGTTTCTTGCTTTCCTTTTTATTTCTTCTTCGAAAACGTTCAATTTTTCCTACATCTTTGCTTGTATTCAGATATGCAATAATAGTCATTGTTCAACTGCTGTGAAAGAGTTCAGCTGTCACTCAATTATTGGTCTGATTAACTTTGGATAACATCAAAACTACTGCGTTTGTGATAACAACATTCTCTGAAAAACAAAATATATCAAAAACTGTTATGACAACTTAACCAAAGAAGAAAACAAATTATTTTGATTAGCAGATAATAAGTAAACTTTTGGTCTTGGAAGCTGTAAATGAATTTTTCGTTATATTTTAATATTTGGTAGATTGTGCGTAATTTGCAAAATAAAGCTACAATATTTATATAATCACCATCAAATGAATAAGACGAATTTTAAGGGTTTTAAAGACAACAATTTTATAGTTACATCCAAAAGATGTAGTAAGTCACAGAAAGGCTTTATATAAGAAAATACGTCTCTCTCTTAATTTACTGTAAATCTGTCCTAAGTGGCGCCCAATAGACTGGATTACAGAAAAGCCGGACTATCGAGAGTATTCTTAAAATGACTCAATAGCTCAATTTTTGTGAAGACATAATGCCAAGTTTAATTAATTGAGCCCCATTTTCATAATTTTGCACTGAAATGTTTATTAAAAACAATACCAATAAAAAGTGTATTTTATAGTTACAGTAGTCTTATTTATTGTATACAGTACAATGACGCAAATGATTTAAACTATATTTTAACAATATACATACTGTAAAATAAAAAAATAAAAATCTAGTTTTTAATGTCTCTTTTAATGTTTCTTCTAGTGTTTTTTTAATGGTTTAAATTTACATGAACAATTACAATTTAATCTAATATTTTATTAGACCGGCGCGCCGCCCGAGTAGCAGCAGACATACGTGCGTGGTGACACACTGTGTTCTCGGAACTCGACACGGACTCGATGCGCGCCGGCCGAGTTGACTCAAAATAGGAAACGAATTTAGTTAAAAAAAAAAAAAATTACTCAGGACCAGGCCGGATTACCGTGGGGCCGGATTACCGAGGGCCGGATTTGAGAGGTTTTACTGTAGTAATTTAAGATTTTTGATTTAAGACAATAATATTTCTTTCAAAAATAAACTTTATTTAGGAATAGAAGAGTTTTCAGATGTAGCATTATTATTTATTGATTATTTTACGGAAGACATCGTAAAAAAGTCGTAACGCATTCATGTTATTCAACTGAAATTGTAGTAACGAAATTCCAATTCTTAGGATTAATTAGTAGGCGATGTTTTTCTGACTACATTAATCTCCTGTGTGTTTTGTTGTTTTTTTTTTGTTTTTTGTTTTTTTATTAAATAACAAGTGAAATATAAAAGAATGCTTTCATCTTTATGTTGTTGGGGTTTCACATGTCCCAATTTCTTCTCCGTAATTTATAGTTCACTAACTGATACTCCCTCTTGTTGTATAGTTTGTAAGCTTCGTTACTAATTATTAAAATTTCATATAAAATTTATTTCATCCAAAACCAATATACGTTTGAAAACGTACCTAAGCTCACTTCGAAAGAACTAACTGCAATAAGCTTAAAAAAATCAGGACAATGCTTACGTTCATGCATGGGAAATGTAATTTAGAGTAAGAAAAACTAAAATTAACTAAAAGTTTCTGATTTTAATTCTTTTTTACAAATGGGTTTCATTAAAAATAAAAATAAAATAAAGAAATTTATAAAATTCTAAATTAGTTTGCCTCTCTATTTTAGTCTAAAGAGGAATTAAATTTATCCAGAGTCCAATTACTAAAAGACGAATAACCTCAAAACGAGTTTAATAGCCGAGAGGAAGCAATTCTAGCTTATAAAGTAAACGTTCAACTAATGAGGGGTGTGAGTGAATGACGTCAGCCTCCACAAACACGGCTATTTTGATGATTGCATCTTCTTGGATCCGTTGCTTTGGTTACCGGTGGAGATTAAACTAGGGAAGAAGCAGATAACACTTGAATGGTTCCACTTTGAACCGAAAAATCATTTCTCATTACGAAAATGCCTTGATTCAATCATTGTAAAATAAAAAACCTTTTTGGTTGAAAATTCAACAACAATTTTTTTTAAATCCACTATCTGTGTCAGAATCCTTCATCGTGAACCTCAGTAATAAATCGTGTTTTCTCATAAACTGACGGAAAAGTGTTTCATTGACCAAAAAAAGAGAAAAGCACGTATATCTTATGTGATTCTTAAGTTCTTGTAAAATGAAGTTGTATAGTTACAAGAAGTCATAAGAAAGTATTAGAGAAATATTTCCAAAAATAATTTAAATTACCGTATATGCTCCAATAAACGCCGAGGCTCTTATTGTCACCGGTCTCTAATAAGTGCCGGGCTGCAGAGGGAATACGGCCAAAAAGTAGCCGGTCTCTAACAGTAGCCAGGTCTTTGATATTTGTGTATCGGTTCTAGTGTAAGCGTCCGTATCGTTATAGTTGTGCTTAAAACCTTACGGTACATTGCTTTACGAATTGCAGCCGAAACGGTCATTTGACATTGCCTTTAAGATTCGCGCGGTGGAATACGCGAAAGAAACTTCCGGTGAGGCGCCCGCCCGTCATTGAGGATTCGGACGACGAATAGCAGCGAAAGGTAGAGAAAAATATTGCCATTTATCTTTAATAGTTTTATGTAGCATGTGAAATTCAAATAAAGTAGCTGTTTGTAATATTAACCGGTATTTATGTGTAAAAATATTGCGTTTTGAAGGTTTTTGTTAATAATGGCCGGCCTTTAATAGCAGCCGGTCTCTATTAAGCGCCGGGGGCCAAGGCTAGTTTTGCAAATAAACGCCGGGGGCCTCTATTGGAGCATATACGGTATTTGAATTTATATAAGACTGATCCTTTTAATATTCTGTTCCAATTTTACAAAAGTATTTTAGATTCAGACAACGAATTCTTAATTTTCAACGATTTCTACTTAAGAATATCATCAATTGCAACCAAATGAAAATTCTTTGATTTCTACTTTTCATCTTTTATTTTATCCTTTCGTTTGTAAATTTCTCTGATTTTGAGATAGTAGTTCTTAGCTGAAATGCAGATTTGCTTTGTAGGCGTTGCTTATTAAGTTGAATTTTAAAACCTGCAACAACTAGTAAAGGGAATAAAGCTGCAGCAGCAATGGTTTTTATCATTACATTCCATTCTCACGATTTAAAACAAAACCAAAAGACATATGTAATTAATATTTGCAGCGAAATTTATCAGAAGGATAGTAAAGACTTCTTACAATATTTAAACAAAACTGCTAATTATCATTAATTCTTATTATGAAAGTCTATATTTTGTACTAATTCAAATTAATCAAAGTATATACAAATTTCTAATTCCATAAAGTATTAGCAGGGTCGCAAAAGTATATCTACCTATATAAAAAGAAAAGTCCTGATTCACTCACTCACTGACGGACTCGTCAACGCCCAGCCCAAACTTTTGGACCGAGAAACCTGAAATGTTCCCTTTATGATGTAGACAAGGATTAAGGCCGGATTTTTCGAAATTCCCACGGGATAGGGAATAAAGAGGATTTATATTTTCGCTTTAAAGTTGCCTTATCGATATGTAGGTGTGTGGCGCCAATCCGGAGAAGGCCACAATCTCGATATTAATTTGCGATATAAATATCGACATAAATAAAGTTGTTTTTTGTTTGTTTTTTTATGCTATGATTCCGGAGCGAAGCGACGGTACTCGGCTAGTAAATAATAAAAATGAGCGTCTAATAGGGAGGGATATAAATGACTTCTACGAAAATAAAGATTTCAAACAGATCAGCAAGAAAAAGAGCTTCCGATTTCATCATGCTTTTTAACATAATCACCAACTGAATCAGAGACGTATTTATTGCTTGTCTTTTTGCTTACCATGCATTTTACTCTAATAGCCAACAAAATCACAAAAAAAAGACATTTCCAAATCCTTATCTTCATTCGCATTTAATACGTTTAAAAACACCTAAAGATCTAAATTTAAAAAAAAAAAAGAAATAAGAATCATTTTGACGGAACTTTGTTATTGTTTTTTTTTTTCATGTCGACAAACAATGTTTGCTTTTGGTAAGTGGAAAAAGTTCTTGTATTACTTGGTGCATTACTATTTCTTGGAAAGGAAAATATACTGAACCGTATCTCTTATAAAGAATTGAAGTCTTTAGATTTAAATATGAATTATTATGTAAAATATTAAACCAGGATCTTACCACGATAATATTCACTTAATTGTTGGACTATTATTTGTTTCATTTGTTTGACTATTTTCTGAGTTTTCGAAATAATTAAATAATTATTATTTTTTTTTTGGTTAAATAAATTTGAGTCGCTTTGATTCCTTCCTTTCATTTATTCAATTGCGCTACTGAAATTTTCAACTGAAGAGTGGTGAAATCTCGAATCATCTATCGAAAGATCTGAAGCCCTTGACGCTTCAGGGATAAAAATCTTCAAGAAATGCTGATTCGTCGTAATGTAAAGAAACAAAATTAATCCAGAATTAATTAAACTGAAATCACTTGAGGTTGTCAAAACTGTGAAGTTTTTTGTACGCTTGCTAAACGACCGGAAGGGATCAGTTAATTTGACAAATTTGTTTTATTTTAAACTAATTCAAATTCCTACTTTCAGTCTTCAAAACTGTATCCTACCTGTTACGAATAGAGGTCAAAATAAAATTAGTAGTGATTTTTTTTTTATTTCTAAGATAAGAATAAATATCTAATCACTTTGCATTGCATTTCATTGTTATTCAAATCTTATGAAATCGATTTTTTTAATGAGAATTAAAAGATAAAAAGATTAAATTGGCCAAACCGTCATATTTTTCTAATCAAAAACACTACAGTAGGAAAATCTTACTTTCAGACATTGTCTGATTTCAAAGACAGTTTCTTTGCACGACAATTGGATTTGTTCTTTTGTTTTCTTAAGATAGGATAGGGTTCTGAAATCGTGGAAGATGAATTTTACTTTTGCTGTTCTAGTGCAAAACTAAATTAAATAAGAACTTTATTAAAGAACTTGAGGCTCAGTTTTCTTCAACTGTTGGTATTTCTTTCCTACAAAGAACCATGACTGCGGTTTTCAAAAAGATCGATTCACCAGTTCAACAGTTATTACACAGATATAAACCACATAATTTTATTTTTTAGTCTCAGTTAGTTAGTAAAGTAGATAAATACAAGAACTAACGCTTCAAGTGTCGTCGTCCTTCTTCATCAAGCTCTTTTTTTTTTTACGTAAGAGTTTTGAGGGTCGATGGAAAGATATCTACGTTGAAGGTGCTGAGGAGTGAATAATGCAAATCACAAATACACTGAGGACATTTTTAAAAGAAAAGCTAAAAAGAAACATAAAAACTAATTAAATAAAAAGCAATAGTGAAATGAGAAGACATTGTTTTTTAATACAATGTAGTTCAACTTTAAGTTTTTGAAGTGCATAGAGAAAGTGATTCCAAAAAGAAAGAATTCTTCGTATTCCCACGAAGGGTAAAATATGGACTGTGGATTGTAGTCCTTACTGAGTTGAATCAATATCAAACAAACAAAGATTAAAATAAAAAAAAAGAAAGAAAGAAATTTCCCCTATTTATCTACGAGTGTAATGCGGATATCACTGAAGAATGATTAATTATAATTTTAAGACGAATTACAGCAGCATTTTAAAGTTCATTGAAAAATATTCAACTTCATGATGATCATGGTGATCAACTTCACTGCTTTTCATATCTTGGTTGAAACCAGCTATTGCTGCGTAATAGTTTTTTCATTACACTGAGTTTTGTGAGAAATATTTGATTTTTCATGGCGCAGCTTAGCCACCACTGCTTTTGCGCCATTAAAAAAAACCAACAAACATTGGATTATTCAGAAGACATCCAATGTTAATTCCAACATTATAGCCAACATTACTGAATATTTATTTATTTATTCCAATGGAATCAGTTTCAAAAATTAGCTGTAGTTACTGATCTTGATTTTACCAATCTTGTTCTCCAGGTCAAATTTCCCTCATGGATTCTTTTGAGGAGCAATTGTTCAATGTAAGTAAACAGTTCCACTTGACTGATACCAGAGACGTGTGAAGGACACAATTCTAATCCGGATTTTGAATGAACTTGGATAATGGTCCGACTGAGGCTTTCGTGAAGACAAACGTCCCTTACTCAACTTGTTCGCTGTTAATCCGCTTTCCCAGTCGTTGTCAGACTCTTTTCTTTACTTTGGAGAGGATTTCTTTACTTAAGATTGATCCAAGATTCAATGGAAAAGGGAAGTTCTGAATTACATCAATTAGAAAAGAAATTCCTAATCATCTGCAGTTTCGTAACAAAGCCTAAGTGCAGAAATTGTTAAATAAATTACGTTAAATCTTTTACAAAATCAAGAGATGGCGAAATACTGTCTTTTTTTAAAGCTAATAGCTTCATTTTACAGAGAGGCTAAAAGGGCAAAGCTGTAGTGCCACCAAAAGTGGATTTTGAAATGCATGGCGTTGACACTAATTGGTTGTAGCGGACGACGTTCATTACTGCAGCCGCTCTAATGAATACAGATCATTTGGGTTCATCCCCAGTAACAAAACCAATGGAAGTTTCTGGATATTTTTAAAACAAAAAGAGTGATTAAGAAAAAATAAAAAAAAATAAAGAAGAAAATATCTTTCTTATTCCTTTTTAGTTGTTTGTAAGCGTTGAATATGTTTTATCGCCGTGATTAATACTTTCGTATTGGTTTATTTTGTAAGTGAAAACAGCCTGGGCTCTTAGTTAGCTAAGTTAAACAAATCCACCCCATTATCATTAAACTTATCCACATTAACAAATGCTTTGAATTTAAAATGCTTTGAGAGACAATGCTGTCTCTCAACTGTCGGTACATTTTAAATTTTTATGCCAAAAATGTTTCTTAGACTTTGTTAGCTCAGCTTTTCTTTTTTCTTACCATTTTCTTAGGCGTCTCTGGATCCATGACAGACAAATATTATCGAGTTATAGCCAAGTATAACCTGAAAGCGTTACTCAATTGAAGAAAATATCAATTATTCAGCAAGCGCAATAGATTCACACGAAAGGAAAATACTTACATCGAAATGCTTTTTGTTGTGATGTAGCGTCAGCTAAAATTGATGATGAAGACAAATTGGCAACATGTGCAATCCAATAGTTAATGATACATAGCGTTTGCAACAAGCCTAAGATATACTGCGGTCTTAGTATTTACTTAAACTATTTACTATAATTCCTGAAATTATAAATACAGTTTATATAATGATTTTGTATAGAGAAAGTCTCGGAATTGTTCAATTGCAAGACTTTCCCTATACAATGGAACTACATATACTGTATTTATAATGTCAGGAATCAAAATCTTTGATTTCGTAAGAAAGTTTGGCCCTCAATAAAATATCTCGAAACTAAAATGTAAGATAAGATTTAGATGCAGCCTCTTCCTGTCAATATGCTGTAAACTCAACAAGACGAAAAGACTTTTTAAAATATTTTTGTAAAATTCCTTTTATATTATTTGAGAAAGTCGTGAAACGAAACATAAGGGAGAATCCTAAGTTTATATTCCTTTTTTTATCTGCTAAGTATAAACGGTACAACTTTTTTTTTGTTAAAAATAAATAAAATCTGAATTGTTTACTAATTTGATCTAAATTCGATCAATTTCAATCATATTAAAACAAGCGAAATTATCTGTTGTTTAAGACATCGATAGGAATCTATTTTGTTTCGTTTCAAATGATTTTTTAATGGTACTTTATGTCACCTTCTTGTACTAATTTCTCGACAAGGACTCATTTGGAAGAAATTTCAACCATAAAAGTTACATCTCCTAGATTCCTTAAATAAGCATGTCAAGTTTCAAGAAGATCGATTCAGTAGTTCAAAAGTTTTTTGGGAAGGACACAGACACAAGCAGACTGACTAAATGATTCACTGACTGACCTTTCGAGTTTGGCATTTATGTAAAGTAGTCCTTAAAATATGTCTATATTAGAAATACAATATTTATTTTTTTAGGATATCTCTCATACATAAAATTCGGTTTATATAAAGACCAGTCAATTGCTTAACAAGTATCCATAGCAAACAGTCTCTCACACACAAACACACAGAAAGAAACAAACACATCACCTACTCACACACCCATAATACAGATATCACTCCAAAAACAGTTTAAATTTGTACTAGAGAACAAATAATGTGAACTTTCATTAAAATTGAGAATTCAATATTTAGTAGAATATATTTAGTATAACGAATGTGTTGCTTTATAATAAGTTTTCTTACATATCGTCACCCAAAGGTTTTTAAAAGAGGTAGAAGAGATTAAAAAAAATCTCAATAATGATTATTTTATCTTATTTCATTAGGAAATGTTTGAAAAAAAAATATCAATAAATTTTACAATACGGTAAGACCCCGATTATCCGAGCCCCGATTATCCGAGTTTCCGCTTTAACCGAGCTATCAAATATATCTAGGATTTTTTTTTTCGCAAATTAATCTTCGTTCGTCTAGTCGTATGACCCCCTATCTGGAATCGGGGAACGGTTTCGACACCAACAATCCTGGTTTATCCTTAAAAAAACGCCGAAACATTGCTGCAGAAAAATGCCAAAGTAACGTAAAACAAAAAACAATTAAGGACTTTTTTAAGTGAAAGAACTCTTTCAGTATGAATTGTATGTGGTGTATCTGTATAACTTTTGTATTTGTTAAAATATACATTTAAAACTACATGATTTATTTTATTTCAATTTTCAGTTTAACCGAGTTTTTCGGTTATCCGAGTTAGCTCACATTAACTCGGATAATCGGGACTCTACTGTAATTATAAAACAATATAACCCAAAACATGTTACATCACAATTCCTTACATAAAAGCCTTGATAGAAAAAAAGAGGATTATTTTTTTAAAATATAGACAAATATTTGGAAAATATGTGACACTATCCTGACATTGAAAAAATCAATTTCCATAGTTACAAAAGCCAGTGAGAGATGATTTCAGCATAAGGTATTAAATAAGCAGATAAATGCAAAGATAATAATTAATCATTATTTGTATATTTGTTTGTAAGGAGGATTGTAATGAGTAAATTCATGGTTATAATGTCTAACATCTTTGTTGTTAAGTTTGTAGAAAGATAATAACTGTTTTAACGGAGGATAAAGCAGCCAACACTTACCTAAATGAAAATATCAACACAAATAAGCATTTAATACGTATTTCTTTAATTTCGGTACATCCAATTAATCATATTCATTGCTTATTCTTTAGTGAAACAACAGTTTGAAAAGTTTTGTAACAACGATCTTAAAAGGAAATGCATCGTAAGTTTCTAGATATATTTTTCTAATTCTATAATAAGCAGATATTCAACCACAACATGACATTTTAATTTGATTTATTAAGATATCCAAATAAAAGAATACATAAAACAATAAGATTATTTCCACACTACGAGTTCTGTTGTTTCATATCGTAGTTGTCTTGATCACTTGTTTGCATTTTCACATATGATTTTATTTACTTTCTTGTTATCATTTCTCTTTTTTGTACAAACGGTCAAAAATTCCATGATTTATTAGCTTCTTAAATTGCTCACTATTTATTGTCTTGTTTCCAGACCTTTTTTAAACTGATGATGAACTGAACAGTAGGCAGATCGAAACTGTCCTCGTTCGCAAGAATACGGCTTTAAACGTTTCCAATTTTTAATATAAATGATCAGAACAGGCTTTCTAAATGTGTGATTTTATATGTCGAAATTCACTTTTAAAAAACACAGTTTTTCCACACGTTAAAATCAAAAATTTAAGTATTAAGAATTACATGTCCTGCCCATTACTATCGTATGGAGATAATGTATTTGGCTATTAAAAGAATGCTAAAATTAGTATGTGACTGTAAAGGTATAGAGGATTTAAAAAATTAATGCCTTCAAGGTTTTTAAGACAGACATCACTTCTTATATAGCATTTAAATATTAGAGAAATAATCAGCAGCTTTTTTAACCGTACTTCACTTGATTTCAATCGTCGTAAAATAATATTAATGAAAATTATATTATATTATGTATATAATAGAAATATTATATTTCCTTTAACTTACTTATACTTGATTTCACTTGATTTTTACTACTATTAAATAGAAATGTATTAAGAAATTCAAAATATGCAGTTGGGTTTTTTATTATATGTCTTCAATAAATTATTAAACTTATTCAAAAATCTGTTTTTTTTTAACAGCTTATGTTTAATGTTTTGGTGAACAGTAAGATCCTAGATCTAGTCTAAAATAAATAAAGGTTTATTTCATTATATAAAAAAGTTATTCAATTGCAGTCACTGCTTTACTTTCTAAGTAAACTAAAAAAAAATTTATATCTGCTTTAACGGCATTTTAGGAAGCCATAGTTTTTCTATAATAGATCAAACGAAGGTGAATGAATCCTGGTTAGTTTTGATTAGTTTGCATTTGTTTGATCGTAATTAGCTCTTAAGTAAAAGACGCCAACAGCACCGAGGTACTTAAAACCGAAATGAAGTGAGTCCATTCATCTATGAGATTAATCTCTTAATTACGTTAAGAATGGAGGCAGGTTTTTGATGATGATCTCTTGACATCAACTTGTGCAAGGTTTGTTTATCCTTTACCATCGCCCACCTGGTCTAATTCCCTGAGGACTCCACCTCAACCATACAATAGGAAAACAAGCTCTCTCTCTCTATCTCTCTTAAGCCCTAAGCCATTTGCTATTCATCGTGTCGAGCTTTCTTTCAGGTACAGAATCTATTTTCATTATCCAACCATACAGGATAAATTGCAGGGAAAAAAAGCAATGCAGAGTTCCACAAGAATAGACCGGTGATGGGTTTGGAATCTTGAATTAAGAATTTTTCTGGCATTATTATTAAAATATTTTTTTAAGATTTATTAATATGATCTTCTAGATACTAGTTGACCCGTGCGAATAATTCGCAATAAAAAAAGCACCTTTGAGAAGTAATATACAACTCTAAAGCTGCCGTGCATGTTAGTTAAACACATTGTCAATAGATGGCGCCTTCTCCATGTTTACAAAAAGGTTTTTAAAATAATTTTTTTTAACGAAAACATTAACTTTAAACAATTTGTTTATTTTACGTAATTAGCGGTGAACGTAATGTTCAAAATGATGTCTCAATCATTGATTTTGATGAAGTATTAAGGGAGATAAAAAAAAAAAAACCACCTTTGAGAAATTGTATATGAGAAGTTCATAAATTTTTTTATTATAATAAATCGTTTATTTTTATTAAAATATAATTGTTTGTTTTTTATCTGTTCTTATTAACTAAACGATGAAATATCACTTTAAAGTGCATTTTTATTCAAATAAGGATATATTTGAAGTTAACGACGCTACAGAATTATTTGAAATATTGTTTCGCTTTCGAACGATAAGTCGCTTCTGTTAAAGCGTGTCTATATTTTTATAAAAAGGTTTTTAAATTAAAGTTTTTTAACGAAAACATTAATTTTAAACAATCTGTTTATTTTTCGTCATTAGCAGTGAACGTAATCTTCAAAATGATGGTTCAATCATTGATTTTCATGAAGTGTTAAGGGAGATATGGCGTACCGACATGAAAACATCTTTGAGAAATAATATATAAGGATACTTAAATTTGGCTAGTTTTATTTATTGAAATTTATTATGGGGTCAAGTTTGTCATATACTTCTTTTTGTATTTATACTTCTGGCCAAAAGTACTGTAAGATTTGTAAATCTATGATTTTGATTGAAAAATATCCATGTAATGCTGTATGAAATGATCAAATGAAAGTCTAAAATTCTATTTTATAGTGGAAAATATATAATGTAATATATAGTATAATGATCATGAAAATGATTTTTTTAGGCGTAAACTTTTTCATAGCTACAAGTTTTCGAGCAAAATAATAATTTATAATATAAAAAATTGACCCCAAACCCCAAAGAATGTTCCTGTAAATGTAATACATCCTTATTCAATTGGCCTTCCTCTGGTTTTGATTACTGTTGACATTACAGACACTGTGACAAAAAACTCAAAGCATCAGGAGAGAAGTGTCCAATTTGAATGAAACTCCTTATGCAATTATCTTCCCATCAGATATGCAAATGTTAAAGTTTAATTGTCAAGAAATGACACATTCACTGCTAAGACTCAATGAAAATACTCATCTTAAGGTCAATATGAGGCCCTCAGAATCTTACAAGACACATTCTACTTCATCAACTATTGCGTATAATCGTTTTATCAGTAATGCCTTGATGACGCCCTCGAGGACCCTTCAAATCCTTCCTTAGTCAACCAAGCCTCTTAACTTTTCGCTCATCGAGATTCCAAAAGATATGCTCAGTCTGAATCCATCATCGAATATTTGCAGCTAACTCTGCATGCTTTGCCGCAAGATAAGATAACATCAGGACTTTGTTTAGCTATAGGCAACGTCTTTTATCACAATGCATAGTAGCCACAGGAGGCTCAACACAGTATTAATAATGAAACATCCTGTTATTGCTCAATATATGTTTTTTTCACTGTAAAATTTGAATCAATTTCAATTCTTATCATCCAAATGGCACTTATACAAGTTTCATTCGCTTCCTATATTTGTTGTTACAGACTGTGTGTTAGTACAGTGCTACACGCCGTGTGATCCAAATTAAAGAAGAGGTGAAACTTAAAACTTTCATGTCGACGAGGATTAATGAATTCTTCTCGGGTTTCCAGTCACGTAAGAATCTTGGAGTGTTCCAAGCTTTCAGACGTCGTCATGTGTTTAGACCTCTCTACAGGAAAAACTACTGGGTGAATCGCAACCAAATTTCGTTCACATATCGTCCTGAGAATGCGATTTCGATTTCTGAAGAAAAAAAATAGTTCAAATTTCGATCGCTAACGGTGAATCCCCTTAATTTTATATTGCCTAAATTACATAACAAATATCGGCAAAAAAAAAAAAGATTCAACATGCAATAACTTTATTGCAATCACATGTGGAATCACACTAACATCACAGATACGGCTCCACGTGTCCTCCGTCGCCTTGCACTACAAATTGCATTCGCTGCACAACACACTCAACAGCAGAACACAACACATGTTGCGAAATTTTTACGTGGTTGACACATGTTGCATCTTTTAACACAGCTTAATTCGGAACATTACCTTGATAAACGAGGCATTTTAAGTAGGCCCACAGTCAAAAATCACAGGGATTCAGATACGATGATCGGCGCGGTCAGGCCATCGGAAATGATCTGCTAATTACTCTGTCTGAAACTGTTCGCCGTAGTAAGGCTTTGACAGGTAAAGTTATGTGAGGGGCTGCACCATCTTACATGAAGATTGTGATGTCAACACAATTCATCGGTTGAAGAGATGGAGTTATAATTGAAAGTGATGGAGGCATTCACAGAACATGCCACCGATGCTGTCTTTCTTCAAGAAAGTAAGAAACAATGAGGAAGGATGCCGTGAAGTCACATCGAACCGTTACCTTTGGTGAATGCAATGGAGTTTGATGATGAACTTGTGGATTACTGTCAGACCAAATACAGTTATAGACCAAATAGCAGTTATGAGTGTTTACGGCACCATTCAAATGGAAATGAGTCTCATCACTCCACAGTATTCGCCAAGGCCATACATTATCCACCATCATCCAAGGAACGATTGTCAAGGCAAATGCTTATTCGTATCATAACAACAGAAACCAATTGTTGACTGTGGGAAATCTTGTAGGCATAAAACCTCAAGACATTTTGCAGCACTCTCCACACTCGTTTACGGCAATTGGTCAAAACTCCGCGACGGCGGTTCCAAATTATGAAAACCTCCGAACGCGGTCCCATGTTAAGAAAACGTTGTTATTAATGAAACATTGTGACTTGTTATTAATGAAACATTGTAGTCAAGTGTAATGACATCGTTATTGTTGTTATTAATGAACACTGACGCTTGGAGAGGCTACGCAAACGCAGGCACCATGAATAACGGTGTCTTTCAGCACGAGGTAGTCGTACACACCGATAACTTCATCGATCCAGTTCATTCTGACATCAACACCCATGCAATAGAAGGCATATGGATGCACGCCAAACGGAAGGTGAGATACCAAAGTGGAACAAGCCGGGCTATATTTAGCAGCTACCTGTCTGCGTTCCAGTGACGCATTAGTCGTAAGTCGCATGTATTCGGACAATACTTAAATATGTTGAGCGAAAAGTATGTGATTTGATGTGTAATATCTCTGGCTATGTGTTATCCTTCACAGTCATACTGCTATCTGTATTAAAAAGGTTTTCATAATTTGGGACCGTCCTTCGGAGTTTTGCCGGGAATTGCAGCTTCATCTGTCCACTTGGTTTGCGTCCTCGTCCGAGTTTTGCAGCAAAAGTCCCTGTCTCTTCAAAACGAAAATTATTGTTTTCCGAAGATTAGTACTATAATCGTCAGTTGATCTCTACGTAAACCTTTTAACTGCCGAAAAGCCTTAAGTGCAACAGAAGCATCGTTGATAGAAAAATTTAACAAGTAACACGCGTTCCGTTAAGGTGAGCTGCATGGCTCAGCACTAGTCGTCGATTTGTGAAAAATGCTTTGTGACTCCTTTTATAGGCAGAGGTTGTTCGATTACGTCGAACTTTGCAAATTATGGGGACATCAGCGCCACAATTCACCTTTAGTGGCCGAAATTTGAACTATTTTTTTTCTCTTCAGAAATCGAAACCGCATATTCAGGACAGTATGTGTATGAAAATTGGTTGCGACTCGCCTAATGGTTTTTCCTATCAAGAGGCTAAACACCTCCTTTTTAATTTGGATCACCCAGTATATTTAATGGTTCCAAACTCGCCAACAATTTCACTGCAGTCTTTTTTTTTTTTGTGACGTGCAATTGATCATTCTTTTGAATTCATCCAAAAAGTCCAATAGGATACATGTCTGCTAATTTTGTAGACCCATGGGAGAATTGGGCTGTTCAAATTTGAAAATTCCTCTTCAACTACACACAGTGGCGTAGCAACGCCTTGGGGGGCCCGGGGTGGGAGTTCCATTATTAAGCAACAACCAAAAAAAATAAGCTGGCTGGTGGAGCCCCTAGGTTGTTTGCAAAATACGACCAGAAAAAAAAAGGGAATTTCCTATTTAACAACCAAAAAAGAAAATAAGCTGGCTGGTGGGGGCCCGGGCGGACCGCCCCCCCCCCCTTGCTACGCCACTGATTACACAAGAACATTAAATGTTATTAACTACATCAGAAAATATGATGCAATACCTTCAAAATGTTTCTATTTTTGTGAAAGAAACAACATAAAATCACAGAATGTTGCAGATAAATTATTTATTTGTAATCTATCTACTAGCATCTATCCAAATTCAAATAGTTGACTTTTATAATGAAAAATACAATTAGATGATCTATTTTGTAATAATCCCTTCGACATCGAACCCACACTCGCTGGTAAAAAGAACAATGTATCCTGTTTCATAATATTCAAAAGATCTCTTTCATAGATCAAAATTTCAGATGTTATGAAGTGTCGTAATTAGAAACATAAATTTTCTTATTTCATTTATGTCATAACCAAACAAATCCTACTAAATTTAAGCTGAATTTATCAAAAATAAATATTTTTTCCCACTTTGATCTTTAATCAGTGACGTCAACTAAACATAAAACTTATATTAATCTTTGTAAATTAAGCAAAATTTCTCTTTCATGTCAGTTTCAAGAACGTCTCTAATAGTAAATAAAAATAAAAGGGTCTGTTTTGGGCATTCTAGTTAAGTAATACTTTTGAAGGAACTTTAATAGATTCTTTTTGATAGTACGTTGATTTTACAATAAACGAGAAAAGAAGATTTCTTTTTGTATTGCAAGGTGAAAATCAAAAAATAATTAAACAATCTTTAATTTTCATCTTAACATTTGACAATTCGGTTTTTTAATTTCCATGTTTATCATTTTTTAAGAAACTTATTAATTAATCAATTTTGGGTGAAAACTCTTTATTTGTAATGAAAATATATTTTATTTATCAGTGCTTTCACAGAAATCACACAAATCTCTTCGAATTCTTAAGATAAATCAGCAGTAAAAAGAAAAAGATATAAATTACTTAGGTTAATTCCGAAATACTTACAATTCGGTTCTTACAAAAAGTTGAGTTGAAAAAGGAATTGTATTTAGTAATTTTGTATTGCAGCTAATATTTTAATATAGGTTATATTAAAAAAAAAAATAGTTTATGAGAAACTTTAAACTTTTGAAAAAAGATTTAAAGCTGTGATTTGGTCTTAAAATAGGTTGAGTGAATTTCCTTAACTCTTTCGTTTCCTAAGGACTCTTATCAATACCAATTAATTTTGTTTTAAATTTTAATAGATTGTTAGGTATATGTTACTGAGTCTATTGTGAAATGTATGTTTCTGATACCAAAATCACTCAGCCAGACTGTTGGGCAGAGACTATTCTGTGACCTTCTGCCAACGGAGAGACACAAAGGAATTTCGAATGATTCTAGGGTCAGCGAGGAACAACGGCACAGAGTCGAGTCGTTGCAACCCACATTCAAAGCATTCGCCGAGAATTTCAATGGCGCTTCCGTTGCGCTGAGAATCAGTTTCCATTTCGATTCAGTAGCGCTGTACCTATAAAGAACATTCCCGAAGAAAGTAGAAAAAGCTTTTCTTTTTTAAGGCCCTTTTCAGTTTTCCAGTAACATTTTGTGTACTGATATTGCATTGCAGATGCTTCTTTGGAATTAAACAACTCCGGAGCAACAAAAATCGATAAAACATACTAGAGAAGATTTGCAAAGGGATTTGGAAGCTTTCAGAGCATCTAGAAAAGCCAATAGAGAGAAAAATCGCGCTCAACCTTTTATTGCCATCGGTTTGGTATCTTTGTGAGATTTTTGAATAAAAGAAATGATGCCTACTTCGTCAACGAAAATCACTATAGAAAATTATAAATGGGAAAGAACAAGTACAGCTGTAAATTAAGTTAATAATTCTAATACGTTACAGACAAATAAATATTAATCAGACTCTTACTTCAAATTATTGAACTTCATAAACAATACTTTTGAAAACATTCATAAAATATATGATGGAAATTATAAGATCTAATCCTTTCCAGAAGGAGCTTCCAACTTAAAAAAACTGTAAATGGATTTAAATGAATAAAGTTATATTTATTAGTATTTATACATTGTTTTCTTTTGTAATTCTGAAAGAATTTGCCGTAAATTATTTGAAAGTATTATAAAGTTGGCAATATGAAAAATAATAAGTAAACGTAAATATTTCAAACAATAATTTCCACTTATTTCCCTTTTTTTTAATAAATTGAAATTTAGTATTTAATACGAATAATCGTGAATTCTGTCTTTTAGCGTAAAAATATCCTGGCTACCAAAATTATCATCGTTTACTGATGTTATTTTTGTTATTACGGAAAGGAAATGTTCCATAACATCTAAGTTATTCTAGTCAATTTGTTTGTATAACTTTTGTTTTTATCCTAAAATTTTAATTTCTGTTCTCCTCTTTTACTTTTTAAGAATCCTATCCTCAATATAGTCTATATAATCTATATACTATAATATAGTCTATATATATAGTCGATATAATATCAATGTGTTTGATAAACGTTCTTTGTATTTAATCGTTTAGGTGCAGCCTTCAGGTCAAGACAGAGGCTGATACGTCTGAACCCTGGATCCCAATCCCGTATCCGGAATGGATGTGACTTTCTTCTTCTGTTTCTACGGGTATAGCGTGAACTGCCTCCTACAATGATGATTCTATTAAATAGCTCACAAAGACAAAAATTGCTCAGAACGTAATTATTTCCTATTGAAAGTTACAACATATTTTAATAAAAATATCTTATTCATCATTTCCAACACATTCCTAACTTAAAGACTTGGAATCAAATATTGTACGCATCGACAAGTCCTTAATCTACCTTTTCGAGCTTCAAATCAATTATTCAATTAGTTGGTTAAAGTTTCCCACTCTAGGGATCGAAGGAGGTAAGGTTCTTGGTCAACAGGACTAGTACAGATCCAATAGTCAGAATGACGCCCACCCGCTTTTAATCGGAACTAATTAATAAGGGCTGGGGGAAACCAAGGGCCCATTTGGAGGAGAATTCAGCAGTGGAAACATTTCCGATCTCACAAAATTAGTCGACCGAACCCGGATCTTCCAGGTCGCAGTCAAGCGATTTACCACCTGGCTACCGGTCCAATAAATATTCCATTGCAGATTTCAAATAAAGCCCTCAGCTTTAGTATTCGCCTTATTTCGAGCAGTGAAGTTAGGAATGTATTGAATAATTTCAAATAAATTATTTTGGTTCAGTTTATAATATCTCTTGAGGCAACCTTTCTGTTATTTCAGCATTATACAAAACGAATGTCTGTCAAATACTTGGATAAGACTGATGCAAATTTTTTAAACTTTTTTTTGAATAAGTGAACTGAAAAATTGACTTTCGGAAGTGAAGGTGATCGTTGCTGTAAAGTTTTATTAGGAAATTTTCTTTTTCTTCTGGTTTTTATCATAATATTAGTGTTGTATTTCAGGGATTAGTAAATCATTTTGCTGACAGACACTGGAGAGAGACTTATTTCTGTTATGATTTTCAATTGTTAATTTTAATTTGTGTTAACTTCTTTTCAATGATGATTTTTTTTTTCAAAGGCGGCAGAAGATGGAATAATTCCTTTCACTATTAATCTTAAAAACTGACAATTTCAATTCGTTATGAAATCTACTGATAAATAAATTAATAAGAAAAATTTAAATATAATATAAAATTGACAAAAATAAGTTAAATGAGGTGGTTTCCATTCCACCAAAACATGGTGGAATAAATATAACCTTAATGGAAATAAATTTTGCAAACTATTTGTCTGCAAGAAAGAAAGCGCAAACTAACTTTCTATAGTTCCTTTTTGAAGCGTTTAAAATACCAGGTGCTTTCTGTCTCCCACTGAGAGAAAGACGACTTTCTCATAATAATAATTTGACAGGTGTGTCATAATAGAACATTATTTATTCAAATAGGTTTGAATTAAAATAACTTCGATTTATCAATAATAATAATAATAATACACAGGAAAAATATCTAGTTGGTTTTCCGATTGTTAATTCCAGAGCCATCTTTTTCACCCAGATGTAATCATTGATGCAGAAATAATGTTGGAAAAGTGAATCGACTGCTAATGAGCCGCCACTGGATAAGAAAAAGGGAAGGGAAATAATTAGAGCAGAATAGAAGGTTGCTATTATATTTCTCTTTTTTTTTACTTCACTGTTAATATAAAATTTAAATACAAAAAAAATCATTCCATCGTTAAAAATAAAATATTCAATAACAATTCGTTTAAAAATGGTCGGAGCTTTCATCTATCAAATCAACATCATAAACCAAGATTCCAGACGCAAAGAAATATATATATATATTGTTTATATTTTATCATAACGTAGTCTGGAATTTAAGTCTTCTAAATCCAGTTCATTTTGTAATAGCATAGTAAAATTTAACTTGATTAAAATAATTAGATTTAAAAATATTATATGTTTGTAGAATTGATTAATTTTAACAAATATTTTCAGTAAATATTGTTTATATTCGGTAATAATTTTTTGCATTAAATTAATTCAAATTTTTAAAATTGGTTTTTGTTTAAGAATTTTTTATTAAAGAAAATTGAGATTCTTTATGCTAAGAGTCAGCTTGAAAATTCTTTCGGAAATGGTTATTGATGAAATTTGCTTTTTATAACAAAACCGAACTGAACCATTAGAAGTATTTTAGCGTTCTGTGATCCCTAATTAAGAAATCATGATTAGCCCGCATTATGTACTTAACATGAACAGAGGCTGAAGGATGGGAACTTAACTGAGACTCACAGGAAAATACTAAAATAAATTAATTAATTAGGTTTCTTCATAAACTAATTAAGTTTCTTCACATTAACTTAGATTTGTTTCTAAGTTTTATTAATTAAATAGTTTAAATTCTTATTATTAAGTAAGTAAAATTAAAAGTAATAAACTACCAGACTTTTAATATTGCCTAAACTTGCAAATACGATATCAATGTTTTGTTGTTTGTGAACTAAACTTATTTATTTCATTATACTATATTTATATTATTGCACTCTATTTCTTAACAGTTAATGATGTAATAAAATAACTATTAAACAATGTAACTATTAAAAATAATTATAAAATAATCAATTGTATTCATGATGTGGGAATAAGTCCAATAAGATCATTCTTTCGTCCAAAATGTCAATTAAAGATTTCATCAAGAGATAAAGGATGATTGTGTCCCAATTTCTATTTATTGGAAACTGAATCAATCGGGGATTTAATAAATGATCTGAAAGTAATAAAGGGAGGGTCCTACTATTGCCAATGTTCCTTTTCCAATATCTCTACTATAATGAATACATTATGAGTCATTTCTATTTTCATCTACGTAATCCATCAGCTCTTAGATTTATTAAATGAAAAACGGATTAAATATAATTAGCTACAAGTATTAAAGTATCGTAACATTTTCATATCTACTATTATAAAGTTAGCCAATTAACAGTAATTAATTAATTAAAGTTTTCATTTGAATTAACTTCAAGAAAAAGAGTTCCAATCAAAATGCAATCGTTTTAATTGATGTTTCAGTCTTGATAAAACTGTAAAAAAGTCAATATTCATATTAAATTGAAAATTAAGCCTAAATGTTAAAAATAATCAAAGTTATTTGATTGATAATTGTTTATAAATTGTTATTGGCACAGCTTTGCTAAAGAACTATAACTGAATGTAATTACAATTTGAAACTCTTGAAGCAATATTTTTTTTTTTAAATTGAGACCTAATAGTGGCAATTTATTAAATAGTTCTCGGGAAAATCTTCTAATTATCTGAAAATCTACGAAATTCTATTAATTTATAATTCTATTTTGCCTTTTTGTTAATTAGCAATTATTAATGCAAAAACGAATGCACTACATCTAATTCTTCAAATTTTCTATAACATAAGCTAGAACAATAGTAATGATATCGGAAGAGTAAATAACTCCCGGTAAATAACAACATTTACAAATAATTAATAGGCTTTTTATCTATCCTTTTTTTCCTTATTAATCAATAATTTCTATATTATTACATTATCTAACAATAAATGCTTCCAAGAACACAAAAGTCTTCGAAAAGGCTAATTGAATTTCAGATATATTTACGAATTTGTTTGAAACAGTAGACCAGCTTACAGATCAATTATTTGAATTGCAGAAAATAAATCAATGCTGGATGAAATATAAAAATTAGATTCTCATCTGACACAAGAACTATCCACAGGTCAGAACCAAGATCAGAAAAGTCAAAGATAAACACAGGTATGTACAAAAGACAAGGTTATTTATAATGTGCATTGATTGTTTTTCCGTTTCAGCATTAAATCTCCCCTTTAAAGAGATTAAGGGAAGCAGGAATTTCTAACAATTTAATAAATAAAATATTTAGAAAAATAATAATACAGTCAACAAAACACACATTTCGTTGGATTGTTGTATAATAATGTTCCAAAAGTTATCTTGCATTACTTTATTGTGAATAAGTATTCGTGATTGTTTTGTATCTAGTAAACATTATACATTTCTACCTCAATGTTTTGAATTTAATTCTCAATTGCTTATATTATAATGTAGGATAGGATAATGTGTAGGATAAAATTTGTCAGATTGAAAGAAACCTTTGGATTCTACAGGATACCTATTATCTATTTTATATGTTAATTTTATTTTTTAACAATATACCGTCAAGAGAATTTCTTGACTTCCTCAAGCTATCTTCGAAAAATTAATAATGCATAGATATAGAAAAAATTTCGTCTAGAAATTCTCTTGAAGAAATATTGTTTATAAATAAAAAAAGGTGAGATAATTTAAAATAAATGAATGAAAATAGCTTGGAGTGATTACTTAATTTTATTTGTTATTTTATTTTATTATTTATTGTTAAATTAATCATATTATATTTTAAGAATTATATAATGAAAGAAGCACCTTTTACATACTATTAAAATATAAATAAACCTGCGTCAAATAAGTATTTCTAAAGATGAATCCTAGAAGAATATCACCACTTTATTCCTTATTCTTTTTCCAAGGACAGATTCTTTTCAAACCTCTGACATCAGAAGCTAATTTTTCACAACGAACATAATCAGCCTTTCATGAACCAACGATGGCTGTCCATTCATTAAAGGAAAAAGGAAATACAGAAGGAAATTGATGGCCGAACCATCTCCCACTATCTAAGCCTCAGGTCACTCAAGAGAAGTTGCTGGAACGCAACAAGTGCCAAGATTGAGGTGGAATCGTCCATTTCTGTAGAGGGAAGAGCGCATAAGGAAGTGGTTATTCCGAATCTTCCGTTGTCATGGCAATGCATGATTGGATACCAGCATGAGTGAATCAAAATTGAAGGGAAAGAAAAACACTCAGCCTCTGTCCCTGCCACGAATTTCCTTGCAATAAAGTTAAGCATAAGTCGAGGATCAACCACCCTCCATCTTTTCAATCTGCAGCTACTTTATTATATAAATACTTACTATATAAATACTTTATTATAAAAATGTTTTAATAAATGCAGAAAGAATTACAATTGGCAATTAAGAGCCTTCTCGACTGAAAAATTCAAGCACGAAATATTAAAAAAAAGAGTGGTGATCTTACTTATCGTTACAACAACAAACCATTTGTAGTAAAATAAAAAAAAGGAATTTAATTTAGGAAACTTGAGAATAAACTCTACAAAAAAATTTTTTAAATGCTACTGACACCATCTATTATTGTCTGCGGGTGTTTGTAGGCTTTAAATATGGAACATGGAAAATAGCATTTGTACAGCAGGTTGTATTTCTGTGACATTCATAACATCCAGCCATTCAACTAGTATAATAAAAAAAGACAACCTTACCAACAGATATAATGATTATAGTTGTTCTTTAACTAGAGAACTAAAGATAAATCACCTGTATCTGTTATAATCAAGATTTTTTTTTCCATTATTTCAGAAAGACAATCAAGGTAAAATCTGAAAGGAAAAAAATAAACATAGAATATCTGCCGTTATAAAAAGTTCAGTTATGTATCTGTGATTCATATAGTATAAATAAAAAAAAATTAGGATGAAAACAGCGAGGAATTGAAACAGACCAAACCCTCATTTGCCTAATCAGTAGATGTACTTCAAAAAGTTACAGAGGGATTCTTGTTACTTATTTTCTTGTTAGTTATAAAATAATAAAAAATGAAACGGATGTCAACTGAAATTTAAAAAAATAATTACAAGAATTTCAAAATCCTTCATTCGTAACTCACATTAGCAGACAGCTTTTAATGTTGTTAATGAAGAATTTTTATAGTTGTAAAGGCTTTGATTCTAGCAGAATAATTAAACTATCTTAATAAAAAAAGTACACACACGTGGTAAAGCACGATAAAATATAGTGTGATGATTTTTATAGTTGTATCATAGTTTTATTTATTCCATTCTATTTTATTCTATTTAATCTTCTATTTTACTGATCTGATCGATCATTATTTAATGTACTGTACATTTTAAATTTTTTCCGTTAACGGTCAAATTCTGTTTGTTTATTTTTAAATTCTTACGGTTGTTGTGTTCCCATTATTCCCTTTAATTCAAATTCTACAGTTAAAAATCAGTTATCAATCACATTTCATTTAAATCACCCAATGAATTGTTATAGCACACCAACTAATCACAAATCACTGTACATTCGTCTATTTAAATCCATGCTCTCCCGAAAATAAACAGTTGAGTTGAGTTGAGTTCAGTTCAGATCTAGCTAAGACTTAGTCTACCTTCCTTAATGGGACCACAGATTAATTCACCACAAATTGGTGCCGAAACATACACCACAATATTTTAAAAGACTGTAAAATCAAGTTTCATCCCCATTCGTGGAAGTAGTAATTTTGTAATCTTTTCAAATGTATTTTATCGTGTTTTTATCATGTGTATGTAAGGTTTTTTATTATTATTATTATTATGATCTCAACAACACGCGTAAAAGATTGTATTTAGAATAATTTTACATTTCTCTTAAAAAAATTAAAGTTTAGAAATTCAAGTAATTGAAACTGAGCCATTAAACTTCTGCTTATTTTAAGAATTATTTTTATTAGTCAGGGTGCCAAAGTGAAAAGCTCGTTTTGTGGTATGAATAAAATGTTTTGACTGTTTTTGATAGCTTATGTTCTATAGATTTCAGATCCGATTGATGCCACTCTGTCAGACTTGAGCAATTTGAGTAATTCAAGATGGCGTCCAATATGGCGTTGATAAAACCGACAATTTTGTTATGAAGCAAGATTGACGTATATTTTATACATTTTTAATGGTCTTGACAACGATATAATAAAAGAAAGTTTGAGATATTTAATGACAGTGTGATAAAACTATCAGTCCGTGAATTACTGGTAATGGACTGATAAATGAAGCATTAATTTGTTGTTTTGTTGGGTGTGACCAAATTAGCGCTCACATTTTAATAAGTTTTGTGACTGAGTCAAGGGATCAAATATCGAAAAATCTGATTTTGGATTGATTGATTGCTATTCGTATCTTAAGGTGTGGCTCTCTTAGCTTTAAGAGAAACAAACAGACAAGTGATTAGTCATCGGAGTGGGTTATGTTTCTTAAGTTTTTCTAATACGAAACCGAAGTATTTAGATTCATAATATAGACTGCTCACAGAATTTTGGTGATATTGCGAAATGAAAATAATACATAAAAAAAGAGGCATTTGAGATTATTTTTTAAAGAACATCGTCAGAGAAGCAAATGGCACGAAAATGGAAGTTGTCTGAATATGCAAATGTGATGCAAAATGTTAACTTCCATGTTTGCCCACAACCCTATATAAAGAGGCTGGCGCTGCTGGGTTATCTCACCTTTCCTCGATCAACAAGTGGCAGAATCGTTGTGCCACCTGAAAATGTCCCTATAACGTGATTAACCAGAATCCGAAGCATGGAGAGTCATAGGACATTTGAAGCTGGCCAAACACAGATGATAGTGGCAGCAGCGGTTGGAACATCCGAAAGTGTGATTAGCAGACCCAGAATCGCTTCAGAGAGACTGCCACAATACGAAGAAGACCAGGGCAGGGTCGTCCTTGTGACACCACTGCAAGAGATGATCGCTACTTGACGCTAATAGCACGGAGGAACCGTCGAAGCAACGCGACTGAGCTGTGCGGACTGTTTCTCGCTGCTACTGGACGACGGGTGTATACTCAGACCGTGAGAAATCGACTCCATCACGGTGGACTGAATGCTCGGCGACCAATGGTATGCATTCCATTAACTGCTGAACATCACAGAACCCGCAGAAAGTGGACTGAAATGCATCCTCCTTGGACCCACGAAGAGTGTTCCACGGTTCTCTTCAGTGGCGAGACAAAATTCAGCCTGCAGTCTGACAATTGTAGTGCCCTGATCTGGCGTGAACGTGGAACACGGGAGAATCGACGTTTCGTGCAATAAAGACATTCCTTTGGTAGAGGTGGAATCATGGTGTGGGCAGGTATCAGCATTGGTGGTCGTACCGACATCCATGTTGTTAGAAATGCAAAGGGTGAATGCTGTAAGATATCGGAAATGAAATTCTCCAGCCTATAGTGGTACCTACGCTGGAGAAGTTGAGGCCAACTTTCTTTTTATGGACGATAATGCACACCCCATGTGCGCAACTTATCAACAACATGCTGCAAGAGGCTGAAATCGAGCGCATGGAGGGGCCTTCACGTTCTCCAGACCTGAATCCCATCGAACACGCTTGGGATGCACTAGGAAGACGTGTTGTCAATCACTAATCACCTCCCATAACATTTCCTCATCTGGAAGTTGCCCTGGTGCGCGAGTGGCTACGAATTCCACAGAAACTGCTCAACAATTTTATCTCTCCATGCCTCATCGCTGTCAGTGTGTTGTAGCATTCTCAGGTGACCATACATCTTACTGAACAGTCAATGTGCGACACATTTTTCACGTTTGACATGCGAATGTTCATGTGTGACATCCTGCTCAATCCCGATAAATGGATTCTGCACAATTTTCATATTCATAGAAATTCTATTTTCTCTGATGATGTTCTTTAATAAATAAACTCAAATGCCTCTGTTTTTGTTGGGTGTATTATATTCATTTCGCAATATCCCCTAAATTTCGTGAGCAGTGTATTATCACTTTAATGTAGCAATTTTATTTCTTTTAAATAGAGGTTAGCTTGAGGAAACCACGAATCGTCTTTTGTGACAAAGAATTAAGATGAAAGCATTTAAAAAAAAAGTATTTGTAATGATATACATATTTATTTATTATGTATATCATCACAAATACTTTTTTTTATTTTTAACAGGTTTTTGATTTGCTACTATTCAAATTCCTTCTTTGAAATTGAACTATTTTTCTTTGTTTTACGAGCCTCGTGGGTGGATGAGTTTTATTTTTTTTAAAATTGTTACTTATGGGCCAAATTAAAACATGAGCACAATTATTTTTGTCTACACTGCAACACATAAACAATAACTCTCTAAAAATGGCTGGATTGATTTCCTTCATGATTTGTTTCAATGTCTACTCATCTGGTAACAAGTTCGTAGTCAAGGGTTTATTTTGGCATCACTTGTTTCTGAAAAGTGGCGTCTAGAATTTTCAGTACAGATTGTTATTGCACGAATCCATTCGTAAAAATAATATTTTAGACTTTTTTTTTTTTTTTTTCTCATTGCTTTGTTTATAAGCCCTATCCAGAACTGCAGGTTTTTTTTTCGTTTCCTTTGGGTTGAAGGCTATTACATCCTTCCCATGAGTATTCCACTGATTAATAAGGATTATAAAACTGCTTTAAGGGAACGAACTCTTTTATTGCTTGAAATGCTGTTTCATAGCTTCAACTGCAAAACAACAATCATTTCGTATTACAATTACTTCTGAAATACGTGTGATTTCTTTTAATAGATTAAGTGGAATTTGTCAGTAGTAATACTACACAGCAGTTCAAATGACATGAATGTAAATTATTAATAAATCGTCCTTTAATTATCAATTATCGTGCATATTTAATTGCTTGCTTGTTTTAATGGTTTGTTAATTAAATCAAACTCATAAATCTGGATTTACATCTATATGAGATTCACATTATTAATATAGTGGTCTTCGTTTGAAAAGGATTCGATTACATTTTTGATTTACTTTTAACTAACTTTTATTTAACTACAATAATCTTCTAATATTTTGATAAATAACACTTATTAACAAATGATAATTAGCTAAATGTGCAGGTCCTTGTAATTCAGTTCAAATTGTTTATATTTTGACAGCCCAATGGAGTTCAGTGCCCTGAACCAAACATTGACTGATCAAAGGAACAAGTTACAACTTCCAGCACTTTCAAATCCGCTTTTTATCTCAATAAATGGTCCTTCAGTACAATGCTTCAATGCAGAATAGTTTGCCACAAAATGGATCAAGTCTAAACATCATAGTGCCCCTGATAAACCAACAGGAAAAAAACCACCAAACCAGCCGGAACAGCATTCATCTTGTCGCTTCAAGTCTCGTAGTTTATTACATTTTTATTTCAGAACTTCCTCGACCAAAGGATGTTATTTTTCATAATAACTACACCAATAAGTTTATTTAGAAAAATTATGATTTAATAAATTAATAATCTGTTAGGCCTATCCCTATGTAACACGCAAGTTTCTGTGTGCCTGTAAGTCAGTTTTCAGGGGAGGTATTTGTATACATATTTAAAATTGTAATTCTGATAGTGAACCCATTAGACATCCACCCTCTGGTAAAATGACAAATCGCACATTGATCTTTCTATCTATCTACTTAACGTTCTACTCGTCGTAATGTTTTAAATTAATTCTCCAGTAACTTTCTGTCATAGTTCAAACATCTAGTTTTCTTTCAGTAAACAAGGTATTTTTTTTATATTAAGTTATAATCTATTCAGTGTTTAAGGACAGCGCTGTAATGCTTTCACTTTCCTCTTCCAAGTTTCAATACTTTAAAATATTCATTTCAAATCTCTACATTTAAGTTCTAAATTCATTCTTCTCGTAAAAACATTGTTTAAAATAAAGAAAGGAAACGAAGATGAAAATGGCCCCTAGAAAGAAATCGTGAAGAAATCTAAGAAAACCTTTAGTAAGTGCTAAAAGTAGAAAAAACTAGCAAATTGAATGATTGTATTAAAAAAAGACCAAAAACTCTGATAAATAATAAAGTAAGCTCTTGATTAATTAGTTTGTTATTGTTTTTGCTAAACTCTGGAATATTAAAATGATTTGAGTGATGGCAACATCTAATGACACACAGAAATTAATCACTTTGAATAATTATTATGTAAATATATCTTCCATCTTTGGACTAATATAAAAAGACGACAAATTTTATAAATATTCCCTCTCTATAGAATATCTAGGGATGTGGATTAAATATTTTGAAATACTAGGTGGTCTTAATTAAACTTCCCCTATTCAGAGTCATCTGTAGATCGATCTAACAACCGGAATATCATCAAATTCAGTAGAGATATTAATTAAGACACAGGAAGCAGGATTCCGAGGGGAAAAAATTAGTTCAGAAAGTCGCGGATAGAGAGAATACGTCCATGTTGCGGCCAAGGAAACTTTAATCTGCATAAAACGAAGTTAACCAACTGTTTCGCTGGCGTTAGAGGTAACGGGAAAACGTCACAAACGCATTTGTATTGATAGTGGTGTACACATGCGCCTGAAATTATCGCATTGCGCATTTTTGTAAAATTATTTTTCCTGAATGACTGCAATATAGTAGCTGCTCTTCGTGATGTTAGGAGAACCCGCTAGAACATGCATGAAGGTCCTCTGTAAGCTAACGCAGGTAGAGATGATTCGGAAGTTTGAAGGAACGGGATCTTTGGAAGTTCGACTTGGGAAAGGTACCTATGGGTAACTGAGGAAGTTTTAGCCGCGGGAGTCGCTAGATAAGACAGACATAATTCACAACGACAATGTTCGGACGACATCATTTTCGCAAATTGCAGGATTGGTACAGAAGCTTCTGTGGCAGTACATACCAGAAGACAAAGTAATTAGTCGTTTTTTTTTCACAGATTATGGTTATCTTGATTCCTAATGTTACTATCCCGATTTTTGGTTGTAGCTTACCTGAAGGCCAACACCTATCGTGGCGACAGATCGAGTTTGACAACCTTAAAGAAGAACGTCTTCCGAACATTCCTGCACACATGTTACCTTCTGCTGTAGAGAATGCTGTGAACAGGATGCAATTTCTAGTCCACCAGTATCTTTAACTAAGTTCTCTTCAGCATGAATGAACTAAAAGTGCTCGAATTGAGCAACAGGTTTCTGACATTACTTATGCTCCAAAAACTTTCAGAAGTACTTTCCTAAATTAAATTTATATTCAAGTGTTTCATTGCTGTGTTATCATAAGTTCACTGCAATTTAGTCTTTGTTATTCATTTGTCTGTCCATTTTCATGCTTTTTGTACGAGCGCGTAATTTTTGTTTCCGCGGAATCCTGCTTGCCTTGTCCTAATTAGTCTGACAACCGAATTTGGTGACGTTGCCGTTATTAGATCGAGCTCTGAATAGGAGAAGTTTAATTATGGAAATCTGGTGAAATGACTTTTTATTTGTAATTCAACTGAACGTTGTTCATTGTCGCCCTTTGGGGCATTCTGTATAGTCGTAGCACCCGTTACCATAGCCTTTCACATTGACAGTAACGCTTGAGAACTGCTCCACATGTATCTAATGGAAAATTTCATTACACATTACAAATATTCTGTAATTTTTATTCACCTACCATAACTCCTTCTTTGTGTTGGTATTTCCATTTCCGCCAGTCTTTATGTATGTCAAATATATCGAATTTCTATCATTTATTTATTAAAATCATTAATTTAAGAATTTTATGATTATTAGATTCCTTATAAAGTAATATTAAGGATATAATTTTTTTAATTGTTCTAAATATAATACATTAATATTCTAGAAGAAAAAAATATAGTAATTTTCTACAACAATTTTTTTAAGAATTTATCAAGCTGAAACCAAAAGTACTACTTTTTAAAACGTATCTGATCATCTGCAATAAATTAATAGATAGGAAGTGGAATGACATCATTACTGGAGTCAGAAAGGATTTATAATAAAATTCTTTCACGACTCCACAGTCCTGGTTTCGTATTCCTTATATCTATTAAACTTTTAAAATAATTATTGTCTTACAATTATATTAATCATTTTAGTTTACTATCATCCTTTAACACAATCATCATTCAACACAAGACGTCTTCGAGGACAATAAAAGGCAGCAGTTTTATTTTATTGAATCCTTTATTTAGCTTTATTTAGCTTGTTATCCTTTATTCAGCTTTCTGAATAACAAACCTAAAACTTATAGATTAATTATGCTCTTAACTGTAGTTGCTATGACAATGGTTTCTGACTATCAATTAAACAAATAAAAACCAAACTCAAGCTTCTCTTTAGTCTTTAACTTTAAAAACTAAAATTTAGGAAAATATTGAAATAAAATGTAATTTTTTTTTCGTTTAGAGATAGAATAGTTCAAGGAACTTTCGTCTATATTTAACTTCTCTGTTGAAAAGTCAGTCGAAAAAAATATATCCATCTGAAAAAAGTTATTTTCAACCGTTTTTAGAATATTTGGCACTTGAAGGAAGAAAGAGAAATAATGATTAGAATCAGTAGAGAATTTCCATCTAAATCAATCGTCCAAAAGACAGAGAATGAGAAAAACATGTAATGAAACATCCCAGGACTCATCAATGAAACAGCTACCTCGGTTCACGAACATAATCCCTTCCTTGACCCTATTCGTGAACCGAAAAATTTGACTTTTTCTTTGCTTGAGAACTTTGCAAAAATGGGACATTACGTTATCATTTAAAATTTCCACTGCTTTTTTGGAAGGCATAACAAGGGATAAATTTAATTAAATAATAAAAAAACTAATATATCAACAGTTGTTTTTGGGACTTTACTGCATCCACACGTGCTAAATGAACTGGGTTGATGCTGGGGGCGTGGCTGTGCGCAGCGTTTTGTGCGCTGCGAGTCACGTGCACTCCATTCACTCCGTGCATGCGTGTTCGTGAACCGAAGCATCGTTCGTGAAGCGAAGCGAAATTTGTTCGCAAATGGTGTTCGTAAACCGATTTGTTCGTAGACCGAGACGTTCGTGATCCGAGGTATCACTGTAATTCATAATCAGAAAACTGGTTTTAAAGAGATTTCCTTTAACCGAAAACAAAAAGGAGATTTTTTTTTTAATTCCATCTTATTACAAATCGGTCAATTTAATCCTACATATTTTATTGGTTCAGAAACGAGTTATTTTAAATGAGAATAGATTTGATCTTATTTCTTGCAAATCATAATTTCGGCAA
The DNA here is from genome assembly GCA_023159025.1 of Thereuonema tuberculata. Classification (NCBI taxonomy): domain Eukaryota; kingdom Metazoa; phylum Arthropoda; class Chilopoda; order Scutigeromorpha; family Scutigeridae; genus Thereuonema; species Thereuonema tuberculata. The sequence continues at coordinate 3,477,717 of JAFIDM010003189.1, read as the reverse complement.
TATGATGTGTAAAAAGGAATTTAAAGATAAAATTTTTTTTCAAATAAAAAGTAGAAAAATAACAGATAAGAAGTTTAAAATAAGAGATGTTTCTCTCTGATTTGATTTTTTTTTATCTGTACCAACTTTTCCCATTTTAGGTTTCCCTCTTTTTTAATTGCTTATTCAAAAATTCCAGAAATAAAAAAATAAAAAAGTAAAAATATTTTGCAGATATTTTTTTAACAGTGAAGCAAAAACAGCGTAATAAATCCCCCCAAAAGATTAATTTTTTATAGCAAATTCCGAAGCTAAAATTCCCCAGATCTCTTTTTCTCACTGAATTTCGCTTAAAACAATGGTGGCAATTTAGTGATCGTAAAAAGGAATCTATCGAAGGTGAAGATTGGATAAGATTCCAGATGTGAATGAAATCTCCTTGAGAGATTTACAAGGGCTCTGGTGGGTGTAACACGGCGACTATTGGGTTTTTCGTGTGAAACTGGCCATGAGGTGATTCTTTCTGGCAGCGACCTCTGGAGGATTCATGATGAAAATCCCTGTCTGTGAGTCGATAGAAGAGCAATCCATGTCGGAGTCCTTCGACAGCAACGTGATTAAAAGCAATAGAAAAGACCAGATAACCTTTGTTGCTAAAAAAAAAAACGAAAAAAGAACTGTTGTACGGAAAGAATCCAGTGGAAGGATCAAAGCATCATCTTCAAACATGAATGGGATCTGATCTTCATTGAGTCGTCTTTTTTTCACGAAGCAAAGGAAATATTTCTGACAAAACAAATGGATTTCAAAGGAAAGGATATCGAATACTACTGATTACAAATAAATTCATTGTAAACAGTAAACATCAGTTCCTTTAAATGAAATAACAACGCATTCTGTTTCACTAAATGCTTAGAGAAACTCAATTAGAGAAATTCTTATTAGCATACATTTACATTAATATTTAATATTATTTTGAAATTTAAAAAAAATTAAATTTAAAAAAATATTAAAAAAATGCTTAATTACTTTGGTTAAATTGAACGGTATTATCGATAACAACAGTTTTAAATGAAATGCTCAATATTATAGCAAATATTTTTGCCACAAACAACTAAATTCTTGTTTTAACAATTAATAAAATTAAAAGGAAATTAACAGAAAATAATAATAGTTACTTAAGATGAACAGAAATAACAAAAAAAAACAGAAATTTATTTATTGAAATTATAATGAAATGAGCATCCACAGAATTATTATCTGTGTTTTTTTTGTAGTTTTGTCATATACTGGGTGGTCTTACGAAAATTCTAGATATCATAATTTAGGAATGATGACAGATACTAACGGAAATCATGTGTTTCTCTCCTTATAAGTTTTGTTTGCCTAAATTGGGAAATATTGAAGCAAATCAGGCTAAACAGCTTCTCAGAAGGAAATATCATGAAGGTTCACAGATTATTTCTACATAATTCCTGTTAATGGCGAATGGGGGGTGAAGTTGATCGCCTGCTCGTGGTGCCCCCTGCCTGAAATAACTGAACGATCAACAAGGTTCGCCTATAGCTGTACAGACCAGAGAGATAAAGAGAGAAATGATACGAACCTTACACAAAAAAGGCCATTTTCATGGCCAACTTGACAACCTCCACATTGTGTTTTGGAACGCTGGAGGGCTAAATAATAATAAATTTGAAGAATTTAGATACATGCTTCAAGATGTGAAAGCTGATGTTTTTATTATTGTTGAAGCAGGACTTGCGACTGAGACTCCAGAATTTTATCAAATAAATGAATACGATAATTTTATTCTAAAACGTGCGAGACAAGTGGCTTCAGGGATCATCTGTGGAGTTAAAAAGAACCACATTACAACAGTAAAAATCCTACATGAAATGGAGGTAAATGACATCCTAGAAGCTGTCGAAATAAATATTTGGAAAAATAAAACGAAATACACTATTACGGGCCTTTATAATCCCCCAGGAAATATTCCAGACCTGTCGGAAATAGCTGGTACAATACATCAAAGAAGTATTATAATAGGAGATTTCAATGCACATCTCAAAGATGGGGTTATAATACTACCACACAAATCGGAAGAATTATAGAAGAATTTCTGGATGATAACCTCCTGAGCGTACTGGATTCACCGCCCACATTTCTATCTTATGCTGGATATACATCTAGACCAGACTTAGTTATTGTTCATCCTGACTTGGAAACAAACATAAAACTAAAATTATTAGACGATGCAGCAGGATGTGGACATAGAGCTATAAGTGTCTCCATCTCCATTCAAAATATAACACAACAACTTAAGAAAGTACCTCGCTGGAACTTCAAAAAAGCTAATTGGGATAAGTTTACAACTCTTACTGATTCTCTAAGTACTAAAGTAAATATCAGTAATTGTCCAGATACAGCATATAAAACAATGTGCGACATAATTTTAAAAGCTGCCAATCAAACCATTCCACGAGGACAGGTAAAGAAATACCGACCATTCTGGAATGACGAATTAACAGTATTAAAACATAGAAGAAATAATGCACGAAAAAGAGCTGAAGATACAAGACAACTTGAAGATATCATTGACCTTAGGAAAAAAACAGGCTGAACTCCAAAGAAACATACGACAAAGTAAGCGAAATACGTATAGATCGTTTATTGCAAAACTAGATTATAAAAAAGATGGACTCAAAGCTCACCAATTCATATCTAACTTAAACAATAATAATCTGACTAAGCCTACAGAACCCTTTATAGAAAAAAATAAATTATTAACACACCCAAAGGACATAGCTAATACTATGTGTAACTATTACGTTAATATTAGCAGCATAGAAACAAAACCATATAATATAAAAAAAAAAATCTTAAAAAACAGATTAGTAACATGTGCGACTGAGGAAGAAACAAAACTTTTCTATAATAATTTTTCATTCATAGAAATGGAACATGCATTAGAACAAATTCCCACAAAAAAATCACCTGGACCAGATGGTATACTCTCTGAATTTCTTTTACATATGGGTAATGGAGCAAAACAGGCACTTCTACATATGATCAATCTCACATGGAGAAGATATATTCCAGATCAATGGAGAAAGGCGGAAGTTGTGCCAATATTAAAAAAAGGAAAACCATCTGAAAGAATGACAAGCTATAGACCCATATCTCTTACGAGCGTGGTGAGTAAATTAGCTGAAAGAATGGTTACTAATCGTATGAACCAATTCTTAAAAAATCGAAATTTGATTGATGACTCACAGGGTGGTTTTCGTAGTCGTAGAAGCACCATGGATCAAGTCATAACGTTCGCTCAATGTGTAAAAGATGGCTTTCAAAACCGTATGACCACGATAGCCGTACTAGTTGATTTCAAGGCTGCTTATGATCGAGTATGGAGAGCAAAATTAATTCACAAAATAATAAATTGTGGAATACATGGAAATTTGCTAAATTGGATTAAATCTTTTCTAGCTCAAAGAAAGATTCGCGTACGTTTTCAAGGTGCTATATCTAGGTACAGGATACAGAGAGAAGGATTGCCACAAGGAGCAGTTATTAGCTGCATCCTATTTAATATTATGATAAATGATATCCTGAAGACACTAAGATCCATTCCAGGAATAAATGTCTTATTATATGCTGATGATCTTATTATATGGGCAACAAGCAGTAATTGGAAGGGATTAGAAACCTGCTTGAATGAAGCATTAACTCGACTAGCCACGTGGGCAGATAATAACGCAATGATAGTGAGCACAGAAAAAACAAGCTATCAAACCTTCACTTTATCCACTAAAAAACAAAAAGTAAATCTTTATTATCGAGGACAGCAGCTCGAAGAGAAACAAATTTCCAAATATTTGGGAATTTCTTTGGATCAAAAGTTGTCATGGAATGTCCAAATTCATGATGCTACAGATAAAGGATTAAAACGATGCCGTATTTTAAAGAGATTGACGGCAACAAAGTGGGGAGCAACACAGGAAGTTCTTACCACAACGTATAAAAGTTATGTACGACCCGTAATGGAATATGGAGGTGAATTGCTTACAACAGCTAGTAACACACAATTAACTAAACTAGATAAAGTACAAAATACAGCCTTGAGAATAATAACTGGAGGAGCTAAATCTACACCTATTAAAGCTTTAGAAGTACAAACTGGCGTTGAATCCTTAGAAGCTAGACGAGAAAAAGCACTACTAAAGACATGGGCGAGAATGAAAAGCACACGCCCAGTTTTTTGGAATAAGTATCGTCCAGCTAATAATAGATTAAAAACTCAGAAAACTCCGATAGCTAAGATCGAGGATATCACACAGAAATACAATATACAATTTAGAGAAATAAAGAACCTCCCTTTACCCTCAGAAATCTTATTGGGATTACCAACAGCAGAACTACAGTTAGTACGACATAATACACCTAAATCACTCTCCCTAACTGAGGAATTAAGACAAGCTACATTAGAAACGATCCATACAAGGTATCCTGAGCATGAATGGCTTCATGTCTACACCGACGGATCCTTTAATCCAGGGTCAGGCGCTACGGGAGCGGGATATTACTGCAAGTTTTTTGAAGATCATTTTGCTGTTGGAGCACCCCTCAGTAATTATGATGGAGAAATTGCAGCGATAGAAAGAGTGACGGATATTTTAGCAGTTACTAAAACACATAAAAAAACTGTTTTTTTCATAGATTCTAAGGCCGCCATCCAGGCACTTGCTTGTAATCATCGTACTGATTGCGATATAACTATTAGATGTCGAAAAAAATTGAATTCACTGCAAGAGTTAGGCTGGACAATAATACTACAATGGATCCCAAGTCATGTGGGTATTCAGGGTAATGATCGAGCGGACGAACTAGCCAAATTGGGAACATTTCTCCCTCAACCTGTAGCAGTTCCATCCCTATCTTCATTTAAGACCAGAGTAAATTTTGCGGTACATAGATTCTGTGATATGGAAAATAGAAGAGCTGCTGATGGAAAAAAATGGGAACAACTAATTTCTTCTGGTCCTATTAGTAGAAATCTTCCCAGACCTATTTCAGTGGCAGTCTTCCGTTGTATTACTGGCCATGACTATCTGGCGTCTCACCTATTTAAAATAGGAGTTTTAACTACTGATAAATGTTTATTTTGTGAACAACCTTCTATGAATGCGGAGCACTTGTATAGTTGCAAAGAATTAGAAGATTTACGAAATTCTACGACAGAAACTGGTATCTATCTTCTGGCTCATCTTTACTGGTCAGCGCGGCGCTCAATGGCAGAAATGCCAAGAGCTGGCGTTGGCTAATCAATCAATCAATCATGTTAATGGCGAATAGCCACTGAATGCCAGGATGGCTTCATATCCAGTACTTGTAGATCAATATTACAGTGCATTTAACTGTCATAATGTACGCACAGACATATCCTGAGAGAAGACTTCTTTCAAGACATGCAATGATGCTAATTATCCAAAGATTTCGTGAGACTGGAAGTGTTATCCCACGATGGCCATGCCTTACAACAAATGAGGAGAATGTTACCTTGATTCTGGCATCATGTAAATCCACATACAAGCAATAGGGCAATCGGACATGAATTAGAATATCTCACCAATCAATCCTCCGTGGTATCAGAGGTCAGCAGTTTTCATCCGCCATCAAGAATTATAAGAGCAGGATTATCCTGTCTGTGTCGACTTTTGCTGTTGGATATTAGCCACGACGAACAACCAGAAACACTATCGCATATTCTGTGAACTGATGAAGCCCAATTCACAAGAGATGGTGGGTAAATCTCCACAACGTTCATTAAGAAAAACACATGGTGGCTTGAAGAGACAAATCATCAGAGGCAGTGGCACTTCAATGTGAGATCTGAGATTATTGGAACCCATATTGTCATATTTGTTCTACGATGGTATGCTAAATGGTCAGAGGTATTTGGACCTAATCTTGAGGGATCCAGTAGGTCAGTATAAAGAAGGTATCTTTGGAAACATATATCTTTGGAAACCTACAGAATCAGCGAAATTGTGCTAACATTAGTTCATAGATCCATTTATCACACGTTCAAAGTTGTGCATTAAAGGTACATTTTCAGCATATTTTCTGAAAGGTTTAAATTTAAAAAATTTACAATGAAGTTTTATTTGATAACGATAAAAAATTTATTCGTTTAGAATCTGTCATCAAAATCTTCTTCATTCCTAAATAACAAAAATCTAGGGGAGTGTGGGTATTAAGTTATCTTGACCATCCTGTAAATTGTATAATATTCATTTACGTTCAGTTCAATAAGATGTTTTTGATTTAGCTATAGCTTGGCTCTAAGCTTTTAACACTTTTGATGTAAGACAGACAACTTTGTTCATTTTATTTCACAAAATTAAAAGAACAGTGAAGTTAAAATATATCGTGAATTTACATGTTTTTATATTAAAAATTTCGGTAATTGTTCATGTAATTGTTCAACATTGTTGAATATAAACATAATTATTGTTTAAATTAGTCTTTATGTGATGTTTATGATGTTTGACTTAAGTTGATATTCAATATGCAAAAGATTTTGAAGATGTCGTAAGCACCGCTAATTTGAAATTGCATCTTGGCAGAGTTATTTCATAGAATATTTTGGAAAAAATTACATACTGATGAAAGAACCAGAATTTCAGATGAATCCTAAGTTAATTCTTAGAAAACATCAAACGATATTGTTAAATATATTATTGGCTGTAAGGTGATAGGACTGAGTCAAACTGATACGATCATAAAATTGCATGTGTCAAAAACGGTGGTATCAGGTATGTAACAACATAATACAATGTTTCAGGATACAATGATCCTGTCGAGACAAGTCCTCGCAATACTAGACCTCAAAATCTCAATTACCTGGAAATAAAAGCTAAACCTCATTGAGATTTGACTTTTTCTTTGTTTATTTCACATCTTGCTGAATTTCCTCAAGAAGAACTTGAAGGGGGCTGAGACCAAAAGGTTCCATGAATTAAAACATGAATGCAGAAGTATGATTCAGTTTCCTGCAATTTAGAGAAGGCTACGTTTATTTCGGACAATCATATGTGGTGCAAAGTTTTGTTCACAGCTGAGTCAGAACTTTATTTCAATAGAATTTTGCTCTGGAGAAAAGATATCAGCCATCAAATTCTAGAGCTCAATTTACAAGTAGAGATCTATTGGCAAAGATCACCGTCAACTTCTGCACAGATCTCCACATCTTTGATGTGGTCGTTAATTGTGATCCTTAGACAGGCGCCTTTTATTCAAGACTTACATTGATGGATGATAATGCCCTCACCTGTACGCAGACAAATACATCATTTTAATTAATCAAGACTAAGAGAATTGATAAAATGAACTGATCAGACAAATCTCTTGATCTCCAAGACTGAGCATACGCAATGGTTGCTCTGGAATTGCTTCTCTTCGTTATGTTACCGTATGCACGAGAAGATTTGAATACCTTCAGAACAGTTTATAACAGGGGTGAACAATCCGCGACCCTCTGGTATATTTGCTACAGCCCGGTAGTGTCAAAATTAAATTTGAGTCTTTACATTGCTGCCAACAGATGCATTGAAAAATGTCGTAACTTGCAATAGCAACTGTCTCAGACTTCACTATTGGAATGTTGGTATGAAACAGAACTAGTGCATTACGTGATAATTTGAAGTTTATGTCAATTACATATATTAATAATTACTATTATAAATGGCAACGTCAAATCATTAGAATTATTAAGACATTCACGTAAATTACATTTATTATTAAATAATTATTATTATAAATGGAATCGTGAAATCATCAATTTGTAAGATATAATAAGGTTGGGGGTTGGAGAATGGGTCACTGCGCCCTCCATCAGAACTTTTATAAAAATATTGACCTTACGACTACTTAAAGTTGTGCATCTCTGGTTTATAACTTTGTGACCATATGAAAAATCGCTCTAAGACCTGCATTGCTGAAGGATGATCATACAACTTTTAAGGTTAGGCGTCTTAAAATAAACTGAAAGATTTTATTTGAATATAAATTTGCTTATCTTAAAATTGTTGAAGTTATAAAGTTTTATTAAATTCATTTTGCTATTTTTCGAATTCTTTTTTATCTTTTTGTAACGATGATATCTGATATCCGCACAGCCCATTGGTAAATTATTTCTATTGAACAGTTTTAGATGAATATTATACAAAATATCTTTACTTATTGTTTCCTCAACCATCTTTTTTAAAATTTAAAGTTAGTCTTAAAAAGTTTTTTTAAACTTTATTTATAACTTATTTACGATAGCAATTTTAACTAAAACCGAATTCGGAACTAAATTAAACTAAGAAATTAAAAATTATTGTAAATTACAGCAGTAATTTCTTGTATCCAACAAAGACGCGAAAGGATTGCATGAAACGTCCACTATACATACAAAAATTATGAATCTAAGAGTCTACTTTTGTAGAACATCTGTTCATTGCTGATAAATGCCACAGTTCATTGGTGCTTCCTCCCCCTTGCTTAAATGTAATGGGATTCGAGTTGGCAGCGCGGGGCTAGAGTGCAGAGTAAATTATATTTAGGCCCCCAGCGCTGCAATTAAGTTCCTTGGTCTGAAATCACATTGGGGGACTAAAACATGACGTCATTGACGGAAGAAGGTTGAGATGCAAGTTTGTGGTTGATTAGCAACTGAGACAGATTTTCGCAAACAACGTAAACTCTCGGTAAACAAGATCCCAGACTGAACGAGATTGGATAAATTTTGATGGGTTCCGTGTAGTTGATTGAAAGAATAGCAAAAAAAAAAGAATTATAATTGTTAAAAGAATCCAATTAACATATAACAGAATTTATATATGATATATAATTTATTTATATATATATATATATATATATATATATATATGATTCAACATAAGAACCTTATACTATATAAATTACCCTTAAACGTAATTACGTTTTCTCAAAAGACTATAAGTTACAGCATGTTTCCAGCATGACTTAACTAGAATATTATTCTTTTCTCTTTTCATAAGAATTCAACATGTAATGCAATTGAATGACAAAGGATTTGATCTAAATACAAACATCACGATAGTATGACAATGATACAATGATGCAATAACGTTACAATGCTGTGACTTTACGTCAAATAAATACACAACTATTTGAAGATAACGGCTTTAACGGGTTTAAAAAATGAGCGAAATTTATAAATTAAAGTCGTTTAATATAGAAAAGCTAAGAAAAAAAACCAAAAGCCACAACGGTTGTTCTGTTATTTTTGAATAATCCCCACATAACAAACAAAAATAATTGTTCAAAAATATATTTATTGTGTAACAATTTCAGTAAGCTTATAGTTTTTCTAGATAATGAATGTTGAAATTGTTTATCATATTTATAATAATGAATGCAATGCAATGTTTTTAAGTTTTTACTCCTTTTCTCTGTATATAAATATAAAGGTAACTGTGATGGGATATTTATATTCTTTACTTTGCGGAAATAAAGAAAAATTCCAATATTATATTTATTAAACATTGACAG
>JAFIDM010003189.1:3447165-3468152 GCA_023159025.1 Thereuonema tuberculata | reverse complement strand
TTAAAAATACAATATTGTTACATATATATTTTTGTTATCAATAGTTTGATTGTAACGTTAGCACATATAATTCTTCTACGTAATACAAATGAATCTTTTCGAGACATTGAATCCATATCTAACCAGTTACAACAAAACGATTAATAAAGAAATACTTCAAAATTATTAAATTCGTCTCATTTCAATGTCTGTTGTTGTTCACTTCGGATTATTTCTTTTCCTGTCGTTCTCTGGGATGGCAAAAAAACAAAAAACAAAACCTAAACGAAATCAAATAGGTTTACAAGCCACAAAGCAGCAGAAGATTGGAACTAGTAATAATTTCAAATAGCCTTCTTTTTTTATTTACTGAGCATGCGCAACCAGTAAAGTATTACTATTCTACTCGAACATTTGTTTTTCTTCCTTCTTGTATATTTAGCTGATTGCCTGCGTGCTTTTCTGTTTACGTTAAAAAGGCTGGATTAATTTCCATTCAATTTTGTACATAAGATTATTTATAGTTCAATTTAAAACACAGGCACAAGGTCTCCATCCCTGGAAAATGATCCCTAAAATCCTTCCCTAAAATTGACTGGACTTTGGGGTCTTGTAGGCCTTACCGTCTCCTTTTTAGACCAACTGTACAAACCCTAGAAATCAACAAATTATGTCAAAGACAGTAAAATGAGAGAAAGAGGAGAAGAAAAACATCAGAAAAGACAAGAAAATCCATGAAGTTCTAATTCAGATTCAGACGTAACTGAATACTTTTCTTAAGGAGAGTCTTAAATAAAATTTGACTCCTTACAAATTTTCAGGAAATTTTGTTAGATGTTGAGCTTCCAATTTCCTATGTTTATTTCTTTCTACATGGACTGTTATCTATGATCTACTCATGAGAACGATTATTTACCTCTCAAACCATAAAAATTGGCTTTCGTTAAAATTGAAAGCAAATCTATCTAAGCGCCATTTTGGTTCTTTCTGATGGACGCCATTGTTTAGTTATCAGCTGCTATTTATTAGTATAAAAGTAAAATCCAAACACGACAGAGAATTTTTGAATGAGGATAATCTATTTTCCAGGCATTTCGACGAATTAATTCAGAGAAACAGAAGCAATCATCTGAAATCAAATCAGTCTACTTCAATTCCTACATGATTTATTGGAAAAGGCTTTCCATGTCATCTGTCCGCCAAAGGTTTTTTCTTTTTTATTCAAGTTTTCTTTTTTTTTTTCTTTTTTCAAAGATATTATTGGAGACTAAATCTAATCCTAGATGTCTTAAAACAAATGTGTTTTAAGATTTTTTTCTTAAAAAAAATACATTTAGTGGCTAATAAATTAAGTCAAGTAATCAATGGGAATTTCAATTAAACTTATCAATTCAACTTCAGGTTTCCCTGTAATTCATCGTTAATGATTTTAGAAACGATTTTAAAACAATACGGTTTATTAGATGATTGTAAGAAATTAAACAAATCTTTAGGTAGTGATTTTTGGAAATGAAATAAGAATATTTAAATAAATTTGTGTAGTTTCTCATATTTGAAGACAATCTGTAATCAATTGCAGAATTCAGAAAATGAATGAACAGCTAGTTTTGTTTACGTAATGAGTATTTTTCTCGCTAATAATTCTCTTTTTTATTAGCTTCCAAATTGCTAGAAGAAGACTAATTGCAATAGATCATTAATAAGAATACTTGCTATATTTCCATATACTTCTTATGTTAATTGGCTGAAGTAATTTTTTCCAAAATATTAATAAAAAGATTAATCAACGATTAGAACGATTAGAGCTTTCCACCGATTACTCTGAATCTATGAAAAGTTTAACAAATATTCATTTTTGGAATATATGTGAACAATAGTTTCTGGAGTATAACTGGAGAATTAGTTTCTCTTCGGTAAAATCACTTGTTTAAGTATGGAACAGGTAAAGCACAGATACATATGTCATGTCTTAAGCTACTTTATTACTAATACAGTTTAAAGATAAAGAAGTATTCAAATATGATGTTATAATTTATTGATATAAATAATACTTACTTTAAAGAAAGCATCAAAAGTTTTAAAATTTACTAGATGACTGTTCGTCGCTCTGGAAGCCTCGCATATGTGACAGAAATCATTTGATTTATTCAAAAAAACAAATTACTAAAAGTAAACTAAAAATAAAACTCAAAAATAAAAATAAATTAAAGTGTAAATTCTAAAGAACACACACAATACAATATTGAAATCCATTCGTAACAGTCGGAAATTTGTGCAGTTGAGTTGACACACTACTCCTGTTGCCTGGCAAAGCGTCTACGAACTTCAATTATCGTGCTGCAATTCCATTGTTGCCGACGTACGCACACAATACAAGCTGTATTTTTTAATTTTTACATAATATCATCAGATTGTATAACATCATAGCGAAGTAGCAATTAAATGTGGGAGTGAAAATTGGATACTCGAGCAAAGAAATAAACATACATTGGAAACTACCAGAAAAGTTTTGAGACCTTTATCATAACGCTCCCGGCATAACGTTGACTAAAAAAAGGTTACGCCGGCATAACGTTGATTGTATATCCCATTCTTTAATGCAGGAAAGTTTTCATTTAGGGAAACCTTTTTTAAAGCCTATTTTACAAATCCTGATAATTTTGAAAGGAACAGAAACAAACGGAAGATCCAATCTCACTTAGTTATGAAAAAGAAAATGTGAATATTATTGTCAAATTTACATTGAAAAAATATTGTCGAAATATTAAAATGTAGTTATCTAATATTAAAAGCAAAATGCCGTAATGAACTCAATTTGCAGATAAAGATGAATTAGTAAATTCCTTTTCTTTTAAATTTCTTTTAAATGGTTCAAGATTGAATAGACCTTTATCTTCTCTGATCTTTAAGGATTACAAGGGCAGAACAAGATCGCTATTGTGTCACTTACGAGATGACGAATGTCAGAGAATATCAGGATATCTTGCCAAGGACCTTTCAGCAAAAACAGGGAAGACCGTTTCCAGGCATACCGTGGTCAGACGATTGAATGAGCACGGATTGTATGCGCACAGCTGGGAAATGTATCCGATTGGATGGAGGCCGTAGTACAACTCCTACAGGAGTTTTTCTGCCTATGTAGAAAACATCGGCTCAGACAGTGGGGACCAGTGGGGCTACATTTTGTTTAAGGATGAATCCAAGTTCAGTCTGCAAAGTGATTCTCGCCGTATTTTCATCTCTAACTGGGTACACTCTCTCTAACATACTTGAACGGGATCATTGCGCCGGAGACGTAACGTGTTGTGATTCCCGTTATCAACTTGGGTTTATGTGCCATCTTGTATGAAGGGGAATCTTAAGAGGACAGATATATCACAATGTTGTTCTGCAACAATATGTAAGACAGGAATACAATGGCACCTGTCTTTATTGATGCCAATGCACAGGCCTTCCTAGTACAGTGTGGCCTGGAAGTTCCAGTACCCCTGTTATGTAGTAATAAATGTAAATGTTTTGTATTGAATGTTATTTCAATTGCTGACATTAGAATGCAGGTGTCACTAGAATGCAGGTGTTCGTGTTGGAAAGGTCGTCTTTTGGGCGAAAGAGAACCCTCTTTACATACTGGAGTTGGAGAGGAATCCACCTCACATCATCGTCTCCCATACCATTACATCATGTCATTGACCCGTATTTTTTTGATGATCATGTTAATGGCGAAACTTCTTTACACATGTTACATATGGTTAATCCCACAGCTTGAAGACGCGGGTATCATGGAACGTGTAATGGCTACAGCAGAACATGGCACCTGCTCACTTCGCTCTTACTGTGCGGGGGTTTATTCATGAACATTTTCCAGGATGCTGGATTGGTCGCGGTATTCCAGCATAACCAGATCCATTGAAATGGTCACCATGAGGTCCTGATCTCACGACACCTTTTACTCATTGTGGCCTACGTATCTGAACGGCTTTATGCAAAAATGAAGAATTGCGCAACGCAGTTGAGGACGCATTTCGAACCATCACACCGGACATGCTCCAAAAAATGTGAAGTATGAACTTGTGTGTGATTGCGAACACACAGACGCATTGGACACCTACATGTAAATATTTCTTAAAACATGACTACCAATGAAGGGAAACAGAGGATATCTAGCGCTTAGAGTGGCCAACTCGATCACTGGATTTAAACCCGATTGAACATGCAAGAGACACTCTTGGGGACAACATCCACCGTCTAGAACTCCTCAGATGGTGTGCTCTTAACAATGATTTAATAGCGGGACTGCTTTCCACAATAATAGCTTGAGGGGGCTTTGTTTCCCCAATTACTGTTTTGTTACAACATATCTCGTATATTTTGTTTGCAATCCTACGCTTGGGTAGGTCAGAAATGACAGCATTCTTAATTTTTGAGTAGAGGAGGTCCGTGAAATTTGGACCACCTAACTTTTACCGTAAATAAATCCTGTCAGAATGAACCTTATTTAGAAATAAATTTTTTGAGCAAAGTAGAACTTAAGAGGCATCAATTATTAGTAATACATTTTATTAATTTTTGAGACGTTTCTTACAAAAAAAAAATACAAAGTAAAAACACATAACCGTTTCATTTGGACCGCTTGGACTGCAAAGTAAAATAATTTTTCTGAACGCCTTAATATAGGAAACACGACAGAACAGATACATTACAAAAAAAATTACTACATACTGTGAACAGAGATCACAAAAGTAATAAACATCGTTTGTCATTCTGCGCAATTTTCATTCACCATCCTTTTCATCTTCACATTGAATCCAGTCTTCTTTCGCATTGAATCCAGTCTTCCTGCTAAGTCTGGCCACATAAAGACAGCAAGTCTCATCCGTTGCTCTTGACGTCTCAACCTTTCCTTTGGTTTTCTTTTCTTTTTTTCGGTTTGTGTTTCGTGAAATTTGATGCTTCCAATGTTTTCTTTTGAGGAGTTCCAGTTAGGGCGACTCCAGATGCTATACCATGCTTCCGAACTTTTCGTTTCGAACCATCTGCACTGATTGTCTGAGCTGGAACAGAAAGTGGATTTGCAACGTGGGATGTGCGGGACGGACATTGAATTGAGACTACAGCTCCTTTGGGTACGGCTGCTGTGCCCGTCCAAGATCAACAGGACCTTTCTTCGGCCGACGGTTTAACTACAGCCACACGTATTCCATCCATTGGCAGAACACTTCTGCGTTGATCCACCCTTTATCTTGACAGCAATAAATTTGATTCGCTGGTGCCTCAAATAAGAGTTTCTTTTATCCCCTTCCTGGGGTAGATCAACATAGTAGAAACAAGATGCACTGACAGCATAGCCACTACAGACACTCGGACAACTGGACGAAATTACACACTCTCATACAGCCCAAATTACACACAGAACTTAATTACTTTATTTAGTAACGCTAAATTATCTGAAAATATCCATAGTATAGTTATGAAATATCTTATTTTAAGGTTTCGTTGAAAAGCTAGTAAAATTCCTTCCCAATGTGAGCTGTAGATGTCAACAACATACTCATTTTGTCAACTGAACAAAAATAATAAGATAAAACATGCCAAGAGAACACCACCCCATCTCAACACAACTCGAATATAGGAAACTGGCAGTCTTTGCCATGTAAGACCATCTGACAAATGGTGCTATCTTTCAGCCTAGCTCCCAAACAAGTACTGGTCCAAAATACACGGATTTCTCCTACATTTTAAATTTCTTTGCATAATTTGGAAAACAAAATAGACTAATTAACCTACTCTTTGTTTCTTTGATAATTTTAAATACACGATTGATCAGTTTAGAAAATCATTGTCTTATTTTTACATTAAAAATCAATACAATTACTTAAATATAAAAATATATTTTTGCGAAACTGTTTTAAGACTTTGAAATTCATATATAAAGTTTGTAAATAAACTTCTATTTTTAAAAAATTTAGATCACATCTCAATGTGCTCTGAATCTGCCTCAATTATTATTACTTCAGAGAGTTAAAAAAACTGAAGAGCCGCTCATTTACGATTCAGAGTCACTTTCTTGTTTTTGTTGTTTTACATTTTTACTTTTGAGAAATACATTAATATTACTAAAATATATATTTTTTATAACCTAAAATTATAATTTCCTTTTTTTTTTATTTTAAGTAAGTCATTCAGATGATAAATGTACTTTGTAGATAATTTAAAAAATTTTTAACTTCTGTAATTACTGAACGACAGAGCATCGTAAACTTTCAAATTAGAAATAGATTTTTCTTAATGTCCAAAAAAAATGTTAGTGGATTTATTTTTCATTCTCATACTTTTCTAATAAATAAAAGGCTTAACTGAATTTCTTCTGAGTTTCATAGGCTGTTGGATATTTGAAATTTTCTAAATTAATTAAAACAATTTTCGAAGTTTTGTCTAACGCTTATTTATTTAACGGTAGACAAACAGAACGCGAGCCTCTTGGCTTCTAAGTTGATAAATTCCAACTGAATTCCAGTCATTCTTTTCATTCAGTTTTTGACTTGGGGAAATCATGTTCAGTTTTTGATGTAGATTTAAAAAAAAGAAAGCACCACATAAATAATATGATTCTGGGCGAATGTAAAGCGGTTTAACCAGAAGTTTAATCTTTAGTTTTTCCGATGGAAAAGCGGGAGATCTGAAGGTAAATCATCTTTTTCGTAATGATGAAACTACGACGTCATTGCGTTGACCGAAAAATAAAGTTGATCAATCGATAAAGATGAAACTGACCTAATTCCAATATCTTCATTCCATTCGAAAAGTACAAAACAGTTAATGTAATTTTTCGAAATTTCTGAATTTTGAAATAACAAAAATACGTACGTAAATGATAAAAGATAATATTGTTACCTGGCGTTTTGTCCGCTCCCCCTTCAGCGCAGTCGACTCGACCTTCCCTGCGTACCTCGGCCGAGTCGACCTATCCTAGGCCTATAAAACTAGGCGCGGAGCGCCTGAAAGACAGTTCGTCTCAGCGGCAGGAGCCGCAAAGGTCTCCAGTTTGGAGCGTTCCACCTGTGTTAGAGAGTTGGTGTTTGGCGGCAAGCGAGCCGCAAGTGTTTCTCCAAGCCGGAGAAAGAGTAGTTGAGTTAGTGTGGTGGCAAGCCAGCCACGGGAGAAGCTCTCCAGAGTCGTTTGGAGCCCAAGAAGTTGAGGCCATCTCCAACGCGGACAGCAGAATTGCCCTCCCCGTGTTGGAAGACGAGAAACCCGGCATACATAAGTCACGACGCCGGCGGCAAACGAGAGGTATCGCCGTTCAGTTCAACGGGGATTGTCAGACCACACTCCCCGCTTAACCTCGCTCAGAGCCGGCCAACGCCAGGAGACGTTGCCGGCAAACAAGAGGCCGAAGTCATTCGAAGTCCGAAGACCGAGACAGACCTTCCCCAAGGTGAAGACGATTTGCCCGGCCGGCAAGTCAGACCCTTCCCGTCGCCAAGTGAACTGAAGTCCGTCCAACGCATGCCATGAAGTCGACATCGACCCTCACCTGACCCCCCACCCACCCCGTTGCTGACGATTTTGACCAGCGGTGAAAATCGACAGGCAGCAATATCAGCAGCAGGATTCGAATAAAAACCAGGGTATCAATTGTAATATCTGTAATATCCAGTGATGTTTTAATTTCAAAGTTGAGGTTGAGAATTAGTAGTACAATTTGTCGCAGGTATTCATTGCTGAAAAATGAAAAAAAAAAAACCTCCAATTTTAATAAATGAAAGCCAGCATTGACTTCTTTTAAGAATCCATTAGGAATCAGACATGGTTCTTCTTTTTACAGATAATGAACGATTTTTCAGCTCATTTCTAAATTAGTTTTTGTGAACTGACTTTTTCATTTCTCAAAATTTTTTTCATGCATGTTTTCCAACTCCTAAAACACTTTAGAAACGCTGAGCGCCAGGAATCTTAGAATGTTCTGTGAAAGCAAAAAGCGTTCTAAAGCATCACTGCAGCTTTTTGAGGTTCCTTGTCTTTATGCAACTAGTCAGAAAGTAACAGAATTCCACGCTTTGTAGAAAGACCATTGGTTTCTTTACCCGAAATCGAATTATGCAACATACGATTAATAACAATTCATTTTATTTGACTTTGTAATTAAATTACAAATAAAGAACAATAAGCAAAGATAACACTGTACAACAAATTATAACTTTTTTTCTGTCCTTTAGATGAAACTATGTGATTCTGTATAAACAAAGGGTGCTTAATTCATATCTGCAAACCAAAATATTCCACCAAGTCCCGTTTTTTAGGAGACCCACTTTTCATATTTATACAAAGTGGTGAGAGAGAAATGTAACAGACACACTGATTACGGAAAACACATACACTAAAATGATTTTTTTGACCATTTCCGCTTGTAGGCATCTGTTGGAGTGAATCTGAGATTAGACCAACAATATTCAGCAAGCATACTTCCATTCCATCGTCCACTGAAGTGCTTTTCAAACATAGCAATGTCCTGGTGGAACCTTTTCCCCATGCTCAACGCTAACTGCGCCGAGGTTATGAGGAAAAAAAATCCAGATGCGAGTCCAAAAAGAATAGTTTTAAGGACATATTGCAGCCTATAACATGAAAGCATTTCACCATGTCACAAACAAGATCTTCATAGTTTTCTGCTTACTCATTTCCAGGGAAACTTGAGCATACAGATTTAAATGCCCGCCAGGCTGCAAATTCTCCTTCTGACAGTTTACTTTCGAAATCTTCGTCATGCGTGACTGCTTTAATTTGTGAGCCAATAAAAACCCCTTCTTTTACCTTTGCCTCACTTAAATTTTTGAATTTGTTTCTGGGATGCAAGAAAGCCAATCCTTCTCTGTCCAGTGCTTTTACAAAATTTTCATTAAACCAAGTTTAATGTGCAATGGTGGAAGAAAGACACATTGCAGATTCACAAGTGGTTCATGTGATATGTTTTTGGTGCCAGGAATGTAGTTTTTTTCTTGGAGGCCACTTGGAGGATGTAGTGATTTCTTCTGTCATGCCTATCCCATTCATATAGGAAACAGCGCAATTTAATGTATCCTTGTTGCATGCCTGTTAATATCCCAATGACTTTCAAGTCGCCACTACAATTGAATATAGTTTAGTTAATAAATTTCATTACAGCACTCATTACTTCATATGTTTCCTTTGTATTTACAGCATTATATGCTACAGGAAGAGGTGGATAAACATTGCCTATACGGAGGAGCACTGCCTTTAGACCACGTTTCGATGAATCAATAAACAGGCACCAGACTGCTACATTATGTTCATGTCCCAACGCCTGAAATAAGCCATTCACATCACAGCAACATACAATGTCTTCTTTCTCAGCAAAATAGTCAGCAAAATGGCTTTGTGGTCTTCTAAATGAACTTATTTTTACATCTTTATTTAACACATTCCAACCTTGAAGCCTAAAACCCAGTAATTCTGCGTGTTTTTCAGAAAGGTTTAAGTTCCGTACAAGATCGTTAAGCTCTCCCTGTTTGATTTCGTGATGTGAACATGTGATAGATGTAGAGGTTTGAAATTCGGGATCTTGACCACTTGGGACATCGGAGGAGTCTTCCTCTGAATCAACAGTATATTTAACTGGAACTGTAAGTACAGGAAGGTCTGCAGAATGTGAAACTGGTCGCATACCGAATAGAATGTTTGGATTTGGACAAGAACCCCTTCACATCTGTCAAACAAAAGTAACAATCTGTTACATGGTCTTTTGGTTCACGCCAAACCATAGATAGACTCCTCCAACTTTCATTGTACTGTGTTTTTCTTGTAACCAGTTTCTCAGAATCCTGGAACATGAATTGCAGCATATATATGGAGCCCAAACTTACACTGGTCCTCTCTACATCCAAAATACAATTCATACGCCTTTCTAACCAACCGGTTAGACAAGCTACAGTGTTGAGTCTTGAATGTACGTTTGCCCCACACATACCAAAATAAGTCCCGCTTATTTTTACACTGACGAGACATAAATCACTGAACATAATGTACCTTATCTTTAGTCCTTAAACACTTGTACACTTCACACTTAACGTCGTTAGAAATACAGCACCAATTCAATCAGCAGTATCACACGGTGAATCAAACGTCAGAATTGAAACAAAATTTACAGTTAAACTGCTGGAATTGTGGGATGATCAAGCTGGCAGTGAATGTTTGATACATATATTTATTGCTAAATGTGTGTAAATCTATTCCTGCTGCGAAAATGTTCAATAGAGTAAGCAGGGCATTCCAAAATTAAATTAAATTCAGAAAACAGAAATATTAGCGAGGAAATAAATAAAACACTAAATTGTGGAATTTTTGGAAAATGGTACGTGTTAGACAAAAACTGAGTACAGATTCATTATTTCCAGCCATAAATATATAAGAAACACATTCATCTAAAGGACATTTTTCATGTTGTACAGTGTAATATATTCATTATTCAAATATTAAATGCAATATTGAAATTTTCGTACTGGTTATGTTATTTTGTAATTAAACTTCAAATAAGCTTGGCGCATGGTCAGCAACATTTAATAACTCACCCTTTAATTCTACTTGTTTTCACAACTTGCTAGAAACTTACTAGAAATCTTATACTATAGTATTATATTAGTTTTCAAAAAAGAAGGTTAACATATATAGTCATTACGTAGCGATCGATTTTGTCTGGAACAAACGTCATCAGTCATGATGTCATCAACTTGAACTCCGAGCAGTCAGTCCAAGATGGTTTCGTTTTGTGATTGCATAAGCGTGACCAAGAAAGGACAAACTTTGCTTAGAGAAGCAAGGGGAATAGTGTGGAACGTTTGTAATTCTTTCACTTTTAATTATTATTATGTATTCGTAACTGTAGAAAATATAAAAACCAGAATGTTTTCGTAATGTTTATAAGATTCAGTCACGGATTTGAGCAATAGGTGGCGCTGTTACGTCCTGGAAACGTCAATGTATAAGGAAATTACGTCCTCAAAACCTCTTCTTTCATGAACTGAACTATAGACATAGTACTAGAAATCAAAGACAGGCCTATATCTTAGTTTCCAAACTCCATCAGTTAGATTTGCCCAGTATCCACAGTTCAGTAAAGCTGAATTATCAAAAGACAAATAGACAAAATCCTAAGCTTTAAATTATAAAAATCACGTAATTCTGAACAGGCTACTGCTAAACTGGAAGTTTTCTCAATCCTAATAACAATTCTGGAATGAATCAAACATCAGAAACATCAAACGGAAATTCTTGTGAGTCCTATGTTTCACGTTTCAAATTTAATCGTGCCTAATAAACTCACATTAACAATTCATAATAAGTTGTTAAAAAAATGAATCGTGTACATGAGTGCGATTGCTATAGCAATGCTGCAAGTAGAAATCCAAATTTTGGAATAAAAAATTACCTAATTACATTTTTTCTGTAAAATCCATCTTAATTATATACTCATTTTCGTCAATATTTTTCCATACTCAATGCATGTTATTTATTGTTATAAATATTTCTTTTTCTTTTTTTTTAAATAACGCGAAAACAAAATGATTTTTATTCAACCGAAAGCAATTTCTTCTTTTAACAACTGTTATCTATTGTCTTGCTTTAACAGATGATCTGTAGTCAACTGAATCAGTCTCAGCAATTAAGCAGTTTTTCAAACAAATAAATGTTAATGTCTGTTTGTAAATATCATTCAAAATTAATCCATGGTAATCACATTTTGACATCAGTTATAGAAGCTTAAAGGACATATATTTAGAGTTTAGCTCTGGTTAGATTACTCTCACAGCGTTAATCCCTCACCACGAAAGAAATTCACGAATCTTTGATCACAGATTCAACGTTATTACATTAACTAAAGCAACTGATACTATTTCATTTATTTCCTACTTACAATATATCCTGTTTTTCTTTCAGTAAAAGGAGATACAACTGAAATAGAGGATGTATATAATTAACAAAAGCTTACCAAAAATAAATTAGATTAATATTTGAATCCTAGATGAGAAATTCGTTCTCATTTTTTTTAAATAGTAGTTTGTTTTTTTGAAGGATCCCTACATTAAAAGATTTTTCTAATTTCATCTTATAAGTTATAGCTTTTTCGTATTTTGATGAGAAATTCATTTTTGAAAGAATCTATTGTATGTTTAGTCTACATCTACATCAGAATGAATACCATTAAATAAGACTTCAAACAATAATTAAAACCAGAAAAACCAAATTAACTAAATGCTTATTCAAAAGTATTTAATCAAGTATAAATGATAATTATTTTTCAAACAGTAAAAATCTTTCAATGATTCTCTTCAACGAAACAAAAAGAAAACACGGCATCGCACTGCAGAGTTTAGAGGTTTTCGATATCAGAGTTCGAATTGATCAGAGTTAAACTCGAAAGAGATTAATCAGAGTTCTTAAGAACAAATTTAGAGACCCAACATATGAGAAGATATTTTCTCATATACAAATGAGAAACCTTTTATTACCAAAAAACGCATACTAATAAATATCTTAAATAATTGCAAATTTTCGGAAAGAACCATAATATTAAACGGAAAGAAATTTGTAAAAAATTCAATATTGAAATAGCCTTTGAATATAAACATATTTAAAAAAAATATTGTGTTCGAAAATAAGCAAAAGCGAATTAAAGAATTAATAATTTGGTGAATAAGTTCAAATTCTCACAAAACTATAAAGTTTGAAGAATTAAATTATTAAAATTAAGGGTATTGTAAGGTTTTTTTAATTAATAATGTTATATGATGTGTAAGAGTTTTCATTTTCATAATTTCCAATTTGTTATATTCGGAAATTGTTTTATAATTTATAAGTAGCTTCATTTTTCTTTCCGAAAGTTTACAAAATTATTAGTGTTAAGATGATTTTATGTAATATTATGACGAAAAAAACTGGAAGAAATTAGAAAGAAAGAAAGCTTCTGTATTAATTAGAAAATTAAGAAGAAATTTCAATTCATACAAAAATTCAGTTGAAAAACAAAAAAGATAAGACAATTTGTTTTTTTTTTAAAGTAATTAATATTTCTATAAAAAACTTTTCGTAATTTAGCTAAAGAAAATAATGCATTTTTTCTTTTCTAAAAAATTAGGAAATCTAGAATTAATGTGAGGAGAAACACTTCGATATTTGCAATCTTTTTTACTTAAAAAAATTCGAAGATATTTATATTCGGGATATTTATGATTCAGTCAATAGATCTAAATTAATACACTGGATTATCTCTATTTAATCCAAAAAGCAGGTAATTTATTTTGTGATTCCTTAAGGATACATTTCTAAATCCTTTACATGCACCAAAACTAAGTTTAAATAGAAAATTAAGATGAATATATCTGATTACAAATGTTGCTTTTCCCAAATACTGCATTTGGAAGTTGTCAATTGTCTTCCTGATTTACTTAGTAGTTGATCAGAGTAATTGGCTAAAATCCAGGTTCTAGCGTCTCTCCGACTAAATAACAAATTTGTACTGACATCAATCCGTGAATTCTAATAACATTGTATTCAATGTCACGTTTAGCCTAACCTCACTTCTGTAACTTTAAAAATGTGTCAAACAGAAACTATTTCATTTTATTAATCTTTTAAGGAGATTGAAGAAGTTCTCATTGATGGAAACTTCTTTCTTTTACAACCAATTTACATGAACATATTAATTTCGGGGATATTTTAATAAAAACCTAATCATCAACGAAATATAAACTTTGCTATTTAATCCAGACTTACTTTAAAGTTAATAATAAAGTAAATGTATTCTAAATAAATTCAGTGTAAATTAGTCTATAACACATCTTCATCTAAAGTAAAGAAAAAGGTTTATTTTGCAACCAAAACAAGTTCAGCTTCATAATGTAAGTATAAGTTATTTTGGTTGATTTTTAATATCAGATTCGCCTTAGTAAGGAATGATAATTGTAGACAATCCATATAGAAACCATAGAGAGAAACATAAAGATGCATTTAGCCCCGGTATTCGAACCAGATTCACTTGACAGGGTACATAGCTAGTTACCAGAAAGAAAGTATATATGAACGTCAACAGCAGTTTTAATAGTTTCGTTAATCTTCATTTAATTCAGCTTTTTTTAAAGTTCTATTTTCTTACGTGTTAAACTGACTCCGTAAAAAAACAAAGAGATTAGAAGTTTGCATCCAAAAGAATAATTAGAAATTAACAAAGCAATAGAGAAACACCAATAGTCTATCAAAAACTCAGTGTTATTAAAAGAAACTGCATCATAAAACGAGGAAATTCAAAAACAAAAAAAATCCTTAATCACTGTGATAATCTTGAACAATGAATTTACCAATGTTATGAATTGATGTCTTAATAAGGAAATCTAAATGCAGTAAAACCCCGATTATCCGAGTTTCCGCTTTAACCGAGCTATCAAATATTTCTAGGATTTTTTTTTTTTTTTTGTTCTACATTTTCCATTTTTAAAACTACCGAAAAAAATTATGAACTTGATTTCACCAATCAACGAAGAGGATATACGTGACTGGATAAACGCTGACGAACAACAAGACATTACAGATGAAATGATCGTCAATAAGGAAAATGAATCTAGCGATGATGAAGAAGACAGTGACGATGAAAATCAACATATGAAAATCTCCCATACATATGGACTAAAAGCTATCGAAAGTGCTATTGAATAAACAGAACAACAAGACGAAGTGATACCAGCAATCCTGTTATCCTTAAAAAAACGGCGAAACATTGCTGCAGAAAAACGCCAAAGTAACGTAAAACAAAACACAATTCAGGACTTTTTTTAAGCAAAAAAACTCTTTAATTATCGTAACAATATGAATTGCATGTGGTGTATCTGTATAACTTTTGTATTTGTTAAAATATACATTTAAACCTACACGATTTATTTTATTGACAATTTCGCTTAACCGAGTTTTTCGGTTACCCGAGTTAGTCTTGGTCCACATTAACTCGGATAACCGGGACTCTACTGTATGTTCCAACAAAAAAACAATCAAATGCTATTTGGAAAGACTTTTTAATAAAAAGATCACTTAACTGTTTAACACTAAGTAAAGGTAAGAAAAATAGAAATAAGCAATTTGTAAAACTCAATAAATTATTTATAGGAAATAATTAATAACAACTAATTGTCGATTTCACTAAGCCACATATTCCTCTCTGTAAGTTGCTTCGACTTTTAAGTTGCTTCACTTGCAGAAAGTACTGAAAATATGTGGCTTACTAAAATCCTAAATAAAGCTTAAGGTTTAGAGAAATAAAAATCAGAAATTGTAGAATGGAAAAGAACTGTTAGGTCAGTATACATTTCATGTGAACCTTTTTCTTTACTTTAGATGAAAGTAGTATTTTGTGTTATATACTGAATTTATTAAGAATAAATTTACTTTATTATTAACTTTAAAGTAAGTCTGGATTAAATAGCAAGGTTTATATTTGATTGACGATTAGGTTTTTATTCAAATATCCCCGAAATTAATTTCTTGATGTAAATTGGTTACGTGAACAATGTAAAATAAAAACAAAAATAAAATAAAATGCTCGGTGAGGTTTCTGTGAAATCTCTTAATTCCTTGGCTTTCAAAGGCTTCTTTTCGTGTTTTCCAAATATCAACGGACAGAAAATCAGGTTCCTTTGTTTGGTGTGGTTACAAAATAAAAATGACTTTGGTTATTTAGAAGAAAGAGAATTATTAATCATTTGTAAAATTAATTCGATCTAAAATACTCTCTAGAATGCTTTTTAAAAATGCTTGTAACAAATTCCTACGTAAGTTTGAAACTCAGATTGAAAACTATATAAAGAAAATTGAAATGATGACTCATCATAAAATTCCAATTCTAGATTAAAAAAACATGTTTTCACAAATATTAAGCTTTTAATGATTTAGGAACAAATTTAAGAAAAAAAATTACTTAGAGAAAAGAAAGAGTATTTTATTT
Organism: Thereuonema tuberculata; assembly: GCA_023159025.1. Taxonomy (NCBI): domain Eukaryota; kingdom Metazoa; phylum Arthropoda; class Chilopoda; order Scutigeromorpha; family Scutigeridae; genus Thereuonema; species Thereuonema tuberculata. The sequence goes on along the minus strand of JAFIDM010003189.1, from coordinate 3,452,170 downwards.
TTTCACTTACAATCATTGACGAACTAAGCCGACGTTTTATTACAATAAAATTTTAAAATAAAATTACTATTTACAAAAAAAGTCTATAGAAAAAATAGTCTATTTTCTGAAAATATTTTTAGAAAATTTTCAGTCAAAGAATCAGGGCTTTGAAAAAGAAAAAGAAATCTTCAAGCAGTTATTTGGAATACTTGGGATACACCTCAAAATCTAATATTTCATTTCAATTCTTTTATTCATTGTATTGATTAATAAACACATATCGTAAAAGATTAACTTCAGATTAATAGAAATCGGCTCGCATTATACGGTTTCGTTAATTTTCAGTTTATAGGTTTTTCATTTCAAAGACATTAAGATGGTTCAGTTGTTCCTTTCCAAGTAAAGAAAACAAATGCGATTAAATATCTTTTAAAAGTGAAAAAAAAAAAAAAAAAAACCTACCAACTTCAGTTTGGTTCATTGCATCTTCTGAAATATCACTGAAATAGAATTTGGAAAAGACTTGATTCTAGGATTTAAAACCTCTAAGTGAAACATTTGGATCTTCTGTCTCTTTCAATCCCTTTTCGTATTATTTTTGAATGAAAGACATAAGACAAAACAAGGTAGGGATAGCGATTAGTAAACCAATCACAATGCTTAGCAACGGCATCTGATACGTAAATGAAGAAAATTATTCAAAAGTTAATAAAAAACGCATACTAATAAATAAGCGGAGTGAAAAGTCGGTTGCGTGCAAATTAAAATATATTTGCCGACCAGCTAATATAAATATATTTTCACGACTTCAGGAAGCGTCGTCTGATTGACGCGAAACCATGATCGTGTTAATTAATATTTTAATATAACTTTATTTTAATTATAAATAATCTTTTAAACAAGTTATAATTCGTTTTTATGTATTAAATTGAGTTAGTTTTAAACAGGTGCGTCGGCTTGACTTTGTATCTTATTAACATTCAACGCACGTTCAAAATTATTAAAGAATAATAACAAAAGATGTTATAATTAACAGCAGAGATAGTCTACAAAATATATTAATTGTTTAGACTCTGTCTAGTTGCTAATTAAAAGGCTTTTTATTTTTTTTTAACTTTAGAACTCTTTAAGACTTTCTGAACATTATAGATTTCAGAAAGATCTACAAAATGGATTTTTGTAATCACTGACATTTGTTTAATTGATTCGAATAGAGTCCGTATTACTACTAAAGTAAAAATTTGGCAGAATTTCCTCTTTAAGAAAAAATGACAACACCTTTAGGGCTAAATACATCCAGTAAATATATAGCTTCACTAGATTCAAAAACATAATTTGTGATTTGTTTTTAATTTTTTTATTTTATTAGATATATTTAGAAACGATGTGAAGCGTTTTTGAAACAATTTTATGTCTTGAGTTATACAGAATTCAAAGAAAACAGAACTATTTGCTAAAACGAAAGTGACTAATGAAGCAGATAGTTTTGCCTCACCTTTCATCTAAATCTATGATAAAAGTTTCGCAAACATTATTTGGGTAAGATATGTAATATTTTAATGGCATAAAATAGATTTATAGAAAAAGTTGTCTATATTTTACAACTAATATTTCTGGATGTTGTTACATAAAGATACAACACATCCGAATCTCTACTGTTTAGTAAATTCATAAATTCAATTTAAGTAGATTCCCTCTTAACCGGCTTAAATGGAACCGAGGGTAAGCCGGTTAAGCGAAAATCCGGTTAAACCGGAGAAATGAAATAAATTAAAGTTCGGATGTATCACTATACGCTTTCTTTTCCCACAATTCGCCATTTTGAACACATTTTCAACTCTTTAAGACGTCTGGTACAACCCAGAACAAACAATGATTTAAATGATTTCGTCGCTCATCCAAAATCATCTTTCTTTCCACCCCTTGCAACTGTATTGGATATGTTGTATCTGAAATACGTGCGATACCAATACTAAATAACGAAACACGTGGTTTTTTTTTTTAATTTTAAGCATTTTTTTTACATTTTAAAGATAAAAAAAAATCGGCCGGTTAAAGCGGAGATCCGGTTAAACGAAGTCCGGTTAAGAGGGAGTCTACTGTATTCTTAAAATGTATCTTGTGCTCAACACTACAGCTTTCGTATAACAGTCGCAAAATTGCATTGTGGCACACTTCAAAATGAATTAAAATGAAGCAATAAATGTAATGTAACATTGAAATTTCCTCCTCCGCTTTAATTCATCCACGTTCCATTCTTAACGTGAAAACGCGAGCACTCTTATCACTGCCTGAGTCTTCTTTAATTAAATCCGCTGTGTCGTTCTTCAATACTTGATTTTATTTACTTGCCAATGGAGATTCTGCTCCAGTCCCGACCAATTGCTTTCTCGCCTCAGCAACGGCTGAGCGAATCGACGAATGAATGATTTAGGAATTCGAATCAAACTCACCTCAGGCACAGGGTAGAAATCTATCAGAGTGCGATCAGTCTGTATCTCACACGACTGAAAAATTTAGGGTAGCACTTAAGTTGACTTCACTAAATATCAAAGGTGAACATCAGCAAAAGAAATCGATCCACTGGTCTGTACATAAATCTCTTACGACTCTGGTGATGTTCAAGAAGAGCAACACAAAGAAACATAGTAGATTTCCTATCGACATTTAAATACTAATAATTTAGAAAGGAAATAAAAATAATCGACAGTTTATTTACCGTAAAAACAATCGAAAATAACTATTAATGCTAATTGAAAATATCTAATATAATAGATCGCTTGATAATAATAATAATTTTAAAATAAAATTGAATTTAAACTAACTAAAATATTGACAAAAATAATGAGAAAGTCATAGCTATTTTTTCGAGTTCATCTGCTACATAAAGAAATAAACATACTTTTTATGTATTTTACATTACCTTTCAAGTTAAACTTTGTTGAATACATTTTTTTAGTATCATTAATGAATGAATTAAATAAAACCGGGTAAAATTTTCTTCTTAGTCTCATACGAAATAAAACAAGTTCAGTTCTATCACAGTTACATTTATATTGTTCTTTCTTCCAGTTAGTTAATCGAGAAACTTCCTGTGTCCAACTGATTCATTTTCATTATTTTCATTAGAATATCGTCATGAAAAGAATGTTCTGCAGAAGCGACGCTCCCCAACACTCTTCGAACCACTGCTTTAGGCCATAACAAATGCCACTGTGTTTCGTTAACCGAATTACTTGAATTTCATGATAAGAATTTAGGATAGTATCACCAAACCTTTTTCATATCTAGAAATGGAATAGAATGATATCATTGTAGGTCATTTGAACTTAAGCAATGAAATGTAGCCAATCGACAACTAAAGTAAAATGTTAATCGTTCTATCAAATAAAAATCTATTTTAGAATCATAAAATTAGCGTTCTTCAACTTCTTTCAATTTAGATAAGAGCACATTTGGAACGTTCGAGCCAATATTAACTTCGGACACAAAGATCTCGAAGATTCATCATCACAATTAAAATCTGTAGTCTAATTTTTCAAGGGATTTTAGATGTAAAGAAGGTATATAAGATAAATTTATATTAACCACCAAACAGTAGAGAAGTGACCAAGCTGTGAACTTAAAGGTTCAAAGAGATCACTGTCGGTGATGCTCAGATCTCTCATCTATGCATTTGGAATGGAAAACTTAAGCTTATTGAACATCTTTTTTTATTTGCAGCTGAAGTGTCCAGATTTAAAATTGATGCTCGCCCACAAGTAGACATCATCTTGTAGAGCGATATCTTGATGTTACGATCAGGAAACTTACGAACTAATATGCTGATTAACGAGAATTCATTAAAAAGACTGGCTTAAAAATTCTCCTGCTGCATACAGAGGACATACGGTACTTCGAAAATGGAGTGCTGCTCTTAGAGCTTTTGCTAGAAGTGTTTATTACAGTTGGCCTAACCAGAGGATGACTTTGACCTTGAACGAGACCCATGATCTCTTAATCATTCCAGGACTAAGAGAGAGAAGATTAAAAATGGCGACTCTCCGACACAGAAAACCGTTGGAAGCAAAACAACGGAAGTTATTGCAAACGTTACTTCTTATTTCGAAAAGGCCTTATGACATGCTTACTTATGGCACATCAGAGAAATTGTGTTCGATCCCAGTGCCGTGAGTAAAAGACGAGACGTGAGTAAAAGAATCTCATCTTCGTCTTTGTGTTGTCGATCTCAGGGATGCAATTTCGTCAAAAAACCAATTGGGAAAGATAAGAGACTGATTTTGAACGATTGAAACGAACGAATGAATAAAAATAAATTTTTGAAATTATATTTGATGAGAAATCAGAATAGTCCAAGAAAATAAATATCGTCTTTTTTCCGTAAACTTCAAACTCCCTAAATGTTCACTTTCCCGCCATAAACACAGACATATACAATCGATTCAAATTCTACTACTGCGACATCTGGTGGTCACGGTCGTTCTCTGGTTTGGCGGACTGTACACTACTTATTATAACCCATTAAAACAGCCTATCGTTGAATGGTTGACAAAGTGGAAGACATTGTAACAACACTTTAATCTTTCTTTGATCGCCATATTATCAATAAATCTAATAAACAGAAAAATGAGCTGTTCGGAAAAGAGATAATCTTTAGCCATTTTAAATTATGATAACTAAGCTTATTAGATATTAAAAAAAAAACTCCAATTATTGAAGTAGTAATTGATTTTTTTTTCATTTTTTTACAGACATATCTGAATTTAAGAATTGACTTCATCAATTAACTGACTGACTGAATATAATTTAATCAAAACTAAATAAATAACTGTAGAAAAATTTCGTTTGTCTTGTAAAAGATAACTTCGAGCTAATCTAGAACCATTGAAATAACAGGGGCATGGTATTTACGGGAGAAATCTGGATCCGGTGCGTATTTCAATATATCAAAAAGAGATTCTCAGCACAACTATATTTTAACATTATTGACATCCAGTGCGACTGACAAGCTAGTGATCAATAG
>JAFIDM010003189.1:3412979-3446765 GCA_023159025.1 Thereuonema tuberculata | reverse complement strand
TGTTAACGAACTTGTTTTATTGTCTGTGGTAATCAAAAATTAACTCAAAAGTAAATGGAAAGTTCTTGGAAATACTTTTCATTATCGTTTGGACTGATAATGGTTGAAATGTTGATAATACAGTTGAAATACAATATTAGTAACACTGAAAAGAATTGTCTAGCAGGTGCAACAAACACAGTTTTTGACTTCCATCTTCTAAATCCACGAAACTGAAAGGGAATCTTAGTGTTCAAAAATGAAGCCTACGCACCTGTCTACTGAATGACAATTTAATTAAAATATATATACAAAATCTAAAATAACACGACCATGGTTTCAGTTCAATAAGAAGAACTATTATCAAGTTATTGAACTGAAATCATGGTCATGTTATTTTAGATTTTGTATATATATTTTAATTAAATTGTTATTCAGTAGACAGGTGCGCAGGCTTCATTTTTGAACACTAAATTCATTTCAGCGCACGTAAAATGATCTTGAATTTGAAAGGGAATCCTGTACGAGGAAAAACAAAATGCATGAAAAGAGAAAAATTCAAAATTTAAATTGTAACTTTCAAAATATCCCTAAAGAATACTTTCATAAGTAACTTCCAAAATGGCTTTAAGTAAAATCTTACTGTTAATTGTATCTTTTTTGTCTTTATTTCTTCATTAGTGGGAATTCATTATCTACAATCTTCCACACACCGAACACATGTCACATGTCACCTGTTGATTCTATCTTCATCGATTTCGATTAGTCTAGAACAGATTAGATATGAAATTAAGTGCAAAGACCAGCCATGAGTTCAGTGGAATTAAGAATTTCTTTGACAAACGAAATTAATCAGATTCATCCCATATACAGTTCTTATAAGGGGAATTTTCCAGTTGTTACGAATGAGATGTTATGTATTAGTAGAACTATTCGTACAAAAATATCATCACGTAGAACATCGATTGATAGAAAGAAAAATCTGTCTGGACATTTTTATTTTTTTTATTAAATTCATTTAAAAAATATTATTGAATTAAAATTCCAAAGAAAATAAAACATTCGCTAATCGCTGCTAATGCTTCACTGCAAATGATTTGAGCTATTCAAACAAAAAGTAAAAAATTTCCCTTTACTTCTAAAGGCCCCTAAAGGGCCTCTCTTCGGGGAGTTGAAGGTGTAGGTCCCAAAGATCAGCGGGTTGGTTTCTCTCCTGCCTGTAAGCCTAGGAAAGAAACGCTGTCCTCATTTACAGAGGGGTGGATAAACACTAGAACCTGTCTGCAGAATTGAATCCGGCTTCTTCAGCTTATTGGATCACCGGACCGACTATTTTGAATAGACATTGGAAGTAATTGATGCTTCAGTTGTTTGAATCATTCTTGTAAGATCTTCATCAATCAAGTTGGGAATTAAAATCCAACGTTTAAAGAGAAAAAACAGAAACTTTACATTATGTTTCATTTTCATAAAATTCAATTAAAAAGAGCTTTTCACAAAACTAATTTCAAGCTTATAATAATCAAGATCATTTATATTTAATTAATAGTGATTAATATTAATATAATTATTTATAGAAAATTAATACTATTTATTGCTATTGTTATTATTATTACTATTATCGTTGTTATAAAGTAATATTGTATACGACATTCGATATTTCAGCTATGCATATATTTATCAAAAAAAAACACACCAACACCACATCTTCTCCCCGATATTTCGATTTTCTAAACGAAAACCTTTCTCCAGGGATAACACATTTAGAAAAGAACATTTTTCTCCTTCAAAGACATGACCAACAGTAAGTTTAAGGAAGACATACATAAGCGTGAATTGAACGTCGGTAACAATGAGAACAATTAAAACGTGAAATAAACCTGATTCATTACAAACATTGCAAAAACTATTAAAATTAAAATTTAAAATTTTTGTAATGTTTGTAATGAATCAGTTTTTATTTCACGTTTTAATGTTACTCACGTTCAATTCACGCTTATGTATGTCTTCCTTAAACTTATTGTTGGTCATGTCTTACAAGGAGAAAGATGTTCTCTTCTAAATGTATTATCCCTTTATAAAGATTTTCGTTTAAAAAAATCGAAATATCGGTGAGAAGATGTGCTGTTGGTGTGTTTTTTTGATTAAAGAATATATTTGAAGATTTGAAGAAATTATTTATGCATGTACTTAATTTTACTTTAAAAATTATTAAATTTTTGATTTGTATCAACTGTCAAAGAGAAGATTGGGATTTTTGTTAATTTAATTTTTAATTTAATTTTTTTGTTAATTTAATTTTTAAATAGATCTAATAAAAAAAGAATAATATTACAAATTAAAAATATTTTATCCTTCTTAAAAACATTTGAAATTTTATAAAACAAACAACAACTAATTTGCCAAAATGGAATAAATAAATAAATAAATAAAGATCAAACAAAATAAATAACTTCCTCTGCATGGTTGCATCCTTGTACATTGGCTACTGTCTTAGCTATGGACATTAAAGAATTTGTATTTAAACAAATTACAGCTAATTGCAATAATTTGGAATCAATATTCTATGTTGTTTAGATGAGGACGGACATCGGACCAGCTTTATAGATTTAAGTAAATGTTGGTGTCGCTACCTGTTAAGTTGGAAAAGGCAGGTTTGTTAAAATAAAATTTCGTCTACGTAGAGGGCTCTGGAGCGGGTTCTAAGGCCCTAAATGGAAAGAAATTTGGACAACAGTAACTTCAAACGATATGGTCGCAGTTTATTGGAAAAAAAAGTACAAAAAAAGACTAATAGATGACGCTGCAGTAATACAAATCATTTGAACAGGGTTACATTAGGTTAAATGCGTCCTCCATTGTTATCAACAACGTTTCCCATTCGCAAAACGGCATTTCCTACCGCAGAATGCAATACATCTGCTAGGATTGCTAGAACATGACATTTAATGCTGTCCTTCAGATCTGACTGAGTTTGATATCTTTCACGATACACCTGATTCTTCAAAAAAAACCAAACCAGAAGTCACACGCGATGAGGTCGGGTGAACGAGGCGGTCATGTTGTCTGAAAATAACGGCTGATAACCCGTTCATTTATAAAGTGCTGCCCTAACAAATTTTAAATACAAAGAGTGATGTGGGGGGTGATGCACAGTCTCGCATGAATATGTTGTCCTGAAAGCACCTGCGTTGTTGAAGCTCTGGTATCACGAAATTCGCTAATATTTCAAAATACCGCTGCCCGGTTAAAATGGTTTATATTATGGTGCGGGGAGTTACCTCTTCAAAAAACCAGTTGGAGTTACCTCTTCAAAAAACAAATGGTCCAATAATGAAATTAGCAGTAAAGCCACTCCACAAAGTCACTTTCGGAGAATGCAACCGGATCTCTTGGATAACACTAGGGTTTTCTGTTGACATATGCGACAGATTTGGGTATTCACTCGCGCATTTAAGCAGAAGTGGGCTTTTTCACTTCAAAGAAACTGAAGCGCAAATGTTATACGAATTTCCTCAACCCATGTGATTTCTAGGTTATGGGATTTTTTGAAGAACCAGTTGTATGATAAAAGATATCAAACCCTGTCCGATCTTAAGGACAGCATTAGACGTCACGTTGTAGGAATTCCAGCAGACGTATTGCGTTCTACGGTAGAAAATGCCGTTTTTTGTGAATGGCAAACGTTATTGACAACAATGGTGGAAACATTGTTCATATGTAGCGCTGTTCAAGTGATTTGTATTACTACAATGCCATCTATTGGCCTTTTTTCATACTTTTATTTTTGAATAAACGGCGAGCGCATCGTTTCAAGTACCTGTTGCTCATAATTTCTTTCCATTTGGAGCCTGAGAACATGTTCCAGAGCCCTCTACATAGAGGAAGTCTAATGTTAACAACCCTGTACATCCATCAAACAGTTCATTACAAGAATTCAATAACAACAGCAAAGCCTCATACATTACTTTTATTTTCTTTTGAGTTCTATTGACATTATGAAGTAGTATTTTAAAATAAATACTTATCAAGTAAAATTAGTTTCTGAATTTGATTTCCTATTTAATTTTCTATCTATTTCATGAACTTTGCCTTTATCGTTTCCATTATCTAAAACAAATATTGATATCACTGATATGTCATAGTGTTTAACGAGATATTTTCTCTTAGTGCAGCTTATATTTATCGTTAACTAAATAAATAAACAATGTTTTTGAAAGTCAAAGCTTTACGTTTTTTAGTTAATTTAGTTAGTTTAAATTTTAGAAGTATTTATTTTGATGTATTCTACAAATGTAGATGATATTTCCAGAGAAGAATTCAACAAATTATTTGGGAAATATTTTAATAAATGATTTAAGCTCTTCTAGTCAAAATTATGCAATTATTTAAAGGAAGAAGTTAATTAAATTCAAATTTTGCAAATTTCATGTTTGGATAAATTCTACTTATAATATTTTTATGTAAATCTAAAATAAGTTTTGAATTTGAAAGTTCTTCAGATTTAGATAGAAGCTGAAAATTGACTAATTCATAATAGGAAACGAGCAAAATGGAGAAACAAACCAGGTTGAAGCCTAAATCTAATGAAAGTTAGAAAATAATTTTACAAATCAATGTATCTCCAACAACATTAATTGGGAACTCAAACATATCAATTTATTTTGAAGAAATACTTATTGAGGATTGTGTTATTTTTTGTGATTTATTAAGAGTAAAAAAAAGAAAAGGGACAAGTTGTTCACGTTGTTGGTTCACTTACAATGACAGCAATTACTTTATCAATACAACTAATAATAAAATTCAAAGCTAATGTTTTGTTTTATTCTGATAGTGAGTATTTATACCTGGAGTAACAATCGATTGCCTTTCCTTCGTCTCCTCACAGCCTGTAACCACTTTTTCAATATTTAATATTCATCCCATTTCCTCTTCCTGGAATCAAATTTTCAAAGGAATTCACAAAATCTGTTGGTTAGAGAAGAAAGAAGAGCACGACCTTGTCTTCTCTAATAAATCATGGTGAAATAATTTCACCGAAAAACTTTAAATGCGAAACTCTCCAAAGAAATATTGCATCAATTTATTAGAAAGCTTTCCTTATTAATATATTGGCCTCTACCAACTAATTATAATCACTTTTTAAATAGTATTCGTCGCATTATTGTTGGAAATAGAGATAGAGCGTGAATTATAAATAAATGAACTTATGTCAGAACATAATTTCAGAAAGATTTTTTTTATGGTTTTACCGAATAAAACGCTTCTTATTGGTGGATTTATTTTTTTTAATTGAAGCTAATAATGTTTGTAATAATTGTTTTTTTTTCTGTTTCAACTCAGTTAAGTCCCTTTCTAAAAATATTATAATATAAATATTAAAATATATAATATATAAATATTACAAAGGTGTCTTAGTTTCCTAATAGTATACTAACTGTAAACATTGTTTTACTTTCATAACAATAACACTCTTTTTTTTTTTTTCATTTTAATATTCTCTATAACAAAATGTAAAGGAAACCAATATCTACTGCAATGATTCAACTGAACTTAAAACATTATTTGCATTAAACGAAACAAATTTACAAAAGAAGTGAACGTATTTACATACACTCAAGGAAAACAAGCAGAAGCTAAGATAAACCTTTTTGTTTCATTATCGATTCAGTGAGGTTATCATGTATTCCTGTTTTCAACTGTTAATATAGTATGGAATATTCATGGGTCTTCCGTCTCCTATTACAAATTCAAGCCAAGAATTAATTAGCGTTGAGGAAACGAAGAAAAGTCAAGGAATTATTTTTATCTTTTCATCTCGAACCGAAATAAACATTCAAAGCTTAAGACTAGTAACTTCAAATCAAATGAAGCAATAATTAGTATGTACACATATACATACATTTGTATATAACAGTTAAAATTGTTGCAATAAAAAAAATCGTTAACATTTAGAATTTTTACTAAAAGAAAATACAAATTTAAATTTACAAATCTATAAAAGCATACTTAAACTAAAAATTACAACTGTAATCAATTTTCTGTTTCGTATGTAAACACTGTAAATGTAAAAACTGAATTAAAATTTAATTTTAGAAATTTAGTTCCACTTCCATATTCTCTTGCATTGAAACAATATGAAGAGCCAGTGTAACCATAAACCACGAAAGAAGCCGCTATCCATTTTGAAAAGTTTTGGGAGAACTACAGAGTCTCCATTGAAATTGGATCAGCCTGTGGATAATCTTCTAACACCAGACTGCTGTATTCAGCGAATAGGAAGAAACATTTTCAAATAATATTTAATATTAATTCGCTAAGCAATATTTTTCTCTGCCTATTGTTTTCTGAAGTAGAGCCGGTGAATTTCAAACAATAACGATTTAAAATTGACTTCACTTGAAGCGACTGCTAAGGTTTACACTAACATTAGCTGTTACTATAAACTGCCAACATTTTTCTATAGACAACGTTTTAAAAGATATTTACCTGAATCCAATTACCATTCCAGCATCAGAACGAAAACATTACTTAAGAAAACAAGTGAAACGAAGAGGTTTGAGGGAGTTTGTTTTATTCTTTTCAATAAAGAGGCAGTGTTAAAACCAATAGAATAACAGACATTCACAATCATGATCTTCTTTCCTCAACTTTTCTTTTAAAAGATCTTCAATATAAATCTTCGTATATCAAATGTAATGTTCTTTCTAGAATTTTTTTAGAAATAAAAATATTTTTATTTACTTTAAAACTACATTTTTATTTTCTGTTATCAGGTAACTAACGATTTTATTGCCTGTGGTTTGCTTTGTTTCGTCCTAAATAATCAGAGAATTAATAGAAATGAATTCTTCTGCTGTTGATTTTGAATGTATTCTGGAATCGATCAATTTTGTTCTTTTTCGTTTCTTTGGTTTTAGAATCAAAACAAAAAGAAAGAATCAATAAGACAAAAGAGATTGTAAAAGGTAAGAAGAAAAAGAATATCAAGAAGGAAAACTGGAATAACTTTGAATTTCAACGATGCATTCTGTCCACACCCCTTTAAACGGTCACTTACTTATTTTTCACTCTTTTTTCAATCATATATTGTCATGAAGAACAGAATGAATTACAATTTTGAAAAGACTTTCAAACAAAGACATTTCAAAGGTTTTATGTTTCCGTTCAAAAAATCAACAGGACACATTTTACATTCATTTACACATTACATATATTTATGTATTTGTTTTACCTCCATTCTTATTACTTTCTGATTCAAAAGCGATTTCTTTATATTTTTTTTGTTTTTTTTTTCTTTTAGGATTTAGTCGTTTGCTTATTTTTATTTTCTTGCATTACTGCTGATTGCATTTATTTCTAACTTAATTATTAGTTTTTAATTATTTCTTTATTGTTTATACTCTTTCCTTATGCTACATTAAAGCCTACGACGTCTTCTCTTTGCTCTGCCTGTTATCTTTAGAATGACATTTATACATTGTTTATATTCCGACTTGGTGATCTCTTCCATATTATTATTAGCCAGTATATAGTACAGCCAGTATATGGTTTATTAATGCTTCAGTCTTCATTTTCACAACCAATGATTATTACAACCTTCAATTTATAGACACACATTAATAAATCATAGAATATCACATTTCAAATAGAAGGGATAAATTTAAAAACGATAAATTTGAAATTCTTATTCTAGCCTACTTTCAAGGCACGTTGATAGACCCTTGCACATGTTGCATAGACTACGGTTATAGTGAAACCCCAAAGAGTAAACTAAGACCATACAGCCGAAAGAAAGAAAGAGGAGACATGAAATATAGAAAAGAATTTCTTGAACATTTAAAGTTTATCAGAGATTTTTTTTTTTTTTTAAACTGAGATTTTAGGTCTTTTGACAATTATCAAAGATCAAGGTTTGAGACAATATCTTCCTAACTACATCGATTGCTTTCTAGAAGCTTCGATAATAAGAATAGGAATATTTCAATAACAGAATTGTTATTAATAAGCCTAACGTAGGTTGTTAAAGTTTCTTCTTTCATATGTAAATCACCGAAATTCAGAAAACTCTGGTTCTTGAGCTATATCCAAAATCAAATTTTAATTTTTTTTTTTAAATCTTTCATCAAAAAAACAGATCGATTTTTGTAAATAAGATCCTATTATTTCAATTAAAAAAATTTATTAATATCACTTTATATTTCCGGCTCTCAAATTACATAAAAATTGAATTATTCTGAATTTAATTCTGTTTATATTTTGTTTGATTGTTTTTTATTTTATTTTATGTTTTTATATGAAACGTTTTTATATTTTCGCATTTTAATTTTTGTTCAAAGCTAGTTTTTTTGGAAGGGAATTTATACAATTTTATTGAAAAGTCTTCAAATCTTCAAAATAAAAACAAAATAAACGTATAAAACCATACATTTATTGAAATAAATATTTCTTAATTTTCGAAAAGACATGACTTCTTTTCTTTTTCAAAGCCTAAAAAACAACAACAATACGTTACAAACAAGTAGAGGAAAACGATACAGATATGAGACATTCATGAAATTGTATTGTTATAACAATACTTACAGATTTAAGAAGACTTATGGTTATACAATTTTAGTTCAAGTCTTTCTTTTCAGAATACGGTTTTCTGTTTTTCTATTACAGGCGACATCCTTTTTAAAATGAACTTAATGTTTGTTTGTTTATTTGTTTTTTACGAGGAATTAGAATATCGATATCAAAAGTTTGGTAGAATATTTCTAGTCATCCTTTGTTTGAATCACAGATAAAATATAGAATAAATTAAGTTTTAAAATAAAGAATTCAGATGAACTGTGGCTTCCATAGTTTTCTCCTCTGGGTTTTCTCCTCTGAACTTCAGATCTGGGTTTGAGATCTAGGTACAAAAGAACGATCTCTGTTGAGCTTGATAAGAATCGAACACAGATGAAAATCTCAGCCTTTCTGCTACTTTTCAAACGCTTTACCCAAAATAATTCAACGTCTTTGACACAGGCATTATTAAATGGGTGTCACTTTTGATTTATAGATAAAACCAACCATTGCACTTTCTTACAGCAATAACTGAGATGCTAATTGTTTGGAAAGAAGAAAGTTCAATGTAAATTTACATTTTCCTATGCCTGTCTCTATTAGTACTTTGATTCATGCAGTATTTGTCCGTTAATTTCATCTTTCCATTACTTTCGTATTATAATTGTATTCGAAAAATATAATTCACTATTACAAAATAAAATCTGCTAATATCTGCTAAGCGATATGACCGTACTTAAAGTAAATAAAATAAAATCATTATCAAAAAGTACATTTGAAAAGTGAAACACATTTTTCAGTTCATATGAAGATGCCTCTAAACTAACTCAAGACACTGAGGATTCAATTATTCCAATTGATTCAAGGGAAAAAAAAAACAAAACGGGTATTTTTAAGTTTTTTTTTTCTTTCTGCTGATTAATAAAAGTACTCCCTCTACCCACCTTCCGAAAATACTTCCCTATCTGAATAATGCCAAGGTCCAATGTGTATTTATTTTATCGAACCACTTGAAGGTTGCTCTGTCAGGTCGACATAAGAGGAACATTCGTTTTAGACTGGATTTCGAAATCATTTCTGCGTAAAACAGCGTATCAATGGAATTAGGGTCGCATAAAATACAATCTAACTGCATCCAGAAAACACACATTACTAAGTTACATTGATTGAAAAAACAAAACAACAGTTCTGAATCGAAGGTATTTGGTTAATTGGTACTTTGATTTTTTTATAAGAGCTTTTTTATGTAATTTAACATCAATATTTACCTTCTATAAATAGAGAGGAGCACAACACGCATGAATAAATAAACAATAGACTTAGGGATATCATTAAATCAAAACAGCAAGATATAGATTGCACGAGGCCTAACCATGAGCCTTAGCATCCTGTCAGCTTACATAAGCTAATTGAGTGGGATGGCAATTATTTCAAAACCTTGACAGTCGACAAAAGCAACTGTATCGTCTATTTGCATAAGAACAACTCTAAGAACAGTTGGAGACTTTTACAGATAATGAAATGCTTTGTATTCGCTTTTTCACTAAAAACATTATCATATTAAATTCTGTTATCACTAGATATTTGAAGGTAACTATTTGCATTAGATACGACGATCGGAACAATATCATTAAACAGATCAAATATTTACAATCAAGGTATTTTGGATTTAGTAAGATAATTTCCTAAGACATCAATTCACCTCACATTTCAATCAATAAATCCACGCCAATTTTCTTTAAATTAAAGTGTTTGAATTTTTAATGTTATGATTAAAGTTGTCATGAGTAAGACGAAGAGAAGGATCAATTAATTTTCACATTTGCGTTTTAAGAATATGCGTAACCCGTGAATGTATTTTTATTATTGAAATTGATATTTGTTTTTCAGTATTTTGTGATACAGGGAATCCAAGACAGACTGTAGGAAAAATTAAGCAAAAGTATAAATTGAAAGAAAAAAATTAATAAAACAATTAATCCTAATTTTAAATTTAACATTTTTATTCTTTTTCATCATTGAAACATATTTGAAAGTAAAAAGAAAATATTAGAAAGAAATTTATTCAGCTAAAATTGATTGTTTTCGTAAGAATTTCGTTTCTCAAAATTCAACTAGTTGATAAATATACATTTAAAATATTGAAGGCGTAACATTATATTGCAGTTACTTCATGAACTTTAAATGTAAAAACTATAATAGGAAACAATATTGAAAGAAGTTAATATATCCTGACAGTGAGTTAAAAGATTTAAATGTTTCAATAATGATTATTTCTCTCCGAAATCTGTTTTGATGATCATCCACGGAATGAAAATAGTGGTAATTTTTTTCAATTATTCGTTCATCGTAAAAACAGCAAACAAACTATATTCGTCTAAACATTTTTTATATTTGTCAAAGAAATGTAAATTATTTTTGAAATGAAGAAAATATATTTAGATACACTTTTAGTAGACCAATATTATAAGGTAAGTTTATTGAGGAGCAAGGGTCCATGGAGGATTCAGTTCATTAGTACAGAAGGGGAGTTGGTGGGATGCTGTGTTCATCTTCACAAAGGTACTTCACCCCTCATCCATGTGGCCATAGCAATGGCTTCAAAATGGAGGTTGCCCCGAAACACAGGTGGAGATAATAAAAAAAACAAAACAACAAACAGATAGATTTGATAGATTTAAAATTGTGTCATTTTTAGCAATTGATAGATATTCTAATTTTAATTTCATTCTATTCAAAAGAAAATTATGTAAACATATGAAAGGAAAAATAGTAACTGCATCGAATTCTGAAGGAGATTTTGTATTTGCCAGGAACTTTAAAGGTTCAGTTTTTGTCGTGTCTTAAAGAGTACTATTTACAATGAGATTCGTTGCTTAACTCTTATTTTTTTGGGATTATCAATGTTTTTGTTTAATGATGGAATAAGTATTTACCTGGCATGGGTTCGTCGTCATCGTCGGTCAGCGCTGATTCATCCGATTCAGTGATAAGGAAGGGCGGCGGCGGGCGGTTAGTGTTGCCCGAGCCTTCGGCAGGCGACGGAGGCGGAGGCCGGTTCTCCCGTAGCTTGGTGAAATAGTCGGCGGCAAAGTCGATCAGGTCGTTCGGCTGCTCGACAAGGACATTTACCGTGAACTCCAGTAGCAATCCTTGCAGATCGGCTGGGATCTCATACTTAGGCCGATTCATGGCGAGGGGTCGCGAACAGAGAGAGGCAGAGAACAGGGAATGTAATCCTCAGGTCGACATGGACCTCTGAAAAATTTTGGGGGGGTGGTGGTAGGAGAATGCCGCACTAGCGAAGCGGGTACCGTATTCTCACGAGTGATGCGTTTATCCCTTATTCCGTAGGTTTAGCCAGTCACGCCCACAGCACACTGAATTCACAATTGTCCGAAACCCCCAGTTCCGAACCACCTGAGATCCAGGATTGGGCGGGAGTTCGATGAACGTACGGCAAAACGGAACTGCTGCAAAGAATTGTGACGTCACGGAAACGTGCGTACAATGACTATCCGCCGTTCGCGGCAAAACAGTGATCCACGTAGTATTTGGGGGCCTAAATAAAGAACCCCCTCTGATTTACTCCCCCAGTTCCTCGATCGATTACACCCTCAGCTGGAAGGGGATCGCTTCCGCTAGCACTGGAGTTTCTGTCGAGCAGGGATCAATACGCGAAAACAAGTGCGTCGGCGGAGTCATTTGCCGATTGATTGGGTCGTGACGAGGAAAGCAACAGCACATGACAATGCGTCGCCATTTTAAGACCACATTTATAGCATCAATTGTTCGAAACAACAGGCGAGTGACGAGATTAGAAACAATTTGAATAACTAAAATTAAAGTAGAACGAGAATTTTTCGTGACACTTTCAACAAAAGAAAGATTAATAACGATTTTAATTTAGAACAATGTTCATATATATGTTCTATGTATGTTTTCTTTTTTTTATTTATATTTAGCCAATTTTTTTTTTTTTTTTTTTCTAATTTAATATATTTCTGCATCATTAAGATATCTCAGCTGATCAAGGCCAAAGAGACATTTTGTTTTTTTTTGTTTTTTTAATTTTCTTTTCTTAATTCTTTCCCCGTCAGTATTTTAACACATTAAATTCCATAGCCTTACTAGACAATATTTTAATAAAAACAGTCTGATTATAGATATTGCTATTAATATTCTGTACTAAAAGTTAAACAACAAACAATAAATCACAAATAAAATACCTTTTACAAGTATCAGAAGACTTATATTCTCGTTTTTAAAGGACAAGTATCATTAAAATCTCATTAAATTATCATTAAGCACAACAATCACAATAAACGCAACAATTGCGCCTTCTGCATTCGCAACAATAACATTTATAATAATAAGGAAATTAAAGCAATATCAATGACATTTTCTTATCAGAAGACGTTGCGAAGCGTTGTGATTGGTTTTCTAATCGCTTTCCCTATCTTGTTATTGAATATAATTGAGTAAGTTGGTGATAACGAGCCTAATAATGAATGATAATAATAAAGAATTCCATTGAGAATGTCATGACGAATCCCATGGAATCCAATAAGAAATAGCCTCAAAAGTTTAATGATGGTTATTTTTTTGTTATTGCTAATTTTGTAAAGTAAAAAAGGATTTTCTTTCCTCACTTTATCCGTTGTCCGACAAAATGGTGATTCCAAAGTGATCTGGAAGGTCATTCCTTGCGAATTATTCATTCTTTCTGTAAGCACAATGAAACCATAGATTTAGCAATCAACATATCTTCACGATTGTAAGAAATGAACGAACTTATCCACGGTTGCGGTAGGCCTACCTGACATCTTAAGATATGTGAAGTATAGCTGTTGATTCTTTGCTCTCCCTAACCCACATTATCACATCACCACCCACGGACGTCTAGATAGAGAAGGGTCTTGGCTGCCTCCCCACCGAAATCTCAAAATGTGTTGATTAGCCCTATTTTCTTTTGTTTATTTTTAGGTTTCGTAACAAATTGAAGAGATTTTGATACCTTCTCCTCGCAAATTTTGAAAACGACAATTTTTTGTTTTGTTTTTTGATTCTTCATTTCTTTAACATGATTCCCCCCACCGAAATTTCCGAAATATTTGTTATCCTTTCCTTTTTTCCGGGAAGTTAGTGGGATAATATCAATGAGTACTCACTTTGGATACTAAATCGGGATTCATCAAAGAGTAGCACATTGCTAATTGAATCTTGTGAAGGTGATTTAAATTGAGACCATACCTGCGAGGATGTCAAAGAGAGCCAAATACCTATCGTAATATTCTTTGAAAAAACGACCATGGCGAAGCCTTCGGATGACAACTTGAAGCTGCTCTACCTGTAGATGCAGAGAAATGTCTATATTTATTTAATAATTCTATATAATTTAAGATTGTTCCCTCTTTTGCATTCAATTAGTAAATCAGTGTGTTGCTCTTTCTTATATTACTTTGAACATCTTTGAATAAGATTTATTTCTTTGAAATTCTGCTTTTTTTTCCAGATTTACGGGTATTATAACATGAAGGACAGAAGCGATATTAGAACTGAAAAGTAAATATGACATTGGTTTTGAAGCTATTATATCAGTGTAACTATTATATACATGAGATTCAGTAAAACTATTCAACTATTCATTTCAACGGAGGCTATGGAGGAAACCGTTCAAATGAAATAGTAAGTAAATTTTCCTAATCAAAATAAGTTCCATAAATCAAGTCTTAAAAATTCCTGCTTATTAAATATTCATATTTCATTTTCCTTTGATGAAAAACAATTGATCAAATTGCTTAATCAACTACAAATGTGAAATTCAACCAATTTGTTATTTTTAAAATAATCTCTTTAATATAGTTGAAAATAAACTAGTTAAGTACTGTATTTGTAGAGCTGTCTGAAATTGAAATTCGAATACCTTAAAGCTCTGTTTCCCAATAATTGTCGAGTCCTGACCGCTCTTTTCTAATTGGCATGTAAGCTGTAACCCCCACCACATTTCAAAAAAAAGGAATTAAAAATAGATGTTTCAGAATTTTATTCTCACCATATATTTAATTAGCATCGAGGCACTGATTACAAATAAATTTTGATATCGAATTTTGCATCGAAGTGTATATATTTTTTCAATTTACTATTTGTAACATAGAATTTTATTTTCACGATAAAAAACTCTGTTTGAACTTGTATATTTTAATTTTAGGGAGTGAATCAAGATCCTTGGAAATATTAATGACCCACCATATCAAATAATTAAAAGTATATAAAATATTTAATATATATATGACTATGGCTCACTTTTCATATTTTTTAAGTATCCGCCGCGTCTTTTCATCTATCTAAAATCAGTTCATTTACAACCATTAGTAGCAGTGTAGCCATATTGAAATAAGTAAGTATTGAAAACCTTCGTGGTTAAATTTCCTATTCAAATAATTGCAACGAGAACATAGCTGAACCCCCCGCCACCACTTTATCATCCGTTTGGGGCTCGCGACCACCACGTTGGGAACCTGGACCCAAAACGAGCTACAAAATGAGAAAATGTTTTATAATCATATTTAAAATTTAGTATGTTACAAGCAAAAATATGAGAATCTTTATTCGAATTATAAACGTTTAAAGTTTTGAAAAGTAATTAAAGTTAAAACAACTTTCTTCTTTTTTTTAAAAAAAAAACATATTCATTGGAGTTATTTCAATGTGTAGGGGAAGGTAGGGTAAGATGACGAACTTAAGCTTCAGATTTTTTCCCTCGGCTTAGTAAGTGGTTTAAAAACCTGAAATTTGAAAGGACACTTCTTTTAACCTTTATGTTGAATAAAAAATATGAAACGCTGTTTTACCCTCTCGAATTAGGAAAAATATTTCACCAAAAAAAAAAAAAAAAAAAGAGTAATTTTCGTCATCTTATGACGAAAGGGGGTGGATAAGATGACGAACAGATAAAAGTAATACATTAAGATAGAAACATTTTATTTTAAAAATGCAGAGAAACAACTTCACTTACTAACGTGTGGCATGAAGTAAAAAAGTCAAAGATGACACATTTAAAATACAATAACAGATTGCTCGTAATGAAACAAAACTTTGAAAAATTAGGTACAACAAACATTTAGAAGAACATTATTGTTGGCTCAGGCACGTTATGTTTCTTTGTTGCAGCATTTACACTTGAGGTTTTATCTTTTACTTCAGCAATAGCTGCATTCATTGTCGCCTTATCCCACTTTCCCCTGTCACTTTTCCTTGTATTATTTCGTGGCATGTTGTTTATAATACCTAAAACATTCATAGATAAACAATCATACATGAGGATTAAAAATAAAAGAAAAAAAAAACTGCAACTAAAATTCAGTTTCAAAACCAATTTTTAAAATTGGACAAAAGCTATTCATAAAAGTACATGTTGGGCAGGGCCGTAGCTACCACCGGGGCAGCCGGGGCAGTGCCCCGGGGCCCCCGAACGAAGGTTTTTTTTTTTCTTTTTTTTTTTTCTTTTTACGAAACCATAAACACATGTTGCCTCGGGCAGAGCCGGCGTTAGGGGTTGGCGAACTTAAAAGAAAGAGGATAAAATAGGATTGTCAAGGGCCCCGCAAAATTCATCTTGCCCGAGGCCCCGCACCCTCCTAGCGCCGGCTCTGCCCCGGGGTCCCCAATCTCTAGCTACGGCACTGATGTTGGGTACCTTTTATTCATAAAAACATGTTGGGTAAGATGACAAACTAAGCAAACTTCTCGTCATCTTACCCGCCCTGCCATTCTTCATCTTACCCCACGCCGCCAATTTGGTTTAGAACTTATTTATCATTACCGTAGCTTATCGTAAACAACCTACATCACACATGGTTCTTTACGTTATGTGTTGTATTTTGAGAAAGATACATTTTTGTTGTATTATGAAAGAGCAAAAACAACTTAACTTAGTCGAGTATTCCTTACGCTGTGACGTCCAAAAATTACAAACGCACGGGAAACAAACACATCTTAGTCGCTACTGCTCGTAAAACAATCTTGCCCGACATCCCTTGCAGTGAACTTCGTTACTAATCATCTGTGTCTCAGAAAGTGCTTGGACAGGTGCTCCTATCTATGAATGCGTCGGAGAATTACCGAGTTCGTCATATTAGACGCTTCGTCATCTTACCCCTATATGATTTAAAAGCAAATATAAAGTCTTTCTTTTACATAATTATAAAGTATAATAATTTTAAACAAGGTAATTAATGCTTTTAGACAGTGTCAAAAGCAAAGCGGCCCCATAATATGCACAATTGTATAACCAAAATAATTAAAAGCAAGAGTATATAAATGCAAGACCGGTCCTTTTTTACAGACAAGCTGTAATCTAGGGGCTGCTTATACAATGCTTAGTACCTCATTTGGATATGTTAAAGAATTTATGAAACAATACGTTTGTAAATATTAACAATGACGTCCTGCTGGCAATTGTTAGTATTGTTATATATGAAATAAAGGAGTGAGACAAGGACTTTCCCCAATACTTTTCAACATATATATAAATAGAATTCTAAAAGAATGGAAATCAATATATAAAAATGGTATCCAGATCACAAAAGATAAAAAATTGAAGACATTACTGTATGCTGACGATCAAGTTTTGATAGCAAATTCAGAAGATGAACTTCAAATTGGAGCAAATCATTTAAATACTATCTCAAAAAATTATAAAATGAAAATTTCGGAATTAAAAACAAAATCCATGGCAATATGTGGAAAACAAATACAAAGAGTGAAAATTGTAATTAATGGAAAAATAATAGAAAAAGTATCAGAGTTTAAATATTTAGGAAACATAATTTCATGTTATAACGATGAGGCAAACCTGATATCAAACATACAGACATACAACAGAATGAATGGAATAATTAGAAGAAGATTTGGAAAACAAATGACGAAAGAAACACTACTAAGATTACATAACATTACAGCCAAAGCAGCAATTAAATATGGGAGTGAAACCTGGATATTGAAACAAAGAAACAAACAAAGATTGGAAACTGCACAAATGAAATTTTTGAGACCTTTATTAGGATTTACACGCCTCGACAAAAAGAAAAATAATGATATTCGAGACCAACTTAAAACTCCAAGTTTAATTCAAGAAATTCAAAATTACCAAAAAAATTGGCTTAACCATGTTGAAAGGATGTCTAACGATAAGATTCCAAATTTAATTTTGAAATATAAACCCAAAGGAAAAAGAGACAGAGGACGACCAAAAATAAGATGGAAAGACCAAAATCATCTTCAGAGCTAGGAACAGACAATCATTGTCTATACCTAAGATGTTCAAGACAAGACAAGACAAGTTATATATGAAGCATCAGTATTATTACTGTTAATTGTTATCATTATTACTATGGAAAACGTTAATTGGGGGGGAGGTCAGGAAGTGGTCCTACAGGTCTGATTTCAATTATTATTTATTATATATTTTTAATTATTATAGTTTTCTTTAATTATTTACATTACAAACATTGGTCTCACTTTTAATGTATTTAGACATTTTAAGGCGCTCTTTCTTTATTTACATGCGCATAAGAGATTCATTGAGGCAGCCAGAGGCTAGCGCATGAATTTTCTTTTTCTTTTTATTTTTAATGTGTTTTAGTTTAGATTTATGGAGGTTCCATTTCTTTTCCCAATTCACCGCAATATACTTCCGTTATGAGACTTGCTTTGTTCATTCTGGCTACTCTCAACTGATGATCGCCAAATTAGCGTGAAACAGGCTGTCTTGAGATGTCACTTATAAACATTTGTCTCACTTTTTAATTACTTACATTTTATTACCTATTTTTTTATTTGTAAAACAACAGGAAATGAAATAACCACTCTAAGGCAATTCAATAGATTGAAATATTAATAAAGTTAAATAAAAATGTATAATTCAAAAGTAGAAGAGAAAAAAATCTAATTTATAGAAAATGACAGAAGATTTTAATGAATAATAATAAACATACTTTTAATAATAAGCATACTTGTCTTACAAATATAATCTATATTTATTTAAATGTTAGGTTAAATGTATAATATAATAAATATATTATAAATATAAGATTAAGTAAAATATAAAAAAAAAATTAATACAAGTATGTGTTTTTCATTAGTAAATTCTAAAATATAAGATGGCGATCCGTGCCGCCACGGCCGAGCGATATAAAGCGGCGGTCTGCCATTTGGCCGATGTGGCGGGACCTGGGTTCGAATGCCGACTGAGGACTTGGATGTTTGCTTTCTTTCCTGTGTTGTTTCCTCCTTCGTCTTTCTTTTCTTTCGCCGTCTATGGCATCTTTCGGTTATCCTCTGACCTGGGTTGGTATCAGGAAGGGCATCCGACCGTAAAACCCGCTTGCCAAAACCGATTATTGAGCAAGCGCGCCTTGCTCATCAGCGACCCCACGCGGTATGGGGAAAAAGCTGTAGGAGATGATGAGAGATGTAAGATGGCGGCTTTATCAAAGATGTTCCTTTTTTTTCGGTCTGTGATGAAGCCAAATAGTAGTTGCCAACCGACTAACTTAAAACGTTACATGAAATGCTTTTTAAAAAATGTATTCGTAACTAGTAAAATACAATGATGTGCATGAGAAAGAAATTGAAATTTTGAGATCATTTGGAAACTTTCCCAGTTGCTGCAAAATCACGTGATAAGTACAAAGTAATGTTATATTTGAATTTTTGTAATTCGAGATCGGAGAATATAACTTCCCACCCCTTTCTCCCTACTCCACACCTATTCCACACTTCAAACCTTCCGCAATTCATAAAAAAAATCATGTGATCACTATAAATCTATATCTATCCCTGAAACCCCGTAGAAGTATCCTTCAGCAACGTTTGTCCATCCCCTTATCACCCTCCCGTTTCCACCCCTTAGCACTAGTTCTTGCCTCGAGGTTACTATGTGGCGTTATTATGCATAATATTTTAGTTCCAATTGTTGGACAATATTTTTGTAGTTCCAGTTATCGCCTCAGATGCATAAGTGGCGCTTTCAAGACTTTAGGACACATATACCGAAAATTCGTCGAATACGGGTCTTCTTGATTTTGACAAAACACACTTATGCCAAATTTCTTGTTTCTAACTCAAACATATCTTGTTTCCAAGATATGCATACTTTCAAGATTGTTGCCCCCACCCCACCCCTCCGTTTACATACCCTAGGACGCCAATATCGAAAATTCATCGAATACGGGTCATGTTTTTAGTTCAAACCGTTTCCGAGATATGCGTAAGAAACTTTACCCACCTCTCCAGGTTACACCCGTTATGGGAGGTATTTTGAAAAATCCTTTCTTGGTGAGTGCATAAGTCGTAAGGGGAACCCATCCCGAAAATTTCAAGTTCCTAGGTGCAGCAGGTTTGGCTGTGCATTGATGAGTGAGTGAATCAGTCAGTCAGTGGGTTTTGCCTTTTATAGGTGCAGATTAACAATTGATAGATGAAGGATTTTTACAAGCAAAAGTACCCGTAGTTCTTGATTGTTACAGTTGTTTTGATGTGGAAGACGAAGAAATTGTAATTGTGTGATCACTTTGAAACTTTTCCAGTTGGTAAAAATATTGCTAAATACAAATTAATGTTATATTTCTATTTGTAACTCGGTAAACCGTAGATATCAAATTAATATCGAGATCGGAAAATATAAAACTTCCCACCCCTTTTTTGCCCTTCTCCACATCTCTATCACTTCAAGCCTTTCCCAGTTGGTAAAAAAAAATCACAAAGTAAAGTTCTATTCTGAGCTTGTAACCTGAAATACCCGTAAGGTACTCATCAATAAAGTTAGTCCCCCCTCTCCCGTTTAAATCCCTTACGATGTAAATTTCGGTAGATAAAGTTTTAGATTTTGACTAAGAACACTCACTCATGCGAAGTTCGTGTTTCCAACTGAAGAGGTTGCGGAGAATTACATTCCTTCAAGAAACTTGCCCCCCCCCCCTCCCCCCCTTACAAACAAATTTTAAGAACCAAAAATCGAAATTCCATCGAATACGTATCTTTTCGATATTGATAAAGAATATTCATATGAAATTTCGTGTTTCTAACTAAAGCGATTTCAAAGATATGCGTTTCCTTCAAGAACATTTGCCTTACTGTTTATACCTCTTACTCCGGGTTTTCGTTGTTCTTAAATTTAGAATGTTTAATTAAACAAAAAAGTTACGAAGAATATTATTGATTTCAAAATAATAAAAAAAAGAAAAAAATCATTATCATAAATAAAGAAGTTACATAAAAAACAGGAAACAAAACAAATCCAGATCGGTCAAAGGACCTATAATGCTCGCGGCTAGAGTTGAAACTCCCAGGATGCAACGGAGATTATAGATTTTCCTTGCCTGGCCGTTCGCTAACATTCAAATAGGAGAGAAAATGGCGGTCTCTGCTTCACATTCAACATTTCGACGAGGAAAAGTTCTCAACAGTCAAGCTAGGGAAATCGACGAACAACGTTAAGAATAAATTCCCTAGCCTGATTGTTCATCTTCTTTTCATCGTCGAAATGTTCAATGTGAAGCAGCGACCGCCATTTTCTCTCCTATTTGAATGTTAGCGAACGGCCAGGAAAGGAAAATCTATAATCTCCGTTGCATTCTGGGAGTTTCAACTCTAGCCGCGAGCATTATAGGAGTGTATAAGCGAACAAACAAACAAACGAATAAATTTCCTCCTTTATATATATTGAAGATTCCTAAACCTAAAAGTTAAAAGTTGTGATTCATTCATTTCCTGAATGTTAAAATGATATTTGCTATTGTTATGAGATAAGATGGAGACATCTTAAAGATTACGATGATTTTAGAAGAAAATGGACAAACATCAAACATTAATAATCAAACAAATAACTGAAAACATTGTAAAAGATTTCGATTTCAAAGAAACAAAAAAAAAAACGTAGCGAAACTTCTCCATTCTGAGAAACAGTAATAAATAAATTCTTAAATAACTGAGGCCTATAAATAATTTTAGAAAATAAATTAAATCAAGAGGCTTCGATCTTAGCTAAATTGCTCTTTGAACAACTTTTACTGTTTACCGTCACCCTGACGTCATTCCTAAATGGCACGAAAACTTGATTAGTTTTTTTTTTTTTACAGAATCCACCAATCAATCAACCTCCATCCACCAATCAGCAGCATTCTCCTCTCCTCCACCAATGTTTATTACATAACCCACAAAGACCAAGAAACACCGAATCACGACATACCAGACCTCACGACCATTCACAGAACACAAGTAGCAATCAAACATCCGTAACGTTATAAATTAAATCATCTATAACTACTTTTGAATGATAACCAAATCTAATCACCAATTCACAAATTATTAATATATTGTAAAAACCAAAAAGAAAAATTACAACATAACTTGATTTGTTGAGCTGCAAATGACAATATTTCTGGGGCCTTAAGAAAATTGGATCTTAGAATCGGTGAAAAATCATCAAAAGATCTACGCAGGCGGTTAAACTCTTAAATTTCAAATAGCAATTTTTTTAACGTGCGCACTATATATATAACAAGAAAAAAAGCAAAAATACGCACACATTTAAAGGATTCACTAAGTTATTTTTGGAAATTTCGTACCGGGAACCCAAGAGAGACTGTTTCGAGGTTCCTACCCCTCGTCAGTTGGATTCGCCCAGTACTTACAGCTCAGTTGAATACAAAGAAACATAAAAAAAGGACAAAATTAAACAAAACAATGGCCCTTCAGTTAAAAAACATCAACAAAAATTAAGAATAAAAAGGGGCAACAAATTAATCCCCGCTAGCAGAACGTTTAGCTTACGAAAGATTAATTTGTAAGGCAGACATATACATAACAGCAACATTTTTTTACATACGTAAAACATATACAGGGTGATTCCAAAAGGAGGGTGAAAAATTGAGTCGTAGAGTCTACTCATGAAAACAGAAAAAAAGTCCCTACAAACAGGGGTCCGGAAATGAATAGATTCGAGAAAAACGTCGAGTATCATTATTCAATGTAGGAGTGTTTGTTTCTTGTTTTGTGTTGTTGGCACAACACAAACGTATTGCGAGGAAACGTATTGCAAACATTCATAAATTTAACCACAAATAACTGTGGTTTTGAACTGTGTTTTAGACGTTCATATATCTCGTTAATGGGAGTAATTTAGTTTTTGATGTTTTTTATTTTTAACTCGAGGGCCATTATTTTTTTTAATTTTGTCCTTTGTTTATGTTTCTTTTGATTCCACTGAGCTATTGAGTACTGGGCGAATCCAACTGACGAGAGGTAGGAACCTCGAAACAGTCTCTCTGGGGTTGCCGGCACGAAATTTCCAAATATAACTCAGTGAATCTTTTAAATGTACGCGTTTTTATGGTTATCTTTCTTTTAAAATATGAAATTTGATGAAAATCACTGCATTATTCTTTGGATTACTTAAAAGTATATGTTAATTAAAAGTGACCCCTACTTCGGATTTAAATAAAGCACAATTATAATTTTCAAATATCAATTTCATGTAAATTACTGCATTATTCTTTGTGTTAAATTACGTGGGTCTTGCTTTAAAGTGTCCATAAACACCAAAATCTAAGCAGGACAAAAGAATAATGTATAACTCTAAAATATAAAGTTTCATTTTGAAAAGCTCCTTTTTCTTTACATTATTATTGTAAATTTGATCTTAAAATATATTTTCCAACCGAACTAGTTAATAACACTTAAACTTTTACATAAGAACAAAATTCCAGTCCTCAAACACAGACTGACTTCAAATTTGTTCTAGAAATCGAAGGACTTGAATTTCCATTTAAATACTACGGTGATTATGTATTTCCAATTTTTATCATTGGAAAAAGTAAAAAAGCAGAAATAACAGACAAAAATAATTTTCTGGAAAACGTACCAATTGACTTATTCCACATATCGTAGCTGCTATAATATAGAGGAATGGGAAGGAAATAATGAAGCTTTGCCGTGATTTGTCCCAGAAATTCTCATGAACGTGTCACGAAGATCCTCAATAATTGAGATTTACATCTACATTTGGAAAATGAAAACGTAAATCTAAATTATTGAGGAAATTTCTAAATGTAAAATTATTATTTAAATAATTTTAAATTGAGAAAATTATTAATTAGTAAGATTTGACTTGAATATAAACTCATTAAAAAAAGTGCTAATTACAAATTAAAATTTGCCTACCTTATATATGCACAAGTAGTTTTAAATAAAAAATAACGTTTGTGACCTTCTGCTAGCTAAGGTTCATTTTGAAATGTTTTAAAAAAGTTTTAAAAATAGATCCTCCAGTGGTAGATTGGTTTTTTATTAAAAACGATTCCAGTACTGGAGGATGTATTTTAAAGAAAAAATTAAAACACTTGAAAATGGACCTTAGCTAGCAGAAGGTCAGAAACGTTGTGAATTTTTAGCATTGTTTTTATTTAAAACTACTAGTGCATATAATATAAGGTAGGCAAATTTTAATTGAATAAAAACTGATGATTCCTTTGCAATGTTTCAGTTGTAGCTTCTGTAGAATCCAAGAAGAGGATAGAGTTCCTTATCATTACTGTTATTTGGTTTCTGGAAGTTAAGGTTATAATTCAATCTGTGATGGATCAGTAGAGTAAACTTACCAAACAAAACTATCATCCGACTGGCATTGATTTGAAATCGTTTATCAATATGCTGTTATTTGTATTTTTTATAATGTAAATTTCTTTAACCATCGTAGCTATTTTTGATTTGAAAAAGTCTGTAATTTAAAGACATTTAATCACATTTTATGGATCTTTTCGATGAATAAATGTTGGCAGACGAATATTTTCGTTTTTCAAATGATTGATTGCTTCTAATTGATTCGCTAAGAAATCTTTCTCTGGGTCATTTGATCAATCGGTAGAAAGTCAATAATAGAGCTTCTGTTTCTTTAATTATTTACAAAATTGATAGAATCTAATCTCATTTGTGAGCTTGGGCTGTTTTAATCTTACGACCAACGAAGAAAGATCACATCGATCTACACTCATTGCCAAAAAAATTAGCTCACCCAGAAGCAGCATTCGAAATGGAATGGCGTAGTCAAGGAGAATGACGATGCAAATACCTGATTACAATATCAGAGCAAATAGGCCGTTTATTCGGGCAAAGCACTATAGGTCAGTTATGCTGGTAGATCAGATTTCTAGTAATGCCGCTATTTGTCTCTGGATAATCGACAGGGACATCGTTTCTTCTGGTAGTCTGCCTAGGTCTCTTTGTGTATTCTTGAGTTTGTGTGTTCCCTCAAGTTTCCACTGTTCCCAATACCGTCGCACAGTACAGACGGAAAGGTCCACGTATCAGCTACCTCGACAGAATGAACAATCCTTCACATGACTACGGCATTAGCACCCCTCAGTTCTTAGCGAATTGTTACCCAACAGAAATCATTGGCACAACTACCTGTGATGGTGTCATATATCGAGTTTCGGCGTTCCCGGGTCATTCATTCTAATTTTTTTTGTCAATGAGTATATACGTAATTATTTCCCATTATATGGGGATTTCCTAAGGTTTCTTGATTACAAATTAGTCTCTGCAATTAGAGAAATCTCTGTCTTAAGTGGAACGAATTCATAAAAACTGTCGCCTTATTATTGATCTAAAGTCGTGCGAACATCATGCAATTTTTCTGCAATTTAGTCGCGCGATTTTGACGTCACGAGTTGATATAAAAAGTGCTTAGCACTTTTCTATGCAATTTATTTGCAACTTTTGTCATCCGACTCGAGTTCCATTGACACCTGCAACTCTGAAAGTTGCATCGACGTCCCTGGGGATTACCCAATCACAGGGCAGCGTTCGAACATATCAGTTGTGAAACCACGCCCATGATAAAAATGGCGTCGAAAATTTTATCTGTCGATTCGTTTTGAAGACAGGCTCATACTCAATTAATATCAGAGTATTGCGTGTTTCTTTCAAGCAGTAATAAAGTTTATTGTATGAGGCAGAATTTATCAGAGAGGTTTAAAAACCTCGATTTTTTCGGATTTTCCACATTGGGTTTGGGAACCACAAGGCCGCTGACGCAGTAATGCAAAAGCAACGACGTCATTGTTTCCAGGGAAGCATTGTTTCTTATTGGCTGTTGGTCATTTGTTACTTTTCATTCGAAATAATAACATGAAATTAAATTCCATAGCGGCTAATAATTTAAAAAAAATTATTTATCATATGTTGCAAATCATTCACTCTTATATTATATTTGAAACGACATAACCGAATTTTGCTTGACGTCACACGTGACATATTTAAAATCTGCGTTGTCATGGGTCGGTTGCATTTTCGAGTTGCATATTCGGGTTGCATCCTGTTCGCGCTTGACAAAAGTTTATATCAACTCGTGACGTCAAAATCGCGCAACTAAATTGCAGAAAAATTGCATGATGTTCGCACGGATTAAGATATCAGAGAAAAGCAGAACAATAAGTGAAGCAGTGGCGTAACAACAGGACGCAAAACTCCGCATTGCCGGGTGTCTCCTCCCAGCCAGCTAGAATTTTGGTATTATAGTAACTGTACTTTCTATCATCAACAAAATAGAAAACAATCAATACATATACTATTTTTAGATGTATGTTAGAGAAATGTACATATTAGAAACTAGCTAAAACGCCAAGCTAAAACGTCCCATTTGTGATGCTGGTGGCTTGGCCTGAGATAAGATGAAAGGCGAGGTTAGAAATCAATCAATTCTTTTCCGGGCTTTTTCCATTTTCTTTCTTCTTTTATTTTGTGATACGTACAAATTTTATAATATGTGGTATTCCGTTATTACTACGCCAAATTTGAAAGTCGTTTTTTGAGTCAAAGAAGATTTTCAATAATTTTCAATGTAGAAAGTCCTGTTTTGCTACAGAAACTGGCATAATCAGTAGTGACATGAATACTAATGTTCGAAAATCTGCGCTAGTTTTTGGAAATTAACTAATTAAATTAATATAATTTACAAGATCTAAAGAGTTTGCCGTCACTTCAGTGCTGATATTAATCATATTTGAGGAAGCAAAGATGCTACAACAGTGATGGAGGGCAACTGCGATTCTCACAGAAAAATATGAACCAATACCTACATCACATAAACTGTGTTTTGCATTTTGATCGGTAAAAGTGTACGATTAAGCTTTATTTTATAAAGAGGCCTTTTTAATAAAAGTTAACTTTTAATTAACAGAAAGCAAGAAACATTGTAGTTATATTATTGCATGTTAGCAACAAAGTAGTTGTTTCCATTTTGGGAAATTCCTGTTTGGATCTCTATTTAGTCTAATTTTTAGTAAAAATTTGATGATTAAAATTCTAGGCATTCAATATATATACAAAAAAAATAAGTAAAAATAAAAATGGTATTGAAAGTTAGGTAATGTCTCGACGTTCAACAATTTTTAATTTTTTTTTAAGTTAAAAAAATTAATAAGGAATACAATACTATAATCTCTCAAATACTTCTCGTTGCTACCCAGCTCTTCTTAGATATGAAATGTTTTTTGTTTAATAGGTCTTTTAAGGGCATTTAATTATTAATTCCAGAAACTTCTAGAAGCGGAAATTACGTTATTCCGAGCAAAACAGTGAGACATAAGTCTGTATTAAAAATAATTAAAATTATTATTTTAAAAAGTAACTTACCTTTTTTTAGTCTACTTTCCTAGTAAAGCGAGGCTAATGAAATCGCTGTGTGTGTGTGTGTGTGTGTGTCTTAATGTCTTTTGATGGATCTTCTTCAAATTCTGTAGAAATAGTAAAGGACTCAGAAATGATGATGTTTTATTTTTAAATCTTTTCCAAGTGGGTTCTTGTCTAAAAATTAACTAGAGGAAAAAAATTCCCATAGGAAAGAATAGGAAAGTTTAATATCCAGAATTAACCAGTTGGTTTGCTTTAATTTGGTTCAAATTAATCAGAATAATTGATTTAACTAGTTTTTGTTTTTATTTTAGTAGCTAATGGCAATTTCCGCCAACTACTAGAACCTGAATAGAAATTTATGATTTTCGGGTTTGAAATTGTCCCTATTTTTTTAAAACAAAGGAAAGTAAGTTGAGGGAAAGTAGATTTTCAGTTCTTTCTTTCTTTAATTCTTTCTTTAATTCAATCGATTTTTTCAAATTAATTTGGTGCTTTAAAAACAAAAAGTCATCAAATTAAAAACCATTAGCATCCTTTTTTTTTAAATTCTTTTCAGCACTGGGTCATCAAACAAATACTTCCAGACATGTACGACAGTAACAAAAATTTACTTAGAAAATGATTTCGAGTGTTTTGTGCTTTTATTTACTTACTTATTAAATTATTTATTTTCATTGTGGTTAAAATTAATCAAAATAACGTTTTTATTAATATCAGTTTTTGATTATTATCAAATGTTATTGTTTTTGTACAAAATATTTAATCTGTAGACGTCATCGAACTGATAATTTCAAGGTTTCGATTAATTGGAAGACAATCATCAAAGAAATTAAAATATGAAAAGATTAAAATTCAATATTTTTTTATGTATGTAGCAGTGGCGTATATAGAATATATTTTCGGGGGGGGGGGCCAAGATTAATATAATTAAGTAGACACCCCATAGAAACCTATCTGTTCAACCAAAAAAAAAAAAATGTTGAGATGACATACCTTCATTATTTTTTTTTGGGGGGGGGCCCGGGCCCTCCCCCTTATATACGCCCCTGGTATGTAGGCTTTAAATTCTTTCTTTCTTATTTATTTCTAATCTAATCTTTCAAATAATTTGTATTTTAAAACAATATTTTCTTTTAATTTCTTTAATTTAGAAAAGTCCAGGCCTTTTAAACATTCATTAAAAACTTTTTATGAAGAATGAGGGAAATTCGATTCCGAAATAAATGACCGGTTTTCACAGAATCCGTTAAGACACAGAATTTTCTCATCGTAACGTTTTGCCAAAATTCGTGGTATACTACTTCACCGTTCTCTCAGAAATAATTCACATCATGTGATCAACCTTAATAAGACCAATATTTTTGTAAAAGTTCTAATGGAGAGCCGTAGCGTCCCATCCTCGAACTCCCCCAAACCTTAGACTAATTAATGATTTTATAATGTCATTTATAATAATAATAATTACTAATTTACATAAACATCTTACTAATTATTGATTCGACAGTGCCATTTTACAATAATAATTAACAATAAATGTAATTTATATAAACTTCAAACTATCAAATAATGCTCTAGTTGTGTTTCATACCAACATTCCAATAGTAAAGTCTGAGACAGTTGCTGTCGCTAGTTACGACATTTTTCATTGTATCTGTTGGCAGCAAATATAAAGGCTCAAATTTAATTTTAAGTTGGACACTATCGGGCCGCAGCAAATGTACCATCGGGCCTGGGGTTGTTCACCACTGATACAGATCAAGATTTGCGGCTTAAAAGCAGTGTTTGAAGGAAAGCAATGTGGGCTCCATTCACTTTATTCTGAAATTAATATTTTTATTCTAAATCAAACAGAAAAAAAATTGCTGTAGGATGAATATTTTCGTTATTTCTTTGTTCTGATTTCGTAACAAATAAAATTCGATCGCAGCAATGATAAGCCGATCGATCGGTAGATACCTACAGTATTTAATCTACATTAACATTAACGATTAAACCACTACTAGAGTTTACTATAGAATTGATGAAGGCTAATACACTGATTTAAATTTAAAATAAATATCTTAAAAATACAAAGCACTACCAGTTTCGTCTCCCTTGCGAGGCATTTGCAAGTGATCCATTTAGTTGATCATTTGTAAATGTCTCGTGAGGAAGGCGAAAGCGGTAGTGCTTTATATTTTTAATATATTTATTTTAAATTTAAATCGGTGTGATGGCCTTAATCAATTTTAAGCAATAATATTCAACAAGTAAAATTTTATTTTAACAATTAAATTCCAATTATAATACTTATAAAAAACTTAGTAAATTCACCTGTATGCAACTAAATTCTTGAAGATAAGGTAATTTTTATTGATTATTGTGAAGAACTTTACAATAAAGATGCATAGAGAATCGCTGTAACGGTGCAGTTTTGTAGACCGTGTGCACGTTCCATTTCGATAAATTCGGATCAGCAAAGAGTAGCAGTGAAACCACACCACACTGTTACTTTTGGTGAATGTAATGGTGAATGGTCATCGCCATGTTCGACAGCGGATCTGATCCCCAGATGCGCCAGTTGTATATATTAACACCACCGGCATTATGTGAATATAAGCGTATCAGAGGCATTAGAAGGGAAATCTACGATATATGGTTTTCAAATTTGAGAGAACGGGAAAGTTGACAGTAGCACCGGGAAGAGGCCGAAGACGAATATCCGATGAAACTATTGATGAAGAAGGAACTGTTAATGAAGTTGCAGCAGTCCTAACGAATCAATTTGGATGCAGCAGTGGTAGAGCCGCCTGGTATTCACATAACGCCCTAGTAGCATTCGAATGTATCTGACAATAAAGCTTCACGAGTAAAGCGCGGCCAACAAGTGTTAATGGCATTGCTGTGCTGTTGATGAAGATTAGTGCGTGAATCATCAACACGAAGAGCTCCATTTCAAGAAGAGATCCACTTGCATAGCCGATTGCAGCGCCACATGCTCCCTGGTGGTGACTATGTGAACTACAAATTTATTTCTCACACTCTCCATGATTGTACTCCCATGGCCCTTAAGCCTACAATCCAAAGTTTGAGATCGATGCGCCTAATGTTTATCAATTTATGGTGTTTGAAACACCTCAAGTTATTTCAATGGCATATATTATTAAATTCGTGATCTAAGTTCCCTGATTGGCTCATCTGTTCAGATATGGGAGAACTTAATAGCTAATTTACCTTTGGAAAATACACTAAAAAGATAAAATAACATTTTTACTTTGCCTTCTTTACAGCACCTCTAATTAGTCATAGACAGTGAAGTTTTCTATAACGACATCTTGTTCCTCAAAAAAAAAATGAATTACTTTTTGCGAGCCTTTTATGACAAGAAATAATTAAGAATTAAATATTGTCCAATTCATAAATAATGAGGTTCTTTAAAATAGAACTTATTGACTGAATCTTTGTAATCAAAATAATTTTAGTTTTCGCGCTGTTGAAGTTTGAGCGAGAGATCTGAAATCGATCTGCTCATGAATATCAGCTAATTATCGAATCAGAACAGCAATTAATAGACGAAGGAGACTTCAGGTTCTATGAACAAGAAAATTAGAGTAAAATGTAGCATTTGAATGTTACAAACAAAATACATTAGTTATCAAAAAGATAAAAAGAACTGAATATCTATTATTAAGAATTAATAGTCTAAATTACTACGTATAGATATTTTAATATAAAATAAAATAAAATAAAATCAGTTCAATATATTACGAAATTATTCTCTTGGATAAAAAACAATCCCTAATAATAACAGTTTTTGAAAATTTTCATTAT
Organism: Thereuonema tuberculata; assembly: GCA_023159025.1. Taxonomy (NCBI): domain Eukaryota; kingdom Metazoa; phylum Arthropoda; class Chilopoda; order Scutigeromorpha; family Scutigeridae; genus Thereuonema; species Thereuonema tuberculata. The sequence continues at coordinate 3,415,724 of JAFIDM010003189.1, read as the reverse complement.
TTGATTTAAAATTAAATAAGATGAAGTGGATAACACTTAATTAATATCTAAAATAAAATTTTTCGAATATAAAACCATGTTAAGTTATAACTCTATTTTCAAAGCAATTGATTTCCTAAGAGACAAACTTTCTAGATTTGTTTTATTTCGTTTGATGAAGTTGATATTTCGCTGTTTCGATCTTAAATTGTAATTTAAAATTCGAATATCAAAAGATTTGGAGACGCTCTTAGAATTAACAATATTAAGAATTTTGGTTTTGAAGTTTTAAATTTTAACGATTAACGGATGAAAAAAACTCTCTTAAATCATTTCTTGATCAATTCTTCTTAGCTTTTAACTGTCGTTAAACTGATATTTCATCAATAGTTTTTTCCCATAATTGTACTGGATTAGATATTTTCGGAACCAGTTTTTCGTTCAATCCACGTAACTGGACACCCATGTCAAATACTGACATATGAGAATGGCTTAGGGTTTTCATTTCAAATGAAAGGAGGGGAATTGTAGATTCCAAAAACATCTGATATATGTGGCTCATAGTCTACTATACAAGAAAACGACTTCTCTTCTAGAGAATACTTTCAGTCTCTCATAAACTAGCAGTTTGTGTTCAACTTTGAAGTTATTGTTATTTACGAAATAAAGTGCAAGTTGATCTGAACTTCATTGTGAACTCAAAGCTAAAGTCTTCCGTTACTAGTCAATTATATGTTATCAATAAAGGGTAATCATTTTCCATCTGGAACTATATAGATGACATTAGTGTCAGTGATGTCACGTTACTCACAATAATTTTTTTTTTAATTTTTCATTTTACTGTCTGGATACACAAACATAAAAGTAATGCTGATGTGACAAGAAAAGCTTCTGAAATTAGTAGCCAAAATATTATAAAAGTAAAGGCTCTTGCTAGCTGTTGATTTGAAGGAAAACGAAACTGTCATGTTACTCACACTGATTTTCACAATATATACCAACAATTGGTTCCGTGCACCCGAAACGGTTTCTATCGCATGTTTACACGGAAAAAGTATAGACATCTGCTATGATGAAGACAAGAAATCTGCTCTTGCATTGATTCAAGTAGAATTTTTCTTGATAAATGCTTCTATCAGGACTCAGTACTTATTATGGTCAAAATCACAGTTTTCACTTGTTCCATATAATACCATGAAGAACAACATAGTCTAGCCGTAGTATCTGATACTATGGATCATTCAAAGATATCAATTATTCTATTTACTGATAAAATTTTGCAATGCCTAACAGCAGAATACAGCCATTACAATACGGAGTGACGGATCTTCAAGCCAATTCAATCTTTCTTAGAGGGGAGTCACGAAAAAAATTCAAATGGAATTTTATCACAAATCATGGCAGAGATCCAGTTTATGGCATTGGAGCTTATGTAAAGAAGATGCTCAGATTGTACAGAAAGTGTACAATTTATTGACGCATTAACAAGTGCCACATCAACAGTTCGGATGTTTTCAAGTAGTAGTAAAGAAATTCAAGAACATTCGAATGATCTGCATTTGCAGAAACTTTTTGTTGCAGCTAAATATCTCAAAGGTATCACACAGTCATGAAATTGTGTGCAGTGTTGAAGGAAAAGTTCGAATATATGTTGTTTCTGGGTTTGGCGAACCAAATACGGTTCGATGTTTCTTCAGTTGGGCTAAAAGTGGTTGACTTTTGATGGGTTTCAGCTGATGAGACTCATCAGGCGTTCGATTGTTATGGGAGGAGGTGTCAATGGGCTCGGACGATTGAGTGGCTGTTCGTCCTCCGAAATGGCTGTGATGATGGCAAATTCAGTAGGTGATTATTCTCTTATTCTTCGGGTATCAATGGTTCGTCGGATCCGTTCGTTATGCAGACAGGGTTGGTATCTTGACGTATTTCGGTGACTGCGGCTGGAATCAAAAGTTTTAAGTGATAATTTATTCTGGTAGTTGTTCCATAATGATTTGGTCGTTTATGCTGTCTTCGGTGTAAGCCATGATTTTGAAGCCGAGCGGGATGGGACGACTATACTTTCTGCGGCCTGGAGATACAGTTTTGGCAGGGCATCGTGGTTAGGCTTAGCTTCGTTCTTTTGGAATGAACTCATTATTTGACAGCGCATGCCATTATTGACGGAGAGACGCAACATTTTGAAGTTCACCAATGCTCATTTTGCATTTATCGACTTCCTCGCAACAATGACAACTGAACATTCGTTTTCCATTGTTGCACTACCATTGTGAATATTGGAAATCACAACAATCACAACAATTGAGCCTTTTGCATTCGCAACAATTACATAGACACACCCTTGTCCATTGTTGAACTGCACCGGACCAAATACCATAAATGACAATACGCGACACAAAGCGATTAACAATTGTTAACTTGAGAGGCAATTTGACAACAATGAACCTAGGGGCAAGTCTTGGTTACAACAAATTTCAATACATGTGTATGCTGATAAATATTACATAAAGAAGATCATATTTATAAATATTGACCTAGACAGAATAAGACGAAATAGAAATTTCGTAAATGACTAAAAATATGAAATTTAAGGTAATATTTCGTCGTATAATATATATATTGTATAAAAATAAAAAAAATAATTTTCTACACAATCTTGTATAAGCCATCTCGTGAAAAGAAAATTAAATCCAAAATTACTTTTCTACACAATCTTATGTAAGCCGTCTCCTGAAAAGATAATTAAATCTAAAATTACTTTTCTAC
>JAFIDM010003189.1:3396336-3412969 GCA_023159025.1 Thereuonema tuberculata | reverse complement strand
TAAGCCGTCTCCTGAAAAGATAATTAAATCTAAAATTACTTTTCTACACAATCTTGTGTAACCGTCTCGTGAAAAGATAATTAAATCCAAAATTACTTTTAAGATCGGTCCACAATAAAGATAAGGCGGAAATATATATTTAGTTTCGTTATTTTTAAATTTTTTTAAATGTTAACCAGTCCTTTAGGTGTAATTACGAAATTACTCTTGTATTGTAGTGCTGGACATTAACTGTGTCCATAAAGATTAATTTAATTAATTTAGATTAAATTGGAAATTTCTTATAATATTATTGTGTATAACAACAGAAATTAATTGATTTTTTATTACTTTAATACTATTGCTATCGTAGTTTTTCCAGTTCAACTGACGAAAAAGTTTTGAATACGTAGATTCATTTGTTCTTACAATTTCTGAATCTCATAATTATTGCAGCCAAAAACAGCATACACTCTTCCAGCCATACAGAGATCAGCAGATACGAGATTTTGTTCATTCAGGACTTGCCGCTAGGATCGCTGCGTGTTTTCGTCCTGCTGTTAATCGTTCACTGTCACATATTGTCATTTAGGGTATTTGGCCGGACATACGGAAAAGATTTTAGTAACACTGTATATAGATTACCGTGAAGCTCATTCTAAATAGTTTACTATCGGTCCCATATTATTCAGGATATTATCTCTTCTTGAAGTTAAAAAGAAGTTGATAATTTAAGGCAAAGTTAGACCTAGTTCGATAGCTGTAAATCGCCATTAAAACCATCTTCCAAACTTAAAGAAAGAAACGCTCTACTTTACTTACAATTAACATCAGAATAGCTGAGTGGCTGTTTGTCAGCAGACGTTTTAAGAAATAATGGGTTTACATTTTTTACTTTAAGCAAATAAATTCAATTATATGTAAATAATATACTTTAGGAAATATTAGTATAAAGAAGCTTGCAAAGATTGAAAATCAATGAATGAAAAAACTAGGAATTAATTGATTGTATCTGAAACGTCACTGTGCCTGTCCCTATAAAAACTTTTGAATCAGTCGTCGAATCAGCCTGTAAAATTTAGTTGTTTATTTTTTTTCAGTTTAAAGGCTTATTTATCAGCGAAAGATTATCTCTTAACAAAAATTCTGATGCCGACAAAAATACGTCACTCTGCATGATTTGGTTTATTGAGATGTTTTAAGTCATGTGAAAGTTTTTCATAATATTAGAGAAACACATGGAGGGAATTAAAAGTGGGTATCAAATATACTTAGAAAAAAATCAGGAAAAAAATGGATTTGTGTGAATCCGCTACGATAAAATATAATTTTTAAGGATTTATATTAATTTCACTATACAGGTATGTGTAAAAAATGGAAATGTTAAATCTATTCCATCAATTTACTGAATGGGGCAACTTTAATGTTTTAATTTGCTGTTCTTCTTTGACTTTAACTGCTTCTGGCAGAACTTCAATATAAGACAAGTGCTGTTGAATAATCATGACTTAAAGAAAACGTTATCATTAAGTTCTTTAAAAATCAATGGAACTTGATGCAATCCTTCCTTTCAGTTACTTCGTGATTTCCATGTTCTTGATTCTTTATTGATTTTATCGATTCTGAATATTGATAGATTCAATAGAACACATTTTAGCAGTTAACGAATTGTTATTTTTGCTAAAACTGTTATTTGTTTTCCTTGATATTTCACAAGATCTACATTTTTAAAAATGTGAAAAGAAATGTTTGCAAAGAGTCAGAAACGAAACGAATAACATTGGTTCCCGATGTATGAAGTAAGTGAAACTTTAACATTTACAGCTGATATATCAGAATGCATCTTTATCGACAACATTTACATCTTTCAATTTGGAAATGTTTTTTACTGATTCTTACTTATATTATCGAAAGACGTGGTCAATAGTTGTTTTATTTTTTTCCGATGACATTTATGAATCTGAGCAAATCCTCTTCCCTCTATCTACTAAGAAAACGAAATGGATATTAATCAAGCCAACTAATAATTCTATCTTCAAACGAAAAAAATAGTAATAAGAATGGTCATCTATGCTGTATCAAGATAAGTAAGTAACGTATTATTCTTTTTTTCTGTTAAAAACATTTCTTTTTAAATCTGCCCTTTAATTAGAAAGGCCTGAGTTCTTGAAGATGACATCTTAACAGTATTTTAACAGTGCCTAACACCTAACACTTTTTTTTTTTAATAACGGATTAAAACTATGATCTGTTTTTACCTGTTTCACTTATTTTATCGTCTTTACACAGTCACCATCATTTTAAAAAGGAACTCTTGGGTCTTTATATCTGAGTCCGTTTTGTTTAAAAAATTATAAATATAACTTGGTGTTATTATTTTGGCATTCGAATATAAAACGAAGGAACTACTGCTGGACGCTGCTGTTATAACTCCACCTTAGGACTTCTTTAGTATATTTTGATTTACTTTTTGCTGACTGACATTGATAGTGAAAGTTAATTTACATATTTCTAGAATACATTGCAAGTCAAATTCCATTAAATTTTAGTTGAGGATGAAAAAGATTTAATAAATTTCCAGTTTTCTTCATTTCTCCTTCAAACACATGTTAAGATTCCTTTCTTGGATACAAGTTTAAAAAAAAGCACTGTTTCTTTATTCACTCTTAGAGATACTGTCTATTTGTGGATGACTTTTTTTTTATCTTGTTTGAATCTAAAGCTTAGGCTCCTAATCTACAAGTAAGATTCAATGATGACGTATGAGTCGAAGCCTCGTCAAGATATCATTCTCAAGTCAAGATCTTAGACTTCCTATTACTTAAAATGGCGAAGACGATTATAATTTTCAGTGCCTCTCGGATACCCTGAATGTACAGCCTTGTTCCATGCCAAGGGTCCTTGGCGTTGACTTGTTCCTAGTTTGTGGGATGGAAATGGAGGAATTTAATCTTTCACCGATCTGGTTGAATATAATCCAGATGAAGATATCACTCCATGGAATTTAAGGACGCACTTAAACGAACACTTATGCTCAGAGAAAATGTTAAACAAAGATATCTCTAGAGGAAGCCTCAAAATCTCGCTATAAGAATCGCTACTTTCTACAGAAAGCAGTTGTAATCCAAAGGAAGTTGTTAAACAAATCCTACGAACGAAATTGCTTCACAATACACCCATAAGGCTAATCTCACTATAGGATCTGCAAAAGCTACTCTTGAAACTTCTCTCAAAACCATTAAATAACTTAGTTCTCAAAGTGACTGAACCCGACAAAAATTTTTAATTTATATGTGACTATGCATTAAGTAATGAACGATTATTAGAAAGAAAAGTGTAGAGACAAGGCGTACACAAGTTTTTGAAGTTGATGAACTATCTTTACAAGCAATGAAGAGGATGGGTTTTAAAATCCTTAATAGTTCTAAACTAATTACTTTTCAAGATCCTTGTGAATGGCAGAACAACTACGATCCTTCAAGTGAATCGCAGCTCCCTAGATCAGGCTTGACAGCCATTTTTAGAATTCTCACATTGCGGATGTTAAATGTGGCCCTCTTGCAAGAATCCCAGGAAGAGTGATGGTCATCAGAGAATCCAGAGCAAAAGATAATAGAAAAGGAAAAAAAATCGTATTTGTTCACGAGATGTAAATTCATTTGCATTAAATGCTAAGATAAAAAAAAAAGCTACGAAAAATAACATAGGATAAAATTATTGTAAAACTGTAATAAGTTTCTGACATCAGAGCAAGTTTTAACATCGTCCGTAGACTTATCAAGCAGAGGTTAGTTTCCACTTGGAACTAATGAGCTACATTTCAGAATTTTATTTTTATTTTGAACAAAATAATTTCCTTTTTTAAATTTCATCAAAATGAAGTTTCTCAATTATTTCTTCTGCTTTCTTTAATGATGGTATTTCTTATTTTTCTTTCGTTGTTTCCGGGCTATGTTCAGAAATAACTTCCTCTTTCATTAGATCTAATGTCAGTGGTTGTGACATTTTACTTCCATAGCATCTTAGACATTGATCGAAAACTCGAGATTTCCAATTTTCATGAAATTGATTTATCTAAATCTCAGAAATGATACAAATCCAATAGATGCCAAAAAACAAATAAAAATAAAAAAAAAAATCGTTCAATTTCGAAATGAATTCCATTAAGTTTGCTCAAACAAAAGGTCATCTACAAAATTACTCTAAATTGGATATTTCGTTATCTTTTCTTTTTGAAAAAACCATTAATTTGAATAAATTTCTTCAAAGCATCCTAAACAATTTTTGTTGCAGCATGAATTACATACGTCGAGCGCGTATTTTAGTATCGAACATCGTATTAAGAAAATGTTATCAATGAATTTTTACATGACAAATATGACTATTAATGATTTATATTGCATTTTTTCATTGACCACAGATTGCCCTTTGTTAACCCGAAGTTACTCTGTCAAGTTATTCATAGGGATTTTTATTTTTGCTACTGTAACTTTTCTAATGAAACATAAAACGCAGTGGGTTGGAGTAAAAAAAAAAAAAAAAAAAAAAAAGATAAAGTGAATTAATGGAAGCTAAAATAAAAAACTAAACGAAAACAATATTCAAATTTTTCAATTATTTTCTATTTCTCTAATTAACTGCATCAACTGAATATTTTCTTTGAATTGTGATATTATATCAGTTACAAAGATAAAGCCTCATTATACACTATATTAAACTTAAAAATTCATGGATCCTTTATAAAAATAAATAAGAAAAATGTTTCCCCAATAATCGTAATTTCTATCAAAAAAACACACACTCAATACAAAAATGAGATTCTACTGGGATTCAAATTCCGAACATCAAAGAGGTTGTCCCAAAATTGACGATTTTGGTCCCACTCGGATTTCGCTGAAAATTGGTATGCAAACTCCGTAAGGGGTGTATGGTCTACAGTAGCAATTACAAGTGTACCCGACTTCCGGTTAGACCGGAAATGGGTGAAGTTCGCTGTTCATTTATATGTTGAAATTTCAAATGAAACCTATGCCAATCGATAGAGTTCGTTGTGGTGAGTAACATGATATGTCATATGTCTACCTGGCACTTCCGGTTTGACCATTATAGTTTGTAAAACTAAGTTTGCTGAAAGAAAAATACAGAAACCGAAGAGTATTGGTGTATCATGATTTTATTAGTGATTTTATTATGATTTTCGAATACATCTTGATTGAAGTATTGTATATACAATGCAGTTTAAGCATCTTCTGCAGGAGAGAAACCTTCTTCTTCTTATGCGGTAGCAGCTACATTAACGTCCAGTGAATCATCGTCTTTTCCTACCGGAATTGTAGGAAGATGTCATATCATCAAAGATTTCGCCCGGCTCTTCACCTTCTACGGCTTCTTCTAACAACTCTTCAACCAATTCAGCTGTATTTTGTCCTGACATAGCAGTGGTTTCTTGCTCGATATCACGATTTGATGAAAGACGATTGAACCATTCATGATGAAAAAGATCGTTTCCTGGATTGATATGACGGTTGCAGCATCATGCTTTAGCTGGAATATAGATTTTCAAAGTCTTGAGAGCTTCTTTCCGGGCTTTTATTGGAACTAACATATGCGATGACTCTCGTTTGCACTTGAAAATGCATGTTCGGTGGCTTAAAGTCACACGTTTCCGTGGAACATTCACAGTAATATTGCTGTGCCATTTTGGAAGATCCGCCTTTTTGAAAGATTTTTTAATCTAAATCACTGGTTTAAATAATAGAAAAAAAACAATGAATATCATTCATGAATGCCGATGTTTATATTAAGATGGAGGGATTTGTACCAGCCACCTCCCCATTTTAGCACAAGTTAAAAGGGGTACTGACCTGCTCATGGTTGAAATCGTAACTGACTGTGCTCGTGCAAAGCCACAGGGTTTATATACCTCTTGAGGTATTTCTAGAAATCTATAGAAAAGTGTTGTAAACTGTCGAGAGTTCCAGAACGTTAATGACATTTCCCGGCCTCATTTTACGTCAAAGTAGAAAATTCGAGAATGCTCTTGAAAATTCTAGAATTTTCATTAACGTTTTCTGGAAACTTCTAAAATTGTCTAGAATAATCAAGACAGAGAGCCTAAATGCCTCTGAATCTGACGACATTTTTCTAGAACTTTCTTGAATAGACTAGAATTTTTCATTTTGATATTTCAACATAGAAATTGTGTTTGTGTGAAAGATAATAGTGACTTATCTTTTAAGTTATTTTAACATTTTACATTTCACGCTGTAGGCCTAAGTAAAAATTCCTGCAAGTGTGTTCTCAATATGGCGGCGCCCAGCTGTCTGTTTAAGTGACTCTTACATCTCGCGAGTGATTGTTAACAGTGCTACTTGTGCGATCAGACGTCTTGTTACGTAATTAACAAGAACGTGCAGTGTGCAAATCTGAGCAGAAAGATGTGCTTTTTCAGTTAGTTGTTAGTTGGGATTTCAGCCATCGTGATGTGTTCATGATTTCTGTGTTTCTGAACTCCGATTCATAGTGAAAGCAAAAAGCTTCTATGATTTTGTGCTTCGTTATTGAGAAGAATCCAGATTGATCTTTCTCGATAAAACCTGTGAAATACATGTGCCAAAAATATATTTCTGATGATAAGCCGTTCAACGAAATTACTGTTCCATTGTAGAACGTGAGTCGCCATATTGGAATTTATGTGACATGCCCAACTACGAAATGGATTTCCAAGGAAGACATCGTGCCTTCAGATCAACGGAATGCTGCAACATTACTATGTGAGTATGGTTTCACTTTACCAGAGCTTCGCAGTTTCTTCGTCGTGCCCAGAAGTTTGGAACTTAGTCATTTTGAGCGATGCAGTTAAGGCTTAGTTTGACCTGTCGGAGAAAGAACATTCATTTAACTTATTGAATAGTTTTGATTTTGAACTGTAAGACAATTAACGTTAAAGAAATTGCCATAGCTACATTTAGTGTGCTAATCGCCTAGTTAGAACTGATGTTAACGTAGTTTGATTACTTGTTGGAATTTTCTAAATAATTACAGGAATTCCGTTTCTCTTTGTGAGATTGTATTAAGCTTTAAAAGGAAAATATTTTATTAAATATTTTTTGTTACACTTTTGCATTAGTTTCTTTACTTCCTTATTAAGCCTTTTTAATTCGGGATTTTCTAGCTTACCAGTTGATGAAAATCTCTGCCGGGGAAAAGTAATTAGGATTATTTTACCCTCGATATATTTATAACTGTTATTTCTCACACACAGAAATGAACACCAAACTTCACCCATTTCCGGTCTACCCAGTGTCGGGCACACTTGTAATTGCTACTGTAGACCATACACCCCTTCGGAGTCTGCATACCAATTTTCAGCGAAATCCAAATGGGGCATAGGTTTCATTTCGATATTTCAACATAGAAATGAACAGCAAACTTCACCCATTTCCGGTCTAACCGGAAGTAGGGCACACTTTTAATTGCTACTGTAGACCATACACCCCTTACGGAGTCTGCATACCAATTTTCAGCGAAATCCGAGTGGGGCCAGTGATTTTGGGACAACCTCTTTTTTTCCTTGGTGAAGTCAAACTATACTGTTATCAAAAATTATTTATTACAATTATTATGTTATTTTATTTACTATTTATTTTTATTGATAATTTTTGTATTTATTTATAATTATTTAATAACAGTCAAATAACTGTTTTTATAATTTCTATATATCTTGAAGTTTCTCGAAGCTACACGAAACTTTGTTACAACGCCATCTGGTGAGTAATTTTCCAATATAAACTCCTGTGGTTGCCGCGAGAAGGCAGATCACGGGAAAGCCTGAAATGAAGAAGATTCCTCAGAGCGAATAAATGTTATTTCTTCAAACTGTTTGCAGTTTCTCTTCGTTTATTCCAACAAATACGTGATATTATTTTTAATAGCTATAAATAAAATTCCAAACTTTATAATTTAAATATTATCAAAATTAATCAAAATTTATCCCAAATGAAGATACATAATATTTAAAATATCATCGGTACGTTAGCTTCTTTAAAATTAAGAATTTCATTCTCATTCACTTTTTGAATATTAACAATGCAGTTTTAATTCTACTTGGCTTCACTTGATCCACTCTGTTCACGAATCACAATCTCCATCGTAGAAATTCAATCCGGTCAATGAACCTTTTCTTTATTCTATAAATTGACTAGTAATTACGTCCTCCATTATTTTCCATATTTGTCTCTCAGTTAATATTAGAATCAGTGGGAACTTCTCATTGAAACAGACCAAATCCTAGCGACGATACTCTTCCATCAGTCGGGATCTGTATCGACGATGAACAGCTCATTTATTGCAGGAAAAACAATGATGAAACGCCCTTGGAGACTTGTTAGAGGAATTGTACAACACTAATATTCAGTATCGGTACATGTTATGGAGCCCAACATCACTTCCAAGATAACTCCTAAAACAAATGTATAGGTTTTTATTCTCCTACGCGTCCGAATTCTTTTCTTTTCTTTTCCTCGGAAAGTAATCTTAAATCCAGTCAATAGTGGAATATGTATGAAAGTGGACATTAAGTAAATAGCAAAAAGCCGGGCTATGAGATGTTATATTATGCGTCAAACATTATGCATATACAGGGCCGTTTCTACCATTAGGCAAGACTAGGCGGCCGCCTAGGGCGGCAAGATTTTAGGGCGGCCGAAGAACGGATTCAGTTTTTTTTTATGGTTGTTAAATAGGATTGCGGTTGTTTTTTTTGGTTGTTTAATTGAATTCTGTTTTTTTTTTTTGGTGTGGGCGGCATTTGAAAGGGAGGGGGCGGCATTTTTCAGTTCTTGCCTAGGGTGGCAGAGCACCTAGAAACGGCTCTGTGCATATACATAATGCATATATCAACTTAGAGTGTCCCAAATTGAAGTATACACTCTTTGAAACTTTATAACTCAGCAACAAAATGAGATAGAAATATAAGGTGTTATATTTTATTCCATAAACTTCTTTAAGCCCGTACATGTTCAAAATGTCCACCTTCTGCCACTGTACACTTCCAATACCGACGTCGAACAGAGCGATATACCGACTGGATTGTAGCCAATGGAATGTCATTGATGGAATGTTCAATCTGATTTCTTAATTCCGGTGTTATTAAGTCGAAATAACACCGACTTAATTCCACAAATTCCGTTGTGGGTTTGTGGCGTGTTCTTTAAAGTTGCCCAAAGGTAGAAGTCGAGAGGGGTTAAATCGGGAGATCGAAATGGGAACTCCGTCACACTTCCTCTTCGTCCTATCCATCTGTGACTGAATGTGTGATCGAGGAAACTTCTCACATCGATGTGAAAGTGAGGTGGAGCCCCGTCTTGTTGGAAGTAAACCTCATTTCCATTCTTGAAGAGATCATTAAGACGTGGAATCATGAGTTCCAACATCTGCAGGTAAGTCTGACCCGTGACAGTATGTTCTAAAATATACGGCCCAAATAATCCTCTGGAGGATACCATACCAAATGAAACATTAATTGCAATTGGATTCCAAGAGTTCTTTTCTGTCCTGTTGCTCGAGTTTTCTTCACGACGCCATTCAGAAACTTGAATTTCATTGTCAAAAGTGATAGCAGAGGTGATTATTTTGATTACATTTCGATTTTGAAGTTGCCTTCCTTTTTCTGACATTTCATCTCTGGTAAATTTGCAGTTGCTTTGTATTTAGGTGGATGGATGATTGGGTTTCGTTAATTCTGGTAGGAGAATTATTAAATGTATGAACAAAAATATATAAGAAAAGCAAACATTTATTGCATTATGTTTTTCAAATGTATTGGAGATGCTTCTTTTACAAGATCATCGATTGACGATTAACAGTTGAGCTTTCAGTATATCGTTGTTTGTTTGATGTCATCTAGTTTTTCAATGTACTGTTCCAATGTAAGTTCGTTACTACGATCTCAATAATATTAGAAAATTTCAAATGAAAATATGAACAACATAGCCTTTAGCTCCTGTTAAAATGTTAATTTTGGTTTTCTGTTGTAAATAGCGACAGACCAAAAATTTTTTTAAGTTTTATGAATCTTCCGCAAGGAACTAGGTTATGCTTTGCTAATTAAAAACGAATTTTGCCAAATATATCTAGTATATGCGCTGGATAAGTCGTAGTTTGAAGTACCTCCAAGCATCTTTTCATCTTTTATCTTTTATTATCTTTCATCTTTTATTTTTTTAAAAAGATAATGATTAATTAGGGTTTAAAATCATAATTTACATTCCTAGGAATTATTAAATTACTAATTCTAAAAACTAGAGTAACCCTATTTTTAATATATAGTATATCAACAAATGCAGTAAACACTGCTTGTTATTCATTCTCTTATGAATCATTAATATCAAATCCTTAACCAGTTGATTGTGAATTCGTTGTGTTCAGTCTTTGTTTGTCATACCCAGTAAGGACGGTGACCTTTTGTACTAATTAAATTGAAAGTTGAATAGTAGAAAGTTTGATTAAGAAGAGAAATCTTAAATATTAAGCTTCCTAATTTGAAATGCAATCCAATTCCCTAATAGACAATTTTTGGAAAAGTTCCAACGTTTGGTAATTGATTTCATGGGAAGAGATTTCTGAACACCTACAGTTGTTTGATTGTGCACTTATTCAATGGATTTCTAGAAAACAATTCGTAAATAGTAATTAAGAAAGAAAGGACTTTTAACTAAAAGTCACATTTTCACAAAATTTAAAATTGAAATTATAATTTATTCAAAATATTCAACATTATCCTTCATCAAAGTAAAGTTTATGAATTTCATTTACTATTTTAAGCAGCAAAAATTCGAAAAGTACAGTGTGTCCAGTAAATTAAAAAACCGTTATAAATCCGGGCAACAGAGAGATAGAGTAGCATCAGTATGAAATATAGATATATTCGGGTTTTTTACTAACGAATTTTTTAGTAACAGTTTCCAAACAGACTAAGAACTGCTAAAAAATAAAAATAAATATATTCTCAAATATTTTTCAATTACTTAATAATGAATGATATGAAATTATCAATTGCTATCGTATTGGATAAATTAATTTCACATATAGGCCTATGCAAGACTAAATTATTGAAAATTATTGAGAAAGAAACCTTGTCATTGCGGTTTTGAAACGTACATAAACGGTTTTTAGGGTTTTTTATGTATTTTTAACGCTTAATAGGTGTTTTATTTTTATTTTTATTGTGTCGATGTTTTGGCTATTTCAAATCTTGTTCTTACGAAACGTTAAGTTTATATTATATTGAAAATTATGTTTAAATTTTTATTTTAAATTCTATTAATGACTTTTAATTTTTCTTTATTTAAAATTTCCAGTTTAATTTAAATTTAAAATTTAAAATTTCCGAAATAATTAGCAAATTCAAAAGTGCTTTATATAACTTAATTTTAGGTTTAGTTGGGAATGTATTATTTCTTATAATAAAATATATGTAAGAGCCTATTTAGTCGTTTTACAATAGGAATATATCGATTACGACGTCAATACTTGTGATTAACATATATATCTAGATGTTTGTTGTCTTAAGTTGTCGAATCATAAAGCAGTATTTTCATGATTCTTATGAATATATTGAAAGCTATGGAATTTAATATTAGTTGGTAAGTGTGTTTTATTCTTTTATCGTTTAGCTTATCATAAATTTTGACTAATTTTTATTGTAAAATATGTCTTGTAACCATTTTCTGAGATTTGTCAAATCTGAAGCTGTTTTGTTGCTATTGTTAGATTACTACAAGAGATCATTCATTAGCATATGCAGAAACATTAAAAGTTTGGTTTGGGTATTTTTAGATTTGAAAAATCCCAAATTGATATCCTGATGGACATAATTAAAGAGGAGGTGTTAAGAGTCCAATTACCAAAGACCTGTTGGCCAAACACATCCAAATTGGTGTGAACACTATTCAGACGATCGGGTTTTGATTTCTAAAGTAAAGAAAAATTAGTTCAAAAGTTCGCCACCAGTGAAAAAACATGCGCTTGGAGCACGGAAATATGCAGATTGCAGTAAACTGACGTCATAGATAGCCAGATATAAAAAGATGAAACTTTGCTGATGAAACTTTACTAGCAAAATAACAACATTGCTTCGGGGATATTGGAGGTTGAAGAATTTAAGGAAAGGACAAATAATAATCACACGTTTGCGAAAAATGATTTTTGATATTTGAAAATACCAGATCGTTACAACAGCTGCCAGGAAGAGGATGCAAACCGAAATCAAACCAACAAATTTAAACCGTTGCAACTGTTGCACTAGAGGCAAATCATGTTTATGCGTCCAGCGGTGCACGGACAATATCCAAACAATTTGATATGCTTTATACAACGGTGTATAAACTTATGCGTAAACTGTTGAAGTTTTACCGTAGAATACAGTCACACTCAACAACTGCTTCGAGGAGATGCGGACGCTTGTCTGAACTTGTCTCTGATATTTCCAGCGCAAATGGAAGTCTATGATGTATAGCCTAGTAACATCCTATGGAGTGATGAAGCACATTTTCATCTTAATGGAATTGTAGACAAACAGAATTGCCGCATTTCGCAATTTATTGCTTCTTTACTGCTTCGTTCATCAAGGGCCGGTAATTGTTTGAAGAAATAAAATCAAACTTGCTACGTCAATGTGGTGAGGTATCAATGAATGCAAATGTAGTTTTTGTTATTCCACACCTGTTATTCCACACCTGTTGTTATTAATAAAGCTTGGATGCCTCGGATCCTGCGTATTTCAGTAGGATGGCGCGACTTTTGGTTATGGGAATATTTAAAAAGCTTGATATACCAAGGAGGTGTGGATAATTTAGTAACGTTAAAGGACCGAATAACGCTGTACTTGAAGAAAATCACTGAAGATGTTGCGTTCTGCTGGAGGAATATTGAATATTAGAGGAATATTAAATCGCATTTGTAAATGATGCCAAATAAAAATTACTATTGATTGCAAACTTTATTTATTATGCCCAATTTTCTCTACACATGTAGCTTCCAGCACCATTTTTTACCCTGGTGGAGAAATTTCGAACTAATTCTTTATTGTCAGAAATCAAAACCAATGGTGTAATAGTGTTCACACTAATTTTTGTGGAGTTTGGCCCAATAGGTTTTTGGAAATTAGATTCTAAACGCCTCCTCTTTAATTATGGCCACCCGAAAATTAAAAACAAGAACCATGACGAATGTCTTTTTTTTTTAGATTAGAAAGTTTTATTAAATTTATTCTCAATTTTGATTTGAAAGTTTCATTCTGTAAATAATTTCCACATTCCATAAGATTTAACTTCAGTAGATAAGTACAAGCTGTGCATAATAGTTGCATTTGGAAAGTTCCATGTATTGAAAGTTCCATGTATATGAAAGTATTGAAAAGTTCCATGTATCTTAATTACTGTATAATATTATTAAATGGAAACTGTAAGTTTGTTTGTCATTCAATCACGGATCTGAATGAAATTTTGCATGCAGATAGTCTATGACACGGAGTAGGATATAGATTACATTTCCTTTCGGTCGATCAAGTGCTTCCCGTGGGGATACGATTGTATGTCTATACAGCACCACTGATCTAAATGAAAAACTTTCCAAAACTGTCGATAGATGGCGCTAACGCAGTTTTAAATCGCGCTAAGGTTTGATGGACAGTGAGTGTATTTAAGGAGATTGTTTGCAGAGCAGGCCTCAAGAGTTATCTGATAATTCTGTAAGGCGATTTATATGATACGGATAATTAATACATTTTAATGATCACGTGATGTTGTACCAACTGGGGAAGGTTCAAACATCAAACGTTTGTAGGGTTAAGGAGAAGGAAACAAAGGCGTGGAAAGTCTTATATTCTCCGATATCGATATTAATTTTCTAGATGTTATCAAGTTACAAAATACAAATATAACTGGGAAAGTTTCAAAGTGAATTACAAGTTCTACCTCATCCACATCAGGATAACTCTTTTGTAATCCGCGTGGTAGCAAAATTCAGAATACGGGTATTCTGGCTATTTTGTAAATACATATATAAAAGAGGAAGTTTGTTTGGTTGTTTAGTTGTTTGTTCGATATACGCTACTAGATCATTTCACCAGACCAATTTTGCGGAATTACTCTTTAGGATACTATGGAAAAAATCAGGCTACAAAACCCACCTCCGAACTAATGTGAGTAAACGGAGGGGGGGGAGCAAACTTTATTCATGGAAGCATATCTCTGAAACCGCTTTAGTTGAAAACACAAAATTTCACATGAGTGTTGTTAATTCTAAGTTTTAGTTTTTAGTTTACTTCATATAATTTGGCTATTTTAATAAATAAAGCGGTTTCCAGGAAAAGATAATCTCTTCAATTCAAATAATAACATACAACAAAAATCTTCTATTTTAGCAAGAAACTTCATCAAGTTATTAGAGGACAGAAAAATGTTTTTCTTTTTTTTTTCTTTTTTTTAATTTTTCCTTTCCTCTAATTACCGACGAAGTTTCCTGATAAAATGAAATGAAATATTGTTGAATAAATATTAAATAGAAGATTTTCGTTGTATGTTATGAAATAAAGCGGTTTTTTACTATACATATGCAAGGCTTCGGGAGCGAAGCAACGATAGCAGGCTAATTAAATGTAAGAGTTAAATATACGAAAAGGTTCACTATGTTTGATATACATAAAGTGTGTCCACCAAGACTTGAGACTTAGCCACGCCTCTTCAAAAGGAGAAGACATTTCACAGTAAGGGTGAGGGCAAAAAGTCAAGAATTAGTGCTTGTAATTTCGTTAAAAACAGTTACGATCTTTCATTATTAAAAATTTAAATCATCACCTGCAATATTGTTGATTATTCTAACAATTTTATTTTGGTGTTTTGGTTGACTATTATTATTACAAACAATATTATATTATTTTAGTTTTGTTTTCATTTCCATTATATCAAAACTTGCATTGTAATTCATGCAGTTATTATCATTATTATTGTCAATCTATTTCTATTTTTAATCTTTTAGAACAAGTGCCAATGTTCTTAATTTGGATATTTGTAAATGTTCTGAGGAACTTTACGGAATTCTTTTTAAACAAGTTTTGCTTTTTTTTTTTAACTGTCAGCAGTTAATTGTGAAATAAAACATTATTACCATGAAGTGTATATATTTATTACTTACATTAATTAATATAATTTATATATAATTACGATTTTTCATAATTTAAATAAATAAGAAACAGTATAAATATAACAGTTCTTAAATAGCAAATCAGTTTTATACATCGTTACAGTTAAAATATAACATAGCTATTATTATATGTAAGAAAAATAGATATATAATGTCGTATTTTATATCATCAATTCCTCTGCAGAAACAAAATCTTCATTTCCCCTGAAAATGGAAAACTATCACACTGACCCCTCAAATGACTTCTTGGACTCTTCGCCTACCACGTGACATAGGCGTGGCTAAGGCTCAACTCTTGGTGGACACGCTGTAGTGTGATATACATAGGTTGCCCCCACCCCTTAAAATAACAATAATTTGTCTTCGATTTGAATTCAGAGAACATCTTAGGTCTGAATAATCTGTCATAGGAGAATCTAATTTTGAGTAACTCTCGATACAATAATAAACAGACAAACTCAATTGATTTGAGTAGAAACCAAAAACACCTCAAATTAATATGAATGTTGGCCTAATTCTTTTGGTCCTGTTATGTGCTCAATACATTTAAAATCAAGTAGATCACAGAACCACAATTTCACAATAAACATTTAAAAAATTTAACTTTAAAATATTAAAAATAATGTATAACATTTCGGAATTCCAACCCGAATTCTTTCATCAGATGCCACTGAATAAGGGAGTACATATGTACATAAGGAACGAAGTACATAAGGTTTATGGATTTGAAATGAAATTCTTTCGTCAGTAAGAGATGGATTTTGGTGAAATTGATATTGTAACACAATTAAGTCGCAATGTTTTTTGAAATCAATATCCAATCAATGATTTCATGATTTGCTAGGTTTTCTGTCTAGCTTCAAGGTTAATGATGAATATTTCAAGCCATTGATAACCAATAACAGTATTTCAGAACGACTTACAATTCTATTACGTACATTTGCGGAAAGAGAAGAACAATTCATGATATTTTAATATTATTCATTTTATTACCATGAATGCTGTCTGCTTTAACAAGCTGTTCGCAATCATCAAGCAAAAAGGCTGGAATGTCATCAATTGTTTGACTTGTAACAATATTTTTATTTTAAGGTTTTGAAGAGTTTTAGAAAGTGTGACAGACTAACCAAAGTAAAAACATTGCTTCTCAGTTTTAGAATGTATGTTACTTAGTACTCTCTAGGTGTGGACGAATTATTTGCTAATTCTAATATGTAGTACATTTTTTAACTTATACCATATTTTATAATATCTGTTCAATGTAAACACAGCTAACAAAGTCAAAAGGAGATCGATTTTGATTTTAAGCTAGAAAGTCAGGGCCGCCCAGAGGGGGGGGGGGCAAAAGGGGCAGATTGCCCCGGGGCCCCACAAAAAGAGGGGCCTCATGAGGCCCGAGCGGCCCCGCCGTATTGATTGACCTTTTTTTTTTTTTTTGGTTGATAAAATA
>JAFIDM010003189.1:3352141-3381529 GCA_023159025.1 Thereuonema tuberculata | reverse complement strand
TTTTTAATTAAAGAAAGTAGAAACAAGATCAGAATTCAATGGACTAATCAATTTACTTTTGGTATTTAGATTTCTTGTAATCAAAACGAGACAATATGAGATTTTGACTTAATAAAGGAAGTTGTTTTAATGTAAATTCAAGACTAAAAGAACTACAGTTGAATTAAAGAATTAATTATACTAAGAATTGAAAGGTGGATGAAGGTGTTATGTTACAAAAATGTACTTTTGAGAAAAATCTGTCTAAAGGTTTTGTTCTGGCAACTTTTCTGTAATAGAAATACCTTTATCCACTGAATATCTACGGATCTATGCATTCAACACTCCCCAAATGAAAATATGTGTTAAAACTGCACAAAACTTTTTAATCCATTAAAAAACCTCAATTTTTTACAAATTGTAACATAACACCTTCATCCACTTACTTCTTCAATTGATAGTTGCTAGCATAAACATGTTATTAGATAAATATTTAAAGAGCTCTTTTTATCTGATGGGGAATTTAAGATTTACATTTAAAAGACCTATTTATTTATTTTAAATTTAAGTAAATTTTTGTAAATTGTTTCAATATAAGGTATAAAAAGACTTGATTTGTTTTACTATTTTGGGTTTTTGTTTTTGTGTTTACTCTTTATTAGTTAAAAATCAGAGATTTACGATTAAGCTGTATTTGATTTAATAGTATATTTTTATAATTTTTGCTTTTAAAAATCTGAGATGTCTGCGGCTTCTATCTATCCACGCTTTTAGATTTCAGTTAGGGTCTAACAATCAAAGCTTCAACCATTGTTCAATCTCTGGGAAAAATGAATTGCGTTGATGGACAGTTTAGGTCGCCTGGAAGGTTCTTCTTTCTTACAAAACTGTCCATTGCAAAATACTAGAGCAAATACCAGCGCAAGAGCCCCAAAAAATCAGATGGCGTCGTAGAAAAAGAAAAGCCCATCAAAAGCTGGTGATGTCATTCCCAGCATCGTACGTTTCCGTCAAGTAAGGACTAGATGACAGTCCGTATAAAAGTGATATTGTAAGATTTACCTATCATAGGATTTACCTATCATAGGATTTACCATCGGGATTTACACAAATCGCTTGTAAGAACAATATCAGTTCCATTTTTGACAATTCTGAAGATTTGAAAAGCAAATCTAAGTCCATAATTATTGTTTACTTAACAAATCGCTTTCTCAACGTTATCTTTGTTTATCTCTACTTTAAAAAACTCATCGGCCAATTTAAATCCTGCATGAAAATCGGAAACTGCGTAGCCTTTAAAGAAATGGGTATCATTTAAAAACTTAACAAAAACAAGATATTAATATTAACACATTGCCAACTATATTAGCACAGAAAGAAATCAACAGAAATTACATATAAATATACGATACCACGACGTACCTTTCAGAATCCCGATCTAGATTCTATTTTCAAGTAAACAAAAGAAAAAGAAAAATAAACTACCTGGATTAAGGCCTAAAATAGCGATGTTTCCAATCTACAACCTAGCGGCCAGATTAGAAAACATAATAAATGTAAAGATGCTATAATACAGGACTAAAGGGGTTATTTCTAAATATACATTGAAATACCTGAAGTTAATAACTACTGTATTTACAAAATATATATATTGGATTTCGTAATGAAATGGTACAATAAATATCAAGATAGTAATTGTCTTAAATTCAAAGTATGGATTAAAACTACGACGTTAGTAGTAATTAACATTTTTAGTTCTTATTGTTCGAATTGTAAGCGTTTCAATTTGATAACAATTACATCCAGTATTTATTTACGACCAACTTTCTTACTTTAAATCTTCCCAAAGCAATTCTTCAAACAGATTGAAAATTAAATTGTTTTCAATTCAGATAGCCAACGTTTTTGTTTTTTTTAAGTGATTACATGATTTTTGTGGTTCAATGAGACTTCACAATTCATGGAAAAGAAATGTGTTTCTACTAAAATGGTCAATTTCCTCCAATGGACCAGTTTTTATCTTTGTTTCACCTCATTTTTTATTTTGATATTTTGTCGACTCTGTCTCCCTGGTGCTTCCGTCTTGTCAAAAAAACGATAAAGTCAAAAACTTTGTGGTAAAGGGATTTTTTTTTTGAGGAAAGAAATTAATATAAGAAAAAAAGAGAATCCAAATAGTGTAAATAAAACACGAAATAACAAGATTTCTTTTCGTAAAGGCATAAAAAGTTGTAAGATCCAAATACAATTCTAAACTGAGGAATAAAAAAAAAAATTCTATTTTAATTCGCTGTTTCAATTTTTTAGTTCTGAAATGAGAAAATACATTTAAACTGTAATTGTTAATATTCATTGCCGAACAGTTTAGAAAGTAGTTCAACGAATCGACAACAGATGGAGCCACCATACAGCATTAAGATTTGGAAATAACTTTCGATAATAAAAGCATTTTCTTTTCTGTGAAACATTATTAGCATTACCAGAATGTTCTTATTTGTCAATCTTAAGATTTTTAATTCTATTTAAATTAATTAAAACTGATTAATTCAATGTAACTATTTAACAGTAATGGTGTTCTACGAAGTTAAAGAGATAAGATTTTTTTAAGAATCTTTAAGATATAATACTGAATTTTCATTTTTTACTATTTTAAAATTAGTAATAATTATTTTAAATTATTTTAAAATTTAGCAATAACTTCTGACTTTAACTATGCTAGTTAAGTATTCTCAGCAGCATTTTTCATTTGGTGTGTTTACTCACCGTCCATCCTCCTCCTTTGGTTTCCATGTCACAATAAAACGTTGCTGAGCCTTCGATCTTGGGAGGTTGAACCGTATAAACTCCGCTCGGGCAGCCATGATCGTGCATCAGATCATAACAGTCCACTTCCGTGAGATCAGTTACTTTATTGCCTCGTCCTGATAGTTGCTGACATCGCTTCACATTCTTAGGTGGTGATGGTGGTGAGGGTGGCTTGGGTGGTTCAGTTTCTTCAATAGGTTGAAGAGGTTCTTCTTTTTTTGGTGAACAGGACTCTGTAAGAAGAGTTCAACTTTCAAACAATAGCTGGTAATGAATTAAAAAACGTAAGAAGAAATAATTTTCTAATATTCCAAATTCTTGATTGTTAATTCTTGATTGAATCTTGGCTATCCTCAAACGACCTTACTTTAAATACAACCAAAACGGTTTATATGTTTTTCTACCAAAGAAATAAAATACTCAACACTGACAATTTCTCTATCACTTACAACAACTCCTTCTTACAAGAAGTTCAATCCTTCAGATATTTAGATGTTACTCTTTCGCACGATCTGTCATGGACTCTCCATGCACAACAAATCGCCCATAAAGTCTCAAAAAATTTAGGCATCATTAGGAAACTTTATTTTCTTCCTAGGCAAATACTTCTGAATCTATATTGGTCGCTAATTCATACAAACTTGTGTTACGGTGTAGTCATCTGGGGTACCACTGCCAAATTTCAAGAAAAAATGATACTTAAAGTCCAAAAGCATTTCCTAAGGTTCTTAGATAAAATGCCCCGCCTCTACTCTACTCAATCCCTCTGGACAAAGTATAATATAATTCCTTTCGAAAGTATATATAAGCTTCAGTTGGCTCTTTTCACCTACAAAACAATTAACAAAAAACTATGCCCTTCAATTACTTTCAATATTAAACCCAATTCCAATTCTTATAAAACTAGACTCAAGCCTGTTCTTCTACTAACAAAAACAAGATCCAACTATCAAAGAAAGAGCAGTCAGTTATTCAGCTCCTCTAAATTGAAATAAAATTCCAAAGGAAATTCGTGATTGCACTTCTCTGGCACAATTTAAAAGAAACAACACTTATCTACTCAATTCAATCTTAATAAATTCTCATAAATATATAATTCCTTTCTTTAAATGAACCCAATAATTGATCGTAATCTCCCCTCTCCTCGCTTTCTTCTCACTCTCTCCTTTTTTATTTCCTCCTTCTTCTATCTAGGTAAACGCCATCAGTCTAATTTTATATTATATAATTTTCTCAGCATATATTATAGTTTCCTCAATTTGATGAACTGAATTTTTTTTTTCGCCCCCTAATGTACATTGTAAAATATTTGTAAAAGAAAGAGAAAAATAATCCAGTTTCTTCATCTTTTATTTTTTCCCTGTAATGTTTTTGTTTTATTTTCATATGTAATTTGCCTCGATGCTGACACCCTTTTGTCTTCTCGACGGTATCACCCTTAAGACAACTGGGATGTCAAAACTGTAATCAATACACACTCTTGTAAATATTTTTTATTGGCAATAAAATTATTATTATTATTATTAAAAATAAAATTAATTTATTTTTTTAGGTATTTGGGAAGAAGGTTGTGGTTTCTTTTTCCTTTTGTGTAATGTGTAAGGCTTGAAACAAGGCTTGAAAACAGGAGGGCCGGTCAGACCTCCGAAATATTGTACAGGAGGATTTCTGTTGTTAAATAAAGGAGTTTAAGAAGTTTAGTAAGTTTGATTATATTACTTTATTCTTGTAAAATTATGATTACAATTTACTTCAGTGTTTACTATTATTAAAACCACTGTGCACTTACTGAACTTAAATCAATAATCATTAATGGAATGAACATAAAATTAATGCTATTCCATGTCTGTTATTACTTACTGCAACTATTATTACTGTTTGACGTGTAATTATATTATTATTTTATATATTTTCTGAAAAAGAATATTAAACGAAGTAGCCAAACAAAAAAAAATCAATCTTTAAATTTCATAACAAATTATTTATACACATGTTTTTAATGTGTGGTTAGGTTTTTTTTTTCCCTTAAACTTAGATCTGGATTCACTTCATAGTTATTGATATCTCTCAGACAAAAAAATATAATGTTTGAAGCCATTTATGAAATATACAGTAAATTTGAATTGAATTCTTTCTACCTCATACAACTTTGTTGTAGGCCTATTGAATATCTTGAAAGATTGGCCAGTTGAATATCTTGTTTTTTGTTTTCTTTGTACAGATACTCAAGTATGAAATACGCCTTGATTTCTTGCTTGTTATGGATAAAAAAATCTTATAGGGGAAATAACTAACTAAATAAATATAGAAAAAATATTAATCTGTTAATTTAAAGTATATCAACAAAAATAAAAACTATGTGAAAACTGCGTAATCTAGTCCTTAATTGTAAAGTACAACGTAAGATGTGGTTTATTGCAAATCAATAAATCTAGATTAATAAATGCTTTAATGGAAAATCCTTCATTGGTTGAGTCTAAATATTGTTGAAATGAGTTTTTTTTTTGCAAATATAAATTCCTGAAAGAAGAATAAGGAATAAAAATATCGGAATAAAGTTAGAAATATTTAATTAATATAGTTAAGTCAGTAAAGAACTTTAATATCCCTTTTCTTTACGGCACATATTTTGTGTTTTTATTTACATTTTTTAAGTTAAGAGAGTAATATTTATTTTTATTTATTTATTTATTTATTTATTTATTTATTTATTTTTATTTATTTATTTATTTTATTTACTTACTCATTTAATCATTAGAAAAATTTTAGAAAAAATGGAATTAGATTTTATCAACTTCAGGCCTATTAATATATGAAATGCAAATAAATATCAAGGGATCAATTGAAATTAGAAACAGAATAGTTTGTTTTCTTCTATTACAAAGATTAATGCTATTTACGAACTAATTTTATGGATATGAAGTTCATTTGATTCAATTCCTTTCAATCTTTCCTCAAACGGAACTATTATAATGAATATGCTATGAATTTTGTTCGAAAGGTGACACACAATTATTCAGATAAATTATTAGTGAGTTCGGATTTCTTTGTAACCCATCAAAGATCGTTGATCTGATGGTTGATGCTACTTGAATTCCGGCAAATTGCCAAGGGTTTTTCCAAACTCGATTTAGACTTTGTAAACATGAATGTTAGAGTCAACATTATGTGATCAGCTTGTTACTAGTAAAAATAACTCTCAATAGCAGGATTACCGTCATTTTCGGCACATTCTTCTACTTCTAGTTTTCTGTCCCTCGATGGAATAGAGTCGCCATCAGGATAAGACACCTCTGCTTTAGCTTCTTCTTCCTGAAGGAATTGCAAAGAAATAGTTAATTATTTCATGGATATTTTTCCAAAAATTGACTTAAGTTACCAAAAATCTTCATATGATTTTTATTCATATAATTTCTCAAATACATTTAATTATATGAGAAAAATGAACTGAAATAAACAACAAATAAATTAGAGCTTGTGTATAACCTTCAAATACAGACATTAACCAAAATTAACCAATAGTTTCCAAAGACTCACTCACTCAATCTTTTCCACGATAATGAAAATGAAACTCCCTTTTAATTGCGTTTATTCTTCAGCAAAATATTAGCTTCTAAGAAAAGTGATTTATAAGTGTTCATTGACGATTACTGAGGCATTTCAATTTAAAAATTTACAGTCTTTATTGTTCTTCTTCTCAATGTCTTTTACTGTTTTTACTCTGCTGTTAAAGAGTGTTTCTTCAAAGAAATTACAGACGATGGTTTTGTTTTTCATTTGTTTTCTGACAACTTAATTTCAAGTTGATGTTCGAATCAATTTTCGAACTAATTTGAGAAAAGGATGGAGTCTCATTCCAAGTAGGATCCAGGTGAGTTCATTTGGGAGGGAGGGTGATGAAAGAGTATGACCTACCCAGGGTTGGGTAAGTTACTTTTAAAAAGTACCCGAGTTATAGTTACTGTCCCCAAAAACTTAACAGTGAAGTTACAGTTATTTTTTAACAACCAAAAAAAAACAATATTCTGTTATATTAAGAATTTAAATTTTAAAAACTCCATTGTAATTGCCATATCCCATTATAAAAATTGATTGATTGTATTAAAAAATTAATGTATAGATTTATTTTATTTTATTTTTCAGAATTTTATTTATAATTTTTCTTTTTAATTGAAATGTACTGTACAGCAGTTTTCTCAATCTTTTTTTTGCTTCAAGGCGCACTAACAAGTTAGTTAAATAAGTATTAGTTCAAGTCAGTTGTTCAAATTACTTTTTTTTATTAGGTTGGAAATCTGAAATTTTGAAATCTGAAATTCAATAGCACTTGTATTTAATAAAATAATCTACGCTAATTATTTTGCATTCTATATTTTAAATACTACTGTCAAAAGTTGTTGTTTTTTTTTTTTAATGCATTTCTAAATTAATTAATTTCTTAGCAGCGAATTTTATTTTACCAAAT
Source organism: Thereuonema tuberculata (assembly GCA_023159025.1). Classification (NCBI taxonomy): domain Eukaryota; kingdom Metazoa; phylum Arthropoda; class Chilopoda; order Scutigeromorpha; family Scutigeridae; genus Thereuonema; species Thereuonema tuberculata. Next base: position 3,374,280 of record JAFIDM010003189.1, on the reverse strand, counting down.
TTTTTATTTAAGCTGTTATTTTTTTCGTTCATTGAGATATTTATTTACATTACAAAAATAAAATTACAAATAAAAGAAACTAAATAAGATATTTTATAAAACATGAATTATTTTTGATGAATTAGGCTATTGTTTCTTGAGCTTAAAATAAAACCCTTTATTTTTTTACCATTAATTAAATCTTACTTCAAAACATTTGAGGAAGTTTTTGATTTTGTTTCTCCATTAAAACACAACATATTGTAAAGTGAAATCATTTTGTCACTTCTCTTCTTTTTAACACAAATGAAATATATTGATCCTTTTGAAGGCTTGGAAGAAATTTAAAGAGCACGTTTTTGTCTAAATTCTCTAATACGTTTTATAGTTCTTTATTACAATCAAGGAATGGAAAGAAATCTTTGTTAGTTCACAGATATTTGGATACATATTTCTTTATTTATCTAAAAATAAAAAGATAAACAAGTATCCCCTTATTAGTGAATGTGAAACATCGGCTTAGACACATTAAGATGCAGGATTACCAAAATTCTCAATGGAAATATCGCCTCTTATACAGAGATGTAAATCTCAACTTTCACGTTTAAAATTAAAATTATTTACTTCAAATACTTTTCACTTGGAAACATCTAACAAGGCAGTTCTTCACGAAGGGGTTGGTTTGAATGACGTCATCGCAAACAAAGCATTCCTAAGTTCGCAGTAGGGATTTGCGTTTTTTAAATTTGCGTTATATTAAGTTGAAACGCTTTTTTTAAGTTTTAATGTTGTAAACATTATTTTTTACCAGACATCTTTGTTTCAAATGAAAGTTCGAATTTTTAATGCTAACTGTTTGTCAGTAGCCTTCTGCATTTTGAAGTGAACCGCTCAAGAGGCTCGTAAAAATCTACGTCGACGATTCAAACAAAAATGACTGGGGTAAGACCATAGATGCGATTTCGATTTAGTTTCTAAAGATAATCTTCATAGAAAAGATCTTGAGCAACACTAGCATCCCAATAACTGATACGGCGCTTTTGAAACAGCTCTTTCCAAACCTTCCAATGGCTTGGAGTGAAAGTAACCCCCCTCCCAAAAAAAAAATGGACAAAAAAAAGTAACGCGTTTTTGTTAATCCGTTACAAATAAAAGTAACTGAGTTACAGTTACTCAATTAAAAAAGAATGGCGTTACCTATCGTTACTACAAAAAGTAACTGCTGTAGTAACGGCGTTACTAATAACGCGTTACTTCCCAACCCTGGGATTACCGTTCCAACAGTAAGAATTAAACTAATAAAAATTATACTATATTCACCGAATTCATTTTTAACATCGACTTCCAAATAACTGAACAAAATTTTAATAATCTAAAAGTTATTCAAATCATACCCTGGACGATTAGTTATGGTGTTATTAATTTTATGGTTAAATTACTTTTAATTTTTCGTGAGGATGTTTTTAAACAATTTAGTCTTTCGTTATACTACTTTTAGCTTAATTTAACCATTAGTCAAGAAAGGATCAAATTAATCTCTGCAATTTTACCTATCATTTTCACTATTGTTTCTAAGTGAACGTATTGCAACATCTGATCTTCGTATCTCTCTTGTGATTTTATCATTGATTTCTCCATGTCCTTCTAAATCATCGGTTTTGTTCCTCTTATTATTTAATTTCAATTTTTAAATATTACATTATGTTATGTTATGCTATTTTTTTCAAAGTAACAGTGATTTTTTTCTTTCTTTTATCTTTCTTTCAGAAACATTTTTAGCTCAATCTTCAAAGATGAATCAATAGTGAATAAAATACAAGTAAACAATTGTAAATGATTTTTACATTCACTAAATTCTGTCCATCTTAACATATAAGTCCAAGACACACTTCATGACAGTGATCTCAATCTCATTGATTTAAGGAGAATGCTGTGAAAATTGTGTATGATTTGAAGTCCAATTTTTATGTTTCATCGCAATTGACATCTTGTCAATGTATAAATGACAATTTGAAAACGAAGAATCCCCTTGGTAGTGGGTTTAGAATGCAACGAAGTGCGAGCTTCGTAATCGAAGCATCCGTATTCCAGGAAGCTCTAGTGTTCCCAAGATGGCGAACCCCTAGAAGACTCCCTAGCATTGCAAGGAAAAGATACTGAGATGGTTTCCCGTTGCCTTCCTCCGGACGCCATTAAGGAATGACATCAGACCGAAGAGAAAGTGAAGAAAAGGCTGACAAACACAGGAAAGGAAATTGAAACAGCCAAGCCAAGGCGGGAATAGAACCCGGGGTGCCGACACAATGCCCGCACGGCAGACCGCCGTCAAGACCGCTCGGCCACGCCGGCACGGTTAGAATCCTGTTAGGGTTATAAAAATATTAGTACACTAGCGCAGATGCAACAATGACGGGAGAACAATGTGACGACTTTTAGTTGAGATAGAGTATTTTAAGTAGAAGTTTTTTTTGTGTGTGTGTTTAAATATTATTTTTAATTCCTTCATTCATGTCGAGAAATGTCTCTAACGACTGTTCAGTTCGTGGCTGAAGGCGAGCTTCTGCATCTTATTCTCGTCTGGTGTCATTTGTTTTGCGCTTGTAGTACACTAAACACAGGAACATTGAAATTTAAATTTTAATCTAGTATGACAAAATTACTGAGTTAGTTTTTTGTCTCTGGGTCTTCTCTCATTGCGTCACACAAATAGAGGAAGTGATAAGAGATCTTTAAAAAACAAAAACTTAAATTTAGTCCCCTTGGCCTAATTGATAAGACTGAATTCGGATCAAAAGGTTGCAGGTTCGATTCCTGTCGTGGACGTTTCATTTTAGAGATTATTTCTGTTTTCACAGGAAATTAAAATTATTTTCAAACACACAGGAAGTGAATTAAGACACGGACAGATCTGCAAATCCAATATAAGAGATTCTTATCATTATTTTTTACATTTATAAGAATATCCAAATTATTTTTAGAGAAACTGATTATAATAAATAGAAATGAACAAACCATTAATCTTACTGGGATTTCCTGTCTTTCGTTAGCTTCTCTCATATTTCTTTCTACACTTTTACTGTGTTTGAAAAGTTCAGACTTGTCATTACCACTTACATCCATATTTTTCATTCGCTTTCGGTGCCCATTACGATGTCCACTTCGATGAAGGTTTTCTGGCTTCCTACTTACTGGAGAATCCTAAATGAAATAATAATAATCCTGTTTAATATCTATTGTTTGTAATGCATTCTACGATTGGAATTCAAAAAAACCTTTACTGTAAGCAAAAGCTTGAATATGCAGGAAATAAATTGACTAAAAAAAGAAAACACAATCCATTGAACATAAGCAATTGTTTTCTGCTCTATCATCGTAGGAGTCAGGAACAGCTCTTTCATCCTTGTTAGGAATCGTCAGTACGATTATAGCCTCGACCGTAGCTCAGGGGCAAAAAAGGTTATACAGAATCACTTCTTTTTCCAAAAGTGATCCCCATAACAAATTATTATTTGCTCATTTTATGAATGAAACTTTTGGATTTATTTATGTTTAAATTTTTTAAGCCTGACTGTTTATTAGGAAAAATATTTTTTTCTTCTGTGTGAGAGCGCAGTGATTTTGTTGTTGTTGTTGGTTAAAACCTGCATAACCTTTTGCGCCATCTGTGCTATCATCGAGGGCAAATCTGGCTGTTGATTCCTAACAAGGATGAAACAGCTGTTCTAAAGTTCTTACGAAACCGAAATTAATAAATATTTAAGGCGGCCCTCGACGTTTCGCAAATGTGTTCGAAAGATGAATGTTCGAAAGTAGAGGGATGTAAAAAAAAAAAACATCGAAAATTCTATTTTAAAATACAATATAATTAAGTTAACGAGGCGTGTTGAAGTTCTTTCTGGTGTTTTCTTTATAAACTTGTCAATAGTTGATTACCACCCTTTTTTTTCTTTTCTTGAGAAAGAGTTCTATAACATGGTGTGTCTTTCTCAATCGCCATCTGTACTTGAGATATACATTCTCCATTGGGATCACATTCTTCCATGATTGTCATCTACATTGAATATTTAACTAGGAGAATATTCTCCATCTACAGTAATTTTGGGCAAAGATGAAATACATTGTTTTGCAGCTTCTTTATCTGCATCAGCCGATTCTCCAGTGAATTTTATGTTATGTAAACTTTAATACCTCATTTGAAATTTGTCGAACCAGCCATTACTTGCTTGAAACACCGTGTTAGAATCTTCTTTTAATCTAGTCTTCCAATCTTCATGCAAACTAAGAGCCTTTGCTTGAATAATTGAAAAACTCAGAGGGACATCGTTTTGATGTTGATCATCAATCCATGATGACAAAGATCTTTCCATTTCATCCATCACTATGCCGTGTCTTTTGAAACAATCTTTGAAGATATATTTCCACAATTTTGAACGTATTTCTTAATTTTATTCTGGTTTTTCAAAATTGAACATATCGTAGACCTTTTTCTGCCGTACGAACGGCCGATTGAAGCAAAAGATTCACCGCTTTCAGAACGTCTAATTATTTCCAACTTTGTCTCCATCGTATCAAGTTTATGAATCCTTAATTTCTTTTTGTTCGTATCAACACTGTAGTTTCTACGTTTCTCACTCATGCCTATAAATTTATAAAGGCGAAATATTTAAACATAACCAAATAAATTGGCAACACACACAACGCATCGTCACGCACCTCAACGCAAGACTAAACTGTTTAATACTGTACGACATTCGGCCACCGCCACCGCGGCTCGGACCCTAGTGACGTCACAAGGAGTCCACTACTCTATGAGGCGGCAATGTGTGAGTGCTCGCGAGCTACCGCGCTCCGTGGAAGCGAACAATTTTTGCATTACCGACAAAAATCAAAAATCAAATTGAATTTTGAAAATGTTCGAAATTGCGAATTGTGCGAAAGTAGAATGTGCGAAAGTCGAGGGCCACCTGTACTTATTAATTGCTAAAACAATAAAGAAACGAAAGGACGTCCCACAATTTGAAAACTGCAATTTTCAAGGCTTGATCTTTTTGAATCATAAAGCTAATGCTATCTATAGTGAAGCTTTCAATATACTGATGTAAAAAAAATAAAGATTCTAAAATAGTATTTCAATTAGTAATGTTAATTGTAGTAATTGAAATGACTATTGTGGTTAGTTTACGTGCAATGATTAAAAATTAGTAACTATAGTAAAAAAAGAGAATGCACAAGGTGGACTAATAAAGATTCATAAATGTATTAAAAATCATCCACACTTTCAGAAATAAATGTCGTAATACCACAGTTATTACTATAAAAATGAATTTTCAAGGAGAAATGCAACGTTTCCTCTTTCTCAAACCTTTTACATGATAACACAATTAATTACCATAAATGTAGAAACACAGTTAATTTACCCACCGATGATTTTGATCCTCCACTGGAGACCATCTTCAAAGTGAGAACAGAACTGAAGACAAGAGAAATACTTGACAAGAGATTTCCTTGTCTTGTGACTTGAAAATTAATTAATTATAAATAATACATAAAGGTTTCTAACTGCTTATCAATCTTTGTATAGATAAGTTGTTATTTACCCTTTAAACAAGGCATTATTCTTTTCACATTTATCATAGCTGACTTGTTTGGAATGTTACATTTTCCTGAGCAGATATTTGCTGAGTCAGTTATATCAGGTGTGCTAATTGAAGTTATATAGGTTAGGCTTCCTACTTTTATCATTAAAAGTATACACTTTTATCAGATAAATGCTCTTGTTCGGACGAAACTTGTTTGTTGATTACTATAACTTTCCATTCTATATTTTTGGAGTAAATTTGACTTAACTTCATAAAAATTTAACAAGCCTTTTATGACTAATTTCTCTTAATTATCTCATACGAAATAGTCTTTCCCTACTATTGTTCGGGTAAACCCTTTTAAGGCTAATCTTGCTGCTGATAGAATTTTAACTTCATTCAGATACATAATTCACATTAGATACGTCAACTCTTTGAGTACAATTTCCTGGCAAATAAACTTCCATGTTACCTTTACCTTCACCATATGTCTGGATAGGTTTTACAGAAGCTTCATAAACGTTTTTGGGTTCTTTGAACTTGTGATATTCACTCATAGGCCGATATTATTGCTTATGTGATGCGTCGAGGCGCTATCAAGAAAACCGATGTTATTTTGATGTTTATATAAACTTGTAACCTTTTAAGAGTTTTGTAGAACCGTAATTCCCGAAAATTGGCGTTTGGGTTTTTCTTTCTTCGAATTATTATTTGTTCTTTCCGATTTCTTTTTTGTTTTGAACTTACAATTAATAGCAATGTGTCCGAACTTATTTAGTTGTAACATTTCTTTCTTGAAATTGAATATCGCTTTTCAGATCCAACACTCCTTATTTGACTTCGTTTTTGTTTGCTTTTGATTTTTGAATTATTTAGATTTGGATAACTATCATTCAAATATTAAGCCTTTGTTTTAGTTTTTCTATCGTACTCAATAATTATTTTTTTTTATATTGGTATCTAAAATTAAAGCTTTTAGTACCTTGAGTTAGCGTACGGCTTTGTGCATAGGCGTCTAAGACCGGTAAGAACTGTCGAGATTTATGCATCCTCTACGTGTATAATCTACGAGTATTTCCCTGATTTCCTTTATGAGTAACTTTATTTCGAACATTTTATCAGGTAGTGCGTCGTCATTATTAACAGTGCTAATATTATACAGTTTTCTCTTTTAAGTTAGTAATTTTGAGAAGGTCTTTAGCCTTATACTTAGATTCTATTTCAGATAACAGTTCATACGGATCATTTATTTCACCCTTTAACATCCTAGTTTATCATCTAGGTTATAGTAACATATTTCCTATCGCTTTTTCCATTCTATTCATTAATTTGTCCTTTTTCAGTCCGTCTTCCATTGCTTCGATTTCTTTCTGGTAGTATTTGCTAAAATCTACAGACCATCTCTTTGCAGATTACGTAAATTTTATTTCCACGGTACCTAGTTTCTCCATTAAATTGCAACATAGCACTTGCCATTTTATTATTTCTTCTGAGTTGAAATAAATCTTAACTTAATCGTAATCATTTACTTATAATTTCACGCATGGACTATACTTCATGATAAAATATTCTTCTAAAGATTAGAATTAGCTTTGATATTTATCCTATTTCTTTTGTTGCCTTTTTAGTTCAGCCTCTGTATCTATTAGGGTTAAAACGAAGCACATGGCTTTGTTTATCACACAAGCCAAAAAGTAGACTGGTGGGATATTTTGGAACTACGAAGCCCCGCCTATCCTCAAGTGGTCCATTAAGTTTAAATTATAAACAATATCCGACATATCAATTACCCGTATCTTATATTTATCACCGTAGATATCGCCTAATAGAATTTTCATTTTGGGCAGTTTTGGGACGTTTTCCCTTCAACCCACTTGATGGACCGGAATGTAAATTATATCCTCACCGTGCCGTAAACTACCTGCATACAAAATTTCATTCAGATCTTCGCTCCGTTGAGGCATGATTGAATGACAAACAAACGAACAAACTTGATTTTCACTTTTATATATTATTTAGAATTTTGTGTTAGGTTATACTAATGTCAATTCATTCATATTTCAGCGTTTTTCAATAAAGAGACTCTACATGAGTTGGAGAAGTTAATAAAAGACTATTTCTCAAAATGAAAAGCATTTAAATTCTTTCTAGTCCAATTTTGTTCCATTCCGACTCTGTTTCTTTATAATTCTTCTTTTTACCTTAACCATTACATAAAAAAAAAGAATTGTTTGAACCAATTAAAAATGAAATGTTTTCGAGAGCAAATATCTCTTTAGTTACAAATTAAGAACAAAATATTAATGTTTAAAATTATTAATCAACTGAATTACTGTATTTCAGATGAATTACTGTATTTCATTATGAAATAAACTGATTTTGTTTTGGACTCTTAAATAAAGGTCAACCATTGAATTCAAAAATAATTCAATAAAAGAACAGAAATGGAAATAAAACTGGTTCAATACTTGCTTTCGGATCGTTTTCTTTAAACCTCAGTTCTTGAGTTTCTGGATCTGGACCGTAAGGACTGTACTGTTGATGTCGACTCCCGCTATAAACTCCTGAGCTGGGAGAAGTAGGAGATGGACGGCGTTGATTATAAGCAGCTGCATTTTGATGATTCCCGCTATAAACTCCTGGGTTGGATGAAGCAGAAGGTGGATGGTGTTGACTGTAAGCAGCTGCATTTTGAGGATTCTCGTTATAATCTCCTGGGTTGGATGGAGTAGAAGATGGACGGTGTTGATTGTAAGCTGCTGCATTTTGAGGAACATTTGCTGATAAAACGAAAATAAAAAGTGAAATTAATTTTAAAAATCATCTGATTTTGTAAACATATTTTGAAAAAAAAAATTATCAGTATATCAAGTTGAAGATTTTATAGTTCGAATTACTTTAAGAATTTAATTGAAATCCAAAAAGTTCTTCAAAACAAAGGTCATTGTACGCTTTCAATTTTATTAAATTGTAATTTCAAATTTTTTTTTCACCTTTGTCTTCCATTTTTCCTAATGTGAATTATTAGAATTATATTATTAGATAATAGGTGGGTAAAAATATTCACTGTCATTAAGAATTCATTAATACTGTCCATTTATTTTAGAATTCTTAAAAAAATATGAATAATGGGTTTAGTGGATCAGGTGATGAAGAGGTTTGATTCCTGATAGTGATTGCCAAATTAATGCTTCTACAGACGTGGCTAGAATTGAATTCTACAGAGGCGATCGAGAGATGGCTATCGGATTATTCTTAGGGGATTAAGTCAGAAAAATCTCGAATGGTCCCTCCATCCTCTCTTGATCCCATTACGTTGACGATCTTTATTCTCTGTTGTCTCTTCGCAGGCGTGATATTAGCAGTTGTGTGCCTTAATTCATAGAAGTAAATTTATGTACCCATTCCTTCAAGTAGGGTTGTTTTTTTGGTTTTTTTGTCCTTCCATTTATTCGAATCGTTTGTAACTTATTATTCTCTAATGTAGTGAAACATCCACTTTGCAATTGAAAACATTGTGGCATCAGTTTTTAAAATGGCTTTTCACTTAAAATTGGTAGTTTTATTAAAGACAATTTCAAATATGTAACTAGTGAAGTTACTTCCCACTACAGGCCTATACAGACTCTTGAGGAAGGAAAGCTCCCGGGTTTCGCGACCAACGAGACTAAGTTAAACTCTTTAACCCTCGGAAAAGAAACTCGTTTTAGAGAGGGCTGGGACCCATCTGAAAGAGAATTTAGCGTAAAAAAAAATCCACAAATCTCCGTCGGATCGGGAATTGAACTCTCTGGCCACAGTCTTAACATTTGGCCACTGATCCTACAAATTTGTAGTAATTAAAAAAAATCAGATTTTAAAGGACAAGTAATATACCAGTAATATACAGAGTATCCCAGGAGGAAAGGTCGATATTTTGGGAGGTGATAGTATCAATCATATTAAGCAAAAAAGTTCCTATGAACTAGAGTCCTATTCCGATTGATTTCCGAAAGAATTGAAATTTGGCGTCAATAGTCACTGCTCCTGCTGGCCCTTGTTTTCCTTCTCTTCCACCGCACGGCGCTAAGATCTCCGAACCTAACGCTCTTGAATAAGAGTGAAGTTTACAGACGTAGAGTGAATATGTGACGAATTGCTAGTTCACATAGTGGATGCTTTTGCGAGCATAATGAAACGTCATTTTGTTCTCACAAGAGTTGAGAAATGCATTTATGTTGACGATGGGATTTTTGAGACTTTATTATAAACTGCGAGAAATGTGTAACTTGACCAATAAATATTACAATCAGTAAATGATTTCTTTTTTAAAATGTGTTTTCTTCTGGAAGGGATCATAGACGGGTGCGGGAGTGGTTTCCTTATCACTTTTGAGATATTTGAGTAGTTCATCTAGTGAGTGGGTTTGGCTGACGAGTCCACAAAAAGGACGAAACGACCGTATCTCATGAACTCTCACCGACTAAAGCTTAGATATTTTTCATTTCTGTATCATTTCTTTATTCTTTCACAGTACATAATATCTCTTTCCTGTCATTCGTTTTGAAACTGTACATTCGAATAGCTCTATCTCGGAAACCCTTCGGAGTAGGACACTCGTTCATAGGAACTTTGTTGCTTAAAATGACCGACGCTATCACCTCTCAGAATATTGACCTTTCCTCCTGAGACACCCTGTGTAGTAAATAAATTAACTAAAAGTTATGTGAATAAGAAGCTTTATTTATTTTATTATTAGCTATTTTTAAAAAAAAGTTGATAAGAAAGGTGAAGATTTTCAATTTTTATAAAAAATTTTTATCATTGTAATAAAACTTGAAAAAAAAATCGGGCGTAAATTCTGAATCGCCTCCTAATGGTCTCAAAATTTTGAAACTTTTCCTAAGATTGAAAAACAATAACTCGTATTTTTTATTAAACTTTGGAAAATATTAGACTTCGCCGGTGGATTTGCAAGATAGTTTTTACCCCTTGGTTGTAGAGGGTAAGAGTAGAAATATGAGCTGCTAATGCCTGTCTTATACACAGCAGTGAGGTGGAGAAGTCAGTGACACTCTGAGCATTATGGCGCGGTTATACTAGAAAAAAACACTATCCTTCTACACACACAGAACCCATGTTGTTATAATATTCTACCCTGACATTTTATTTTGTGGAACTGTGCATGCGTAATGGTGTAAGAGTGTAGGATTGAAAGTGTATATGCAGAGTGTATGAAGAGAAAAGTTAAATCCGGTCAGATAATCCTGAACATTTGCTACTTCCGTGGATGGTCCTGTATGAGTAACACCCAGTCCATTATCTTTGTCTGTAGGCTGACAAATTCACAGAATGGCGTTGATTAAGATGAACATTGTCAAGTATAGTACAAAAGATAAAGACGATACATTTCCAGCAAAAGGTCAGGAGAAAGAGGTCGCAAACGACAGACTTGGTAAGTAGCTGTATGGTATGGTATGGGTTGGGTGAGAACATAACAAAACTTGTAATGTAATAATGATTGTATTGTAGTAATTATTGAAATTAGTGTCTTCTTGCTTACAGAGTTTCTAGCTGATGAAGAGCTGGAATGCAACATGGAACATTTTCTAGATCTACGACCCCCTCCCAGTCCTTTTGCATAAAAAGATATTTTTAATGACACATTAAAAATAGATGTTTTAGAATATAATTGCAGTTTCTTCTGAAAGAAATCAGAGCCCAGATTTGAGAAGCTAGTTTCTAAAAAACAGGTTCATTTACCGCATTGATTTTTTTTTTTACTTTATGACTACAGAAACATTTTTTGTTTTTATGTTCAACGTTGTTTATGTTTTGTTAAACACAAAATAAATATATGTTAATAACACGTTATTTGTTTTATTTTGTAATTCCTCTTGCGACTCCCCCACCTCCACTGCCTCGCGATCCAAACTTTGGGAACTAATGGTCTGGAAGACGTTCTAGAAGAGGCTCATCATGAAATGACAACCGAAGAGGCAAGTGCAACAACGCAGAAATGCAAACGATTCGGAGCAAGATGAAATGACACCGACAGCACAAGGAACAACTTCACGCTCATCACTTCTATCGCCAATAAAACGAAGGAAGCGTAGAAGGATTTCACCAGGAAAGACGAAAAAAATTATTGACTGCATAGGACAATACTCAAATCATCGGAAGAAGACAATTTATATCCAATTTCGCATAAATGAGTGGATATATGACTGTGTCATCAAAAAAAGAATCATGGTCTATCGTGTGAAGATGAGGCGTCGCTGTGTAATAGATTTGCACATGCACGTGATGTACTCAAATCTTGCAAAACAATTTCTGATAGTGACCTACAACGAATGTTAATCCAAGTTGCTCGTGATATTGGGTATGACAATTTTGAAGCCTCTGGCACCTGGTTACTTAATTCAAACGATATTACATTATCGAAAGTCACTACGTTTAAAACCAGACTCCAACATGAGCGTCACCCAGAGATAGAAAAAGTAGTTGAAGAATAAGTCAACAGCATTCAACAGACTTTGCTGAATTTTGATCACAGGTTTGTCTGTAATGCTGACCAAAGTGGTTTTCAGCTTAAAATGCATCACCAAGAACTTTGGACTTCAAAGGCAAAAAGAAAATCGAAGTGACTGTAATGAATATAAATGCTATGACACATTCCTATAACATAATGCCGTTAAATAATTTAAAGGGGCAACTGTTTGGTCAGCTGTTCATTGTTCTCAAGGAAAAGGATGGCATAACATTGAAGGCTACCTTTAATACATTAGTGCAGAAACTTGGTAACCCACAGGTTACGACATCCAACTCTGGCAAAATGGGATTACAACAACTCTGAGAATGGTATGTGCATTGCTACTGACAAATGCAGGTGAAAAGAATCTACTTTTGGTGGATAGTTGGATATCGTTTAATAATCAGCAATTGCGAACATCAGTAACCACGCCTGGGAAAACAACGGAAATGAGACAAATTCCAAAAGAAATCACTGGCAAAATTCAACCTTTTGATAGTATTCTTTTTCGTACAGTAAAAAAAAAAAAAACTATTTGAGAAGCATATGTGATTACGCAATCAAGGATGAACATTTTCATTCAAAACTGCATGAAACCATTATCCTTTATCTACAACCAATTTGTATCATTCAGGATAACGGTAACGTAGATATTAGAAATAGAATTCGTACGGGAAAATTTGCATTTTATAATAGAAAGAACCTATTCACAAATAATATGGATATTAATTTAAGGAAAAGACTTATAAAGTGCTACATTTGGAGTATATCCTTGTTTGGTTCGGAAAATTGGAGGAAGAGAGATGCTGAGATGCTGGAAGCATTTGAAATGTAGCTATGGAGAAGGATGGAGAAAATTAAATGGACACACAGGATGACTAACGAAGAAGTTCTGGAAAAATTAGGGGAAGAGAGAAGCTTATTAAAGAATATAAGAAGGAGAAAAAAAGAACTGGATTGGACATGTACTGAGAGGTGAAAATCTCATGAAGAAAGTGTTGGAGGGGAAGATTGAAGGAAAAAGACCAAGATGAAGAAAGAAAAAGATGATCCTGTACAGGGGCGTATATAAAGGGGGGCCAAAGGGCCCCCCCGAAATAATGAAGGTATGTCCTCCCAACGTTTTTTTTGGTTGAATGGATAGGTTTCCATCGTTTTTTTTTTTTGGTTGAACAGATAGGGTTCCATGGGGTGTCTACTTAAAATTTCTTAACTTAACTTTACATTAATCTTAGGCCCCCACCGAAAATATATTCTATATACGCCACTGATCCTGTATGGCCTAATGACTACAAGTGGATATCAAGACTTGAAGGAGGAGGCAAGAGATAGAACGAATTGGAGAAAGAGACATTGTTGACCTTGTTTGCTGCTTGCCATTGGATCCTGTCTGCGACAGAACACTGATGATGATGACAACCAATTTAAGTCGCTTCGATTCACTGCAGTGATTCATTATGCTTTTCAGAAATCAGGTTACATTTACTGATCAGCTTGAATTACCAAAGAAGTATGTGTTTAACAAACCTGGAGTCAACTTTTGTGACATTTGTGTAGATTCATTCTTCATTTAGATATTTCATGAGGAATGTTTTGTTTTGATTATTTTATGAACGCTGATGATTTGCATTTCTCTAACTGCCACACTTTTGTCATTTAAAAGGGCCAAACTTTCACAAAACCTCATGTTTCCAAATTCAAGTTTCAGATTTAATTCCCGCTTTCCTAGTAGCAGCTAAAACTCATGTCATTGTCTTCTAGTGTTGATAACATTATTTTTTATTGTATTTTTTTTTTTATTTTGCAAATCTACCGGGAAGTGGCGAGGTCTACTTTAAGAAAAATACCGTATTTAAAATGTGCTAAAAGTTGTGGTCAAGACTAAGAATGCTAACCCTCGATTCAGTGGAACGAGCTACTGACCTCATGTAAAGGGAGGTTAAGTAAAGGGAGGTTGAAGGGGGTATCAGCAGTAATTTAAGATTTTGGAGGTAAGTGGGAATTTTTTTTGGAAAAAATTAAATTATACAAAAGTTTGTGAGGACAGTGACGCTGCGACTGCATGTTACCAAATAAAAGACAACCTATAATAATAATTTTAGTAAATAGAGGTTAGTAATTTTTAGTCCTTTTAGAATCAGTGTTTACTTACTGTAGAGCCATTGTAGGAACATTACATCATCACCAATAACCTTTTTTATTGGAATTATTTCTGGTTCGCTCGAATGTGTACAAAAATATTATGTAAGATTATAAAGCTTACATTTCTTAAAAAGCTTTCTTTAAATTTTGTAAGAAGCGGAAATGAAAACTATTCGTTCATTTTTTATATATTTACTTTTATACATTTTTAATACATTTGTTATCTATCTGCCGAACACAAAGAGATTTTTCCGTTTTGAAGAATTAATTGATATGCAAATGACTTACTTGTAAATTATTTGTAAATTTGATTACTTTTTTTGATTTACTCTTTATTTAATCTTACCAAAGCCCTCTTAAAGAATGGAATTCTAAACGAATTACTACTGATCGGTAGATTTCAACATTGTTTCATTTCGAATACTTTTCTTTGTCACCTTTTCAGGACAATTTTACACTTATCGCAATAATTTCTCATCAAAATAATTTCAAATGTAGAAGCTAGATCGTGTTTTATCCTCATAAATAAGTATCCTAAGTTTCAAGAAGATGCTTTAGCCGTACAAATGTTGTTAGGAGTTGAAGACACACACACACATGCAGACTGATTTGCATCAGTTATCTATGAAAGTAGCTCTTTGAAAAACCTCAGTAAAAGACAAATAAACAATTCATTTGTAATTCAACTGTTTTTTTTCTAGTTTACTATAATATAAAGTTTTACTTATTTGATGATTTTAATATTTTACTCTACGAAAGCTGAAAATCAGATATCATCCTGAATTGCTTTCAATGAAATAAGTCTTTATTTACCTGTTGTTGTTTTTAATTTATCTTCTAATCGTAAAGCCAGGGTAGCGACACTGTTCTCAATCCTCTCTAAGTTCAGTTGAAGCCCCACTGATCCTCCATCACATGAACTGGACACTCGATCGGTTTCTTCCTCAAGACGTCCAAGACGCTCGTCTAAATGTCTTAGTGTCCATTCCAAATTATCCAACTTCTCTGTAATAGCCAATCGCATTTCCAATAGTTCTCTTTCCCTGTTAATAATAATAAAAACAAATTAAACGCCAATGAAAATATTATAATAAAAATGAATTAAAACCACATGTAATTCAATGCTGGAACATAATTGCAAGTGTTTTAGAGTAAATGTTTTTGCTATTTCAAATGTTAAAAAAAACTTAAATAAAACATAAATTAAGGCTTAATCTAGTTTTTTTGTAACCCCCTTATGTTTTCAATATAAATTATATGTATACTAAACATAAATAGATACAGAGTGATTCAAAATTCCCTCCCAATCATCAAACGTTTGCGCATTTGTGTGAAACTGGATCATTCGATGGAAACAGGCTGTGAACCTGTAAGTGTACACCTTACTATTGACGGTTTTCCGTCCTCTGCCAGGTTTCACCTGTAAGGAACCTGTCTCTTTAAATTTCTGGTTTATTCCTCGAACACTATCTGCGGTCATAGGACAAGTTTTTACTCTTTTACTTTCCTAAACTTCCTTTACTTTCTTTACTTTCGCAATGCTGTTAAGGCACAGCTGTTATTTTGATAAAACAGCTTCACAACAAGTGCGCGATCCTTTGGTAGCATTGTCATTCTGAAATGAAGTTACACATTCCTCACCTTTCTGCATTTCTAGCAGTTTCAATCACGTGTCATGACATGTGCACTGGTCATTTACATGAAGCTCTATGTTATCCACAATATATCGCCATAGCGGCCAAATTCGAATGTATTTTTTTTTGCGCCAAACAAATTCCTTCGCCACGGACGTTCTCATATCAAATAGGAAGTCCTTCTGCTGATTGGATCTCCAGTTACAGGCTTTCGGAATGTGAACTTTAATTATGAACACCTTGTATATAATTTAATCAAAATATTATCACCATCCTCTTATTGCAAAATCGACAAATCTGTCATGTCAGGTGATCCATGTACACCGATGAAATCTAACGCTGCATTGGCAGTGTTATGTAGTATTCATGCTGTTCAAAATGGTAAGACTTATAATCCGAGGACTTCCGAAAACATTAATCCTAAGGAAACAGCCCAAGAGCTTTTTTTTATGAAATTGAGTAGGTGATATCTATTCTTAGAGCGTGTTACAACAGTACATAGGTTTTTCAAGGTGAAATGGACTGGAGAAGAAGTAGTTCAATGTAACTGTTCAATAAAAAAAGACAAGAGATACGAGATAAGAGATGTCAATGAGATAGGTCTGTTTGTTGACCTTATCAACAAGTGTGATGTTAGGTCTGTTGTGATGTATAGTTTTTGTATAATGTGGCGGTCCCAGTACAGCTTATGTGAGGGTGACTAATACGCTTTGGAGTGTGCACTTGACCGTGTTCTTAAGTACAAGACCGTGTTCTTAAGTACAAGACCGTGTTCTTAATAAGTGAGTGTTCATGTGCTAGCTGTTGATGAACGATCGACGCTATTGTTATTATTATTATTATTATAATCCTCCATCGACAACTCAGTATAATGCATAATCGCCACAACATACATCCCATTTTACAGCTGGAACTATATTAGAAATTAAAATTTTTATTTAAAACTGATCTATTTTTACGGACAGGAAAATTGCACACAATAGGCCCGACATCACATTCATTGACAAAACACGGAAACAGCATTTCTGACTGATGTGACCCTCCCAAGCAAAACCAAAATGATGAATTGCCACAATAAAGCATCCAAATGCTTTATATCTTGCTATAGCAATTCATTAACAATGGCACGTATAAAAAGTTGACAAAGTCCCGATCGTTGTCTCAGCATCCGAGCTAACCTCGAAGAATCTTCATCTCACAGCCTTAACCTACTGACTATACCTGACTATACACAGAGTCAGTTCTGACGGTAGAGCAGTGCATGCATATCCTTAGGGCTGCCGCTTTGTAATTTGGTTTGTAATTATTTAATTATTTTTTTAACTAGCAGCAAAGCCTGTCGTACGACAGGCATAAAAAAAATCTGAAAAATCATTTTATTATCAACTATCAACTATAAAGTAAATATCTCCTTATAAACTACATTTTTTATAAAAACAGCATCAGATCCTTCTATCAAATGTCCTTAATCTATTCGGTCAAGAATTTTGATTTTGACATCGCACGCATGATGTGCTCGAGAAATAGCAACATGTAACTGTCCATGACTAAAAACAGGCTCTGCTAAATAAATACCAACCATATCTAAAGTTTGTCCTTGTAAATAAATTTTACTAAAAGTAACAATGGAATAATTATTTGTTTTTGACCCAAAACGACAAAAGGCATTTAAAACTCACCTTTGTAATCTAAATACTGCGCTAACTTGTGAACGAAGCTTCTACGGCAAAAATGGCTTTGAGTTTCAAAAGCTTAAAAAACTGAGTAAGTATGCCAAATTTCATTAAAATGGGTGCAGTGTTAAATAAATTTACATTTATTTTGTGATATGTGAAGATGATGATGATTAATAATATATCTAGAAGGAGTGAGATAAAAAAGAAATATGGTATGTACATTTAAAATTATTTGGTTTTCAACGTATGTTTTGTTAGAATTTCAGGTGTCCAGGTCAGTTCCCAAGAAACAACATGGAATGACAAAATGAACTAATATTTCATCCAATTTGAGTTACAGACAGACAGACGAACTTAGCCAATTCTACAAGTTGATATTTGATTTGATTGAGGATTTGATTTGAAATAAATACCAACCATATCTAAAGTTTTTCCTTGTAAATAAATTTTACTAAAAGTAAGAATGGAATAATTATTATTTTTGACTCATAACACCAAAAGGCATTTAAAACTCACCTTTGTAATCTAAATACTGCGCTAACTTGTGAACGAAGCTTCTACGGCAAAAATGGTTTTGAGTTTCAAAATCAGCGTAAAAAACTGAGTAAGTATGCCAAATTTCATTAAAATGGGTGCAGTGGTATCAAAATTATTTGGTTTTGAACGTATGTTTTGTTAGAATTCAGTTAAAATTTCAAGGAATCAGTATGGAATGACAAAATGAACTAATTTTTCATCCAATTTGAGTACCCTTGATTCAATGGTACCATTGAGAACCTTGGATCTATCTTAATAGCTTAATTATATCGAGTTACAGACAGACAGACGTACGAACATACAAACGACATCCCAGTATATGTACGTCACGAAAACTATTCCAAACTACTTTCTCTTCATGAAAAAAGAGTTTAATAAAAATATATAATTATTTACACTACTTGTTTCGCAGTAATGAATTGCATTTTCAAGTGAATTACATTAAAATAATACAAGAACTTACTACATCAAATTTTAATTTTAAAACACTTAACAACAATTCTTAAGAAACAATATAACAAGATAAAACTGCAACTGAATGATAAGAAAGAGCTTTTTTGAACTTAAATTAAAAGATAACAAAAGCTTTAAAAATATACAGAACAACCGATAAAGCAACGTAACATAATTAACATTGAAAAGTAACATCAGGAATCTCAAATTTTCGGTTCATTAATTTAATAGAATTTTTTTAATATAAAAGGATTCTTTTATTTGTAATTTTTGACAGTTAATGTCAATATCTAAAATTATTATTCCAATTAATAATATGGTTTGGAAATTTGTTTAAATGTTCAGTGATAGCTGATTTAAAATTTGTGGAATTTTCAGTTGTGGAGAAATTTTTACTATCTGTGTTGTTTAATTCTTTTGTATAAATTTTGTTTAGTAAGACCAATATATATATATAATTGCAAGATTTACAACTAATTTGCTAAATTAATCCTATTTTTTGGTTTTTCAAAATAGGATCTTTGATTGGAGATAATACATTAAGAATTTTGTTTACAGCTTTAAGGATTATATGAAAATTGTGTTTCTTTAATATATTTGCTAAAATTTCCAAATTTGTTTATAGTAAGGAAGGGAATCATAGGTTTTTGAATGTTCTTACTGATTTTATTTTTACATTGTGATGTAAGAAAATTAATCAAATTAGAAATAATCAGATGAAGAGGATAATTATTGATGAGTAACAGTTGAATACATTCTATAATTTGTTTCTTTTGAATTTGTTAAAAGACTATCACTATCACTGAACATTTAAAGAAGTTTCCAAACCATATTATTGATTGGGATAATATAAAAATTTTAGATATTGACAATAATTATCGAAAATTACAAGTAAAAGAACTAAAGAAGCCTTTTAAATTAAAAAAAAATTATTAAATTAATGAACCAAAAATTTGAAATTCCTGATGTTACCTTACAATGCTAATTATGTTGTTTTGTCTTTATCAGTTTTCTGTATGTTTTTAAAGCTTTTGTTATCTTTTAATTTAAGTTCATAAAAGCTTTTTGTTATCATTCAGTTGCAGTTTTACCTTGTTATATTGTTTCTTAAGAATTGTTGTTAATTGTTTTAAAATTCGATGTAGTATATGCTTGTATTATTTTAATGTTATTCACTTGAAAATGCAGTTCGTTACTGCGAAACATGCAGTATGTATAATTAAATATTTTTATTAACCCTATTTTTTATGGATTTCTTTATCTGATATTAATGTGTTTCTTTACAGTATTAAGTTATAAATATAATATCACTATTTTCTCTTACAAGAATAAGAACTCAACAATAGAAACATGTTTCGCCAGAGTCACTTCCTGGAATTCTGATTGGTTTATTAGCGAATTGAAGATGGTTGGGAGGGGGTAGGGCTTGTACTATTCAAGTTCGCTTTATTCCATTGGATTAAAAATGTCACACGACATTGGAAAAACTATTATTAAACTAGCCGGGTACCGTCGCTTCGCTCCGGAACCCTTGCACACACAGCATAAAAAAAAAAAACCTTATTTATTTAGCGAATTAATATCGAGATCGGAAAATATACGTGTTCCCAGCGCTTTGCGGCCTTCTCCGGATAATTCAGATGTATTGGGGGTTGGCGTTACACATCTATATATTGAAAGGCAACTTTAAAGCGAAAATATAAATCCTCTTTATTCCGTATTCCGTAGAATTTCGAAAACTCCGGCCTTATTCCTTGTCTACATCATAAAGGGAACCTTTGTGCAACATTTCAGCTTTCTATTTTCAAAGATTTAGGCTCGGCGTTGATGAATCAATCAGTGAGATAGGAGTTTTCTTTTTATATAGATCAGTGTTATAACATTGATCTATCTTTTTTTCCATAACTAATATTATTAATCTTGAACAATTGATTGTTACTCTGTGAAATATAGTTTTAGGACTATATAAAATTACTGATGCACAATATTGACATAGTCACAATTTCATTAATTCAAAACAGTCAATTCTCCAGTATAAACATGCATGGTAAGCAAAATAGTTTACAAAGCAAAATTAAGAATATAAAACCTAGAGTTACTTTTGTAAATTTAGTTTAATGATGCTAACAAAGTAACTTTTGAAACAGTTGAGATTCTTTAACATTATATAGGAATTGTAGACATTTTTTCTGCATCCATTTGCAGGTGGAACAAAGAAAAGAATAAATAATTTCACTAGATTAACATTGTGAGTGATACTAGGTGGGAGAGTAGAATAAAAGCAGAGTGATCTTTTGAGATTGTACTTAAATGAAGTCATTATTACTTCGTCAAAGCATTGGAGTATTTTATTGCTCAGATTTCATAATAAAGTTCTAGTTAGGATTTAATTATGTTGTTTCCCTTGGGTTTTCTGATTTTATTTCTATTTTAATGTGAAATTTTTCGTTTCTCGTTTCTCTCGTTACTAACACGAAGATATGATAGTTTGTTATTGTTACCTGGGCCGTTCCTGAGGCTGCAGCCACCCGGGGCGAGAAGACTCACAGCGCCCCCTCCATCAATAACGGCGCCCCCCCCCCCCGGACATTTTATTGCTTACTTTTGGGACGTCTGCGCTGCATTCAATCTATATTGAATCTGTGTTAAATTCGATATTATTCTTGAACTTGCATGTAATCCCAATATTTTTCTTCTGTAAATTGGTTTTACAAGAGTTATAAATGGCAAATATTTTATTTATTTTCTTAAATAAATAAGAGAGGTAAAATAAATAAAAAAATAAGTTGTAATTTTAAAAGATCCTACTTCGTGGCGCCCCTCTAGTCGCGCCCTCGGAACGGCCCTGATTGTTACATAGTGTTTTAAACAATCTGTTAGTTGTATTTAGGAGTCATAGATTCATTGTTTTTAAAAAGGAGATCAAAATAAAGTACTGTAGAAGAAGAATAAAAAAGTTAAAGTACCCTTATTTGCAGGCCTATACAGGCCTATCGGGGCGCAGGAGGTTAGGTTCCAACGATAAGAACCACGGGACAAAGTTGGGGTGGGGTGGTCAACCCGACGCCCGCCCGCCTTTAACTCCCGGGAAAGAAACCCGGTACCCATTCTAGAGAGGGCTGGGTAGACCCTAGGACCCGTTTGGAGATGAAAGGAGCGTGGAAAAATTCCCGAACTCCGCCGAGGCCGGGAACCGAACCCGCCATCTCCAACCCGCAGCCAAGCGCCCTAACGCACTCGGCTACCGGGCCCACAGGCAAAAGTACATCAACATAATAATATAGGCTACCTATGTCTGTATAATTACTCTACAAGTTAACAGTATATAAAAAAAAGTCAGAATTTCATTAATATTAGCAAGAAAAATATTTTAAAAATAATGATTTTAACTCGGCTTCTTAAAGATGAACATTTGTGGTCGGAACCGGTTAAGAAAATAAATTAATCATTCAGTTTATGAATTAATAGCATTAATTTTTACTAATAACTGGAAACGTTTCTTCAAAGATATTATAAACAATTATATTTCAGTTTAAATAAAGATATTGTGTTTGTGTGAAAGATAGTAGTGATACAGATAAACCTTTTAGTTTATTCAAACACGATGCATTTCACACTGCAAGGCCTA
>JAFIDM010003189.1:3328330-3352041 GCA_023159025.1 Thereuonema tuberculata | reverse complement strand
AAAAAAAAAAAAAAAAAAAAAAAAAAAAAAAAAAAAAAAAAAATCTTGAAAATGCGTAATGAGATCAGTTGAATTTTGATTATTTATGATGGGAAGAGGTCAGAAGCAAAATAAATCTTAATTGAAATTTATTTGTTCAGTAAATCATTATTTCAATATCTAAGTAATAGTTTTCATCTATTGTTTTATAAGTTATAAAGGCATTATATAAAAAAGAAGTTAATTTTTCCCCTTGTTTATTGTTGTTTATGCAATTGGATTATATTCTCACTGCTTAGACCACTGAGGTTCTTCTATTTATTGTAGTTAAATAGATTATTTATTTATAATCGTATTTATAATATGATTCAGTGGCAGGTTACTTTTTATATACCTTCCTTTGTTATTTTAGTATTACTTAGTAAGTTTATTAATTTGAGGGTGCACAACAATAATTTATTGAATTCATCAATTTTGGGGTTAATTTATTATCGTCATTCCACTGTTTACATGTTTATCTGTTAAAGAACTTAATTTTTTTTTAATGCATAGAAAACATATAAGGTATATGGCCCAAATATCGCCCATCTAAGAAAACCTGCCCATATTCTTGTCATTTATCGTCTCAGTTGCTTGCAAACAATTACAATATATCATATGAACATTACATGGTTCACTTACATGTTCCTGAACCAATTATAGATATAACTATTATTTTGTATTTTTCCTCAATTTTTATTCAGGCAAACCTCATATTTTGAATTTTGTGAAAGTGTTCCAAATATCGCCCACACCATTAAATACTTTGTTTTTTTGCACTTCTTTGCATTTCTTTGTTTTTTTCTTAATCTTTTCGCAATTCTTTATGGGTGTTGCGAGCTTCTTTTGCTTTGGATCGTCTAAGTTCAGCCCCTTAGGACTTAGTTTCCTTTTGCTGAGAGAATTCATTAGAGCAATTCTGAATGGTGACCCACTCACAAGACTGGGACATTAAATGTTTTGGAAGCTTTCAGAAGGCCCATTTTTTTATTTTTTTACAGCTGTGACAACTTCTCTGTCCCATGTCTTACGTTGAGACATCTGTAATAAACCAAAATAAACTATCGCACAGTGGGCGATATATGGAACAACGAGGTGGGCGATATTGGGCACTCTCTAGGTTGTTAAATTGGGGGGACGCTACGGACAAACCGGCTACCTCTAACAAGTGACAGACATTATCAACAGATAGGTTATTTCTTTCACTACTTCACGATATAAGATGGTTGCGATGGCATGAATAATTCATAAGCTGCAGCACTAAAAGAAACAGTAGGTTCATAAGTAGGTTTACCAGAACGAAAAACCTTCAAGAATTCATAAAAAATAAACGGGTTGAACTAACACCACCAAACGAACACAGCGTGCTAATGGAAGGAAAGGCAAATTGTTTCCATCGTTTCCCGTGTGATAGCATCACTATCCGGTCCTACATCGCCCTGGGCGGCATTAGGAACCTGGGCGATATTTGGGCCATATACCTTATATATTTACATACTAAAGGTCAAAACATTTCAAAGTTAAAGTATTTGGAATGTAACATTTGGACTTAAATAATACAATATTTTATAAGAGTTATTATTATATTATTAATATTATCTCATTCACTTTGTTGTTGTTTATGAAAACCTTTGCAGGAAAACCTTTCTTTTCTTTCAAGAATAAGTTATTAATTATCTTTATTAATTGTATACAAATACCACCTAACTGCTCGTCTTATCGCAACAAACCTTTACTGTTTGTTGTAAGATTTTCAATTCGGTTTTCATCCTTTCTTTGGTTCTAAGTCCTCTTAGTTTCTAATGATAAGGAAATTAATCCAAACAGAAGCTGAGAAGATGCATTGAAGTTGGGTTTCTATCATCAATCGAGATTTCAAGTGGATGTTCAGGTTAAGAGCTTAATCCACTTATTTAAGTTTCATCAAAACTTTTTCCAATCTATTTGAAATCTAATAAATCCAAACAACAATTTTGAATGCTGATGATTCCTTTTGAAGTTGCTTAATCTTATCTTCTGTATTTAAAAGATAAGTTTCATTAATAATAATTACTTTTAAAGGAAACATTTGAGCTTATTATAAAGTATGTATTTGGGAGAATATGAAGAAGAATATAAAGAAGAATAAAAATAAAAGTACTTAGCTAAGTAACTTAAGTAAGATTACTTTCCGTATAATGTTTGAATTCAAGGAGAATGGGCAAACTATATGGGAAATTACCCTACTCTGTATAGTGATAAGACCTATATAAAGATCTCCTTACGTAGAACATGTGTTGTAATTACGACTCGTCTCAATTATTAGTCCGTTCGGAGTTATGTACGTCTTGATATGACTTATCTCGTTGACATCTTACTTCCCGGATGTATTAATTAATTATCATTTAATACTTACCGTGCCGGCGTGGTCGTGCGGTCTAAGCCGGCGGTCTGCCGTGAAGCCGGTGTACCGGTACCCGGGTTCAAATCCCGGTCAAGAGCATGGATGTTTCTTTCTTCTTCTGTTTATTCTTCTTTCCGTTTCTGATTATCCGCCCAAGCCGGATTGAAACACCGTGGGGAGTATTTTCGACCCTCCTACTTCTTCTCTTGTGTTTACAACGCATGTAGGAGAGGCCCTTGCTCCGAATGGGGATTGTTCGGGCGGTTGTAGATGTAAAATACTTATTTTCAGTAACAGTAAATATTATTTTCATTTATTACATGTAAATAATTATTATTTACTTGAAATAAATGATAATATTACATATTATAGTTATTAACAGTGTGATTGATTGATTGATTGTGGTGAATGTGGGTGGCAGGGAAGCCAAGTACCTCCGCCTGTAGGTGGTTGGCTTCTCTGCCACCCATATTCACCACAATCAATCACTCAAACAATATATTTAAACATACATAACTCCGAACGGACTAATAATTGAGACAAGTCGTAATAATTAAAAATATTCTATTGATGGAGATCTTTCCTGACATATATATCTTATCACTATACAATGGTGGGGCAGATCTGCGCATTCTCCTCTAATCTTTTCTAACAAATAGACGCCTTGAACTTATTTTGACATGATTTGCTTCGCTCTTTTTTTTTAATTAGAATTAAGAACGTTAGAAATAAAATAAAAAGCATAATCATTTCTAAAACTAATTCTAATTGATTACCAAAAACAATGTTTAACGCCAATCCATTAATCATCAGAAATAAATTAGAAATTTTATGTAAAGATCAGTTAATGTTTGGATATTTATAAAACTCTGATTAGAATTCTATTTAAAGTAAATATAAAAACTAATGTTAAAAACAAAAGTACTTTTTAGGCTTCTGATACCACGTATCAGACGCCTTATATCCCCCGCTGTGTCTGTCCGTTTGAGGACAAGTATCAGCTCAGCAACAATAACAAAATCACAATAATCGTAACAATCACGCCTTTTGCATTCGCAACAATCACATTTATAATAATAAGGAAATTGAAGCAATATCAATTATATTTTCTTTTACGTATCAGAAGCCGTTGCGAAGCATTGCGATTGATTTACTAATCACTTTCGCTACCTGGTTTTAATATGCCTAAAATATAAAAAATTAAATTTGGTAAATATAGTTATTTTATAATTTCGACAATATTCACTTAAAAAGGAAACAAATTCACTAAAGAAAAGCAACCCTTGAAGGATTGTTATTAAAAAAGGAATATGCAAAAGTTCTTGGTGAAAACAATCTGATTCTGGGAGATTTAAAGTCACCATTTTACTGACTGATTAAATGCTTTTTGGCATCCGTCCAAAGCAACAATAGTCTAATGTTTAAACATTTACGAAAATATAAAGAAAAGTATTTCAATAGATATCCAATAGCGATTTTGAATAGAAAACTCCTCTCACAATATTAAATAATTGATTAATGTTTAAGATATTGAAAAAGCTTATTAATTTTTAGCACATCTATTTATTTTGTAATCAACGATAACTTTGTTTTAAGAAAATTTAAATCTTCATAATAACTTCCATTTCTCTAAACGATATTATTTATTAAGTTTGAAAAACATTTTTTGAAAATGTAAAAATTTAATTAATTAATTACATTAATACTGTATTTATTTATTCTTTATTCTTGGAATTCAACTTTAATCTTAGATGAAGATTTAATATGATTTTTATTTTTGTAGAAAACTCTGGCATTTAGAAATTTTTGCTAGAAATTAATGTCAGTTAATCTAGAGTCTGTTGAAAGACATTTCCAACGCTAAGAATTATATAACAACTGGATTCTAATAAAATCAAAGTAAGTCTACTTTGGGTGCTTTTCAGACTTGAAAATCAAATTCTAAAAGACCGTCAAATTCTAAACAATTATACTGTTGCATTGGACTAAAGACCTCATTCAAATCAATTTCAAATATTTTAAATTCCAATAATTAAAGCACTAATCACATTAAAACATTAAAAATTCCTAAAAGTGATAAAACGTACATATTCGAACCTCCTTACTTCTGGGTTCTTTATCGAGTTTTTCCCCCCCGGGTTAAAAATTGCTCCTTCCCTCTGGAAGTCGTCAGTGCAAAATTTTGGTGTGCACTTATTTTGCACTGACGACTTCCAGAGGGAAGGAGCAATTTTTAACCCGGGGGGAAAAACTTGATAAAGAACCCAGAAGTAAGGGTGTTCTAATACATATGTTTTTATCACTTTTAAGAATTTTTAATGTTTTAATGTGATTAGTGCTTTAATTATTGGAATTTAAAATAGATTTCAGCACTTTAAAATAATTTTTAATATCAATTTCAAATACTTCGATCAAGTTAAAATAATGGTTGTATGGATTTATATAACATTTTTGTAATAGTGCTACTGCATGAGCAGGTCAAGTGTCGATCTCGGAGACTCGCCCTAATGAGTAATAGATGCTACTCATTACTCGTTACTCATGTTTCCCATTGCCTTCCTCAGGAAGTCATTATGGCCTGGCTTCAGACTCGAGGAGAAAGTGAAGAAGAGGCTGACAAACACAGGAAAGGAAATTTAAAAACCATGCAGCTGCCGGGATTCGAACCCAGGTTCCAACACATCTGCCTTGTGGGACCGCAACCGAGATCACTTGACCAAGCCGGAACGGAATTTTCTTTTATATTTTGAGGTATAGTAATCATGGTGCCTCTCAAACATTAACTTTTTTATCAAACTATTTAGAAAAACCTATACAAGATATTAAGAAATAAAATCAGTATGAATTCAACAATTGCAGTACGCAATAAATTAATAATACGCTCCAAAATGCACGCGACAACGGTTCGCGTGGTCACGTAGTACGTTTGTGTGTGTTCTTTAGTCTCCTGCAAGTGGAAAAGAATATCGATATCGGCATCTTTAAGTGATACGTTATTATTTAATATGGAAAGTTTCAGCCATGAAATGTCTGACATGCACCTGTAAGGGATTATCTCAGCGTCATACTTTGGTACTAGATAGGGCGAGGTTGATCACGTGGTCATGGAGCTCATCTGCCTCGATTTCTTCTTCTGGAGATACATGAAGAACACCGTGTATGAGTCTCCAATTGACTCTGAACAAGATCTTGTTGCAAGATTCACTATCGCCGCTGCAAATGTTCCGGAAATGCCGGGAACCATTGAGGATGTACGACAATCCATGATTCGACGTTGTCATGCAGGCAATGATGTTGCCACTTTGAATACCTTTTTGTGTCCTTTAAGCCTGTTCGTTGGAGCACATAGTTTGCACATTTCACCAGTAAACGCCCCCTAGAGCTTAAATATGACTTCAACAGACACATTCATTCACAAAAAAAAAGTTATCTTGGTATTCCCGACCTACCATTAAAATCTGTACAGAGGGTTTGGCAACACATTGTATTATTTAACAATAACAATAACATACTATTACAAGACGATGAAATATATTTCTACAGATGAACTAGGGTGGCGCATATAAAACTGGTCCCAATAGGTTTCTAGGGGTATATGTTGTTCGCTACAGACAGTATTCAAAGCTAATAATCATGCGGATGTGATGATAACCGCTCCGGATATTGTTCGCCACAGTCGCGATCGCTGATGAGTATTGTTTAGTGTTCGTCGACCTGCTTGGGAATAATCGCATATTCAATTCCACAAGCCTGGCGGACATATACAACATCTACTCTGAACATGACAATAAAAATATATCCGCAATATTGTACAGATAACATGAACCGGAGCGATAGCATTAAATAGTGTCCATTTTCAGAACCAAAATATACCTTGAAACCTTTTGGGGCCGGTTTCGTGTGTGCACCCTGTATATTTCTGTAGTAGAAGCTATTGTAAATCTATAAGCAATGTTATTATTATATCTTAATTAAAACTATTTGATATCTGAATGTACGTATCTGAAGAATCAAATTTTTTGATTAAATCAAACCATTCAATCTTTGTTATCATAACATCAGTGTCTACAAACAGCTAAGAAATTACTCTAGTAGACTTAAACACTTCGTATAAATGGGACGCTTCCACTGACTGCCATTGGCTGATAAAAAGCGCCAGTAGTGGCGTGTGGGGGTACAAAAGGAGAATGTGGACCCACTTCATTTCAGTGCAGTAGTTTTTCATTTCGTCCATTCTTCAGTATTCTTCTTCAAAAGGATAAAATCATAAAAATGATGATTACTATGAAATTTGGTTTAATATTAAGGGCACAGCATTGATTAAAACCTCATTTAAATGGTAACCAACATTGAATTGAAATCACTTTGGATTCTTTAAAAGAAAATCTTTCAAAGAATCTTTCCATCATCTAGCACACTAAAAACATAAACTAGGAAGCTAAAAGTTAGTGATGACAGTTTAGAGCTCAATTTAGATGCATTAATTATAAAACAAAGTCTCTTTTCCACTTGCATTACAATCTCTTTTAATCTTTGTTTACAACCACCTACGCAACCACTTTGGTCACCATCGGCTTTGATGCATCCGGATGTTATCGACTTAACGTAAACAAACAATCAGACGATGGCAGCAACGACGGTGGCGCTACCCTGTGCCAGCAGACTGAACTAATCAGTGTGGGTTATCGACGCGCCTGACCTCTACCGAGCTATTTTGAAGTTTTAGGTCCTGTGTGTTTATAGATGAAAGATGTATTCATGGCACGAAGGGGAGGTCGAATTTATTCCGACGCCACATTTAGGCCGTCACCTCTTTTGCGGTTTGATTGAACGAAATGCCCGCAAGACTTTGTTACTGAAAAGACATAAACAAAAACGTTCTGAGATGCATTTTGCCATGACGAGGTTCTTAAAGACAAACGGTATAAAAAAAAGGAAATTCAATAGGCCTAATGGACAACATGTGTACAGGATGATGTGATATCAGCTTCAGTCTCCTTTCGTCACAAGTAATTAGTCACAGGATGTGACAATGTAACCACTTAACTCGAGATTTAAAATAAGCGACGAAAAAATATTCTCAGCATTAGAGAATCGTAAAATTCTTTTCGTTTTCATGGGTTTCAATTATGGATAAAATAGACAATCATCGCGTTGATGGACTTTCTTAAGAAAATAAAATCATTTTTAAAATTCAATGGAAGAAGGAAACAATCAAGAGGAAAAAAAAGAACATATGGGAAGGAGAAAAAAAAACAATGAATAGCCTGAACTGTAATTCTATAGAATACAATATTCTAAAAATATACTCATATTAGCTAAAAAAGTTTTGTCTTTCTGAAGGAGGAGCCAGGTTCAATATGCAAGAGTTGTTTGTAGGATTCAGGAAAATCTCTATCCAATATGGGTGCAAGTTTCTCACCTGAGGTTAAAGTCAAGGAAGCGGATCTTCTATCATCTAAGGATTGAAGAAGCCTCATCTGTTGTATCTCCTCTGAAGAAGATAAAGACCTATTATAACCTCATACCTTAAAAAGAAGCTACTGTTGGGAAATGAAGTCCGGTTTTTCTCAAAATGAGATCGTGTAACAAAAGCTAATACATAAGAAGCACTCGGAGTTAACAGACGACGCTTATTAACCAAAAACAAACAAAAATTGTACTATTTTAGTTAATATTCAAATACAAAAGTTGTAGAAAGTTCTAAAAAAATATATTTTTGATTTATTTGATTCCATAAAAATTGATGGAAAAAAGTTAAAATTTCAAATTTTAATTTAAAAACACTACTAAGTATTATTATAATTGTTTGGTATTAAGTTACGTTATATTTATCTTTCAGTTTTAAAATTTCTATTATTTAATAATAATAAGTAATTTATATGTAAAAATAATATTTTGTACTTTTGTAATATTTTGCAATTCCAGCATCAAAAATAATAATCCTTAAAATCTAGTAGCCTATGTGTTTTGTTTATTTTATGATTTATTTTTGCATAATATTTTGCATAAAGTGAAATACTAAAGAAAGAAGTGGAATGTAATTAAATTAAAGAAATGAAACAAATACACATTTTTATAAGAAAATAGTATTTGTTAACTGTTTTAATTGTGCGACTAATAAAGTGGCA
Source organism: Thereuonema tuberculata (assembly GCA_023159025.1). Lineage (NCBI taxonomy): Eukaryota > Metazoa > Arthropoda > Chilopoda > Scutigeromorpha > Scutigeridae > Thereuonema > Thereuonema tuberculata. The sequence continues at coordinate 3,343,509 of JAFIDM010003189.1, read as the reverse complement.
GTGTATTAAAACTTTTTGTAATGATAATTCTAAAAATATTTATAACAAGAAAACAATAAACCTAATAAAAGAATTAAAAAGTATTTTGAATTACCATTATGAAGCTCAGTTTTCATTAATAAGATGATAAGTGGTTGTTGGACATCAGATAAGTTATAGTGTTCGTTGATTCATGTTTTAGTTGAAGAACAACACTAATGCTTTTTATGTTGTTCTGTTAAATTTCATAGAAAATGATTTATTGCATTTATTTTTTTCTGGTAGTACCTGAAATATTTTGCATTCTGTTATTCAATTATTATTATATGTCCTCAAAAGTTCAATTTGAAATGTTTTACACAATTTTCTTAAGATGATCAATAAAAATTCTTAAATTCTTATTTAAAGAAAAAAGTACTTGGAATTCCAAAAAAAACTTCAAAATATAGCCATATAGGAATGATTCTTATCAACGTAATTATTATTGTTATCGACTGGCCACCACATTAATATTTAATTTTTGGAGAAGTTTTAGAAAAGGTTATCTGATTTGGAAGGATTTAGAACTAATTTAGCTAATTTCTTATCTATTATCAGTTTAAAACCTAATCGACAGTTTTACAAAGAACAATAGAGCATCCATATTCTTCTCCTCACCTATTGAATGAAAATTGAAAGATTTTTTTTTTCTTTTTGTTTGGAGCATTACCGTAAATGTTCTACAAGATTCGATGCTTCTAATCCAGATAGCAGACTGAAAATTGAGACCCGGTAAATTGTTTAAAATTATTAAGCTTTTGTAGAATTGAATATTCTAAAGATTTAACATACAGTAGAACCTCATTATAACGGATCCTATTACAACGGACGTCGCTTATAACGGACAGTTTTAAAAAAAATTGTAATAATAATAAAGGATGCTAATTTTTATCTGACGAGTTTTACACTTCCAAGCAAGCGATTAAACATCGATCGAACAAACCCAGCAGAAAATAAATTATTTTCTTTCAAACCAATGAATGTAAGCAATCAACATGAAACAGGGCCTTCTTGTTCTAAAGATTAATGCAGTGTATACGTACACATCTTTTTCAATTCAATCTATTATGTTGAAGGCTGTTATAATAAACACTTTTTTTAGCTAACTATTGTACTTTCATTGATGTACACCCTGCTGCATTACACCCCTATATGAATTATTTGTTATAAACCGGATTTTCATTAAAACGGACAACCTTCAGCCCCTATTAGTCCGTTGTAATCAGGTTCTACTGTATTAAGAAAAATGCACCATTGTCGAACTTAATATGTTTTAACAGAATGACATCTGTCAGAAACTCAATAGCATGAAAAAATATTCAGACATTTTAGAGATTTAATATATTTTAAACAATGACACTATTTCTTTACAGTTGTATAGAAGATTTTTACGCTGAAACATCATTATCTGAAAATCATTATTTAAAAACCTTAACAGTGGTTTTTAAAGAAAGACATTTATAATTCCCTTTTAAATTTTGATTAGTGCATAAACTAATCCAATTAGGAAAATCGTAGACTTGAATTTTCATTGAAATTTAGTATTTGTCTAACGGCATCTTTTAAGGAGTGTAGATATTCTCTTCCTTAATGGCGTCCTGGGGAAGGCCACGGGAAACCACCCCAGTATCTTTCCCTTGTAATTCTAGGGAGTCTGCTAGGGGTTCACCGTCTTGGGAACACTAGCGCTTCCTGGAGCACGGATGCTTCGGCAACGAAGCTCGCACTTCGGTGCGAACCGACCACACACAGATATTCTCTAAAAATTATTGTTTTATTGAATAATTGTGAGAGAAATTAAAGCTATGACGCAATTAACAAGTAAGACCTAAACAAATAAATTCCAAATCAAGAAGCTGGATCTTAAACGTGGATACAACGTTTGAAGAAGATTCATACTGATATTCGAGATTTATTAGAGGCTGGATACAATAAGATTCAGAAATTAATAAAAATAGGAAATGGTTAAATTAACAGATTCTGCTGCTTAATATTGGAAAAACTGGAAAAGGCTTTTATTGAAAAGAGATTGATTAAAACGAAAATAATGACATTAAATGTTATTGATATCAATTCATCTTAAATATTTTTTTAAAATTTAAATTAATCAATGTAATTAATTAAGGCAGATCAGATATCCATTTTGTGAAGAGAATTTATGAATCTATTTATGAATTTATGAATCTATGAATGCATTTATTAAATTTCATAGACATGTGAAACAAATTGCGAAGTACTTATCTGGATGAAATGTACAGAAGAGCTTTCAAGAGCGATAACAATAAAACATGGGTGATATAACATATTTAGAATATCGTTGTCTACTTTTTTCTCACAGTACGATAACCATGTCTCTTACAGTTCACTTTATGTCACTATGTTTACGCAGTGTATAAATAAGACTGCTTTGTTCTATCTATCACTAGAAGGACAGAAGATATCAGAAGAGATTACAGTAGACTCCCTCTTAACCGGACTTCGTTTAACCGGATCTCCGCTTTAGCCGGCCGAATTTTTTTTTATCTTAAAAATGTAAAAAATAGCTAAAAATAAAAACACACGTGATTCGTTATTTAGCATTGGTATGACACGTATTTAAGATACAACGTATCCAATACAGATTCAAGGGGTGGAAAGAAAGATGATTTTGGATGGGCCACGAAATCATTTAAATCATTGTTTGTTCTCGGTTGTACCAGTCTTAAGAGTTGAAAATTTGTTCAAAAGGTTATCCATTTTTTTAATGGTACGTAACTTATAATACTTTAATATATTGAATAAAATGACGCAATACTGTCTTTTAATTGTGTATTTATTTAAAAGACAAATACATACAAATATATTTATTTCACTTCTCCGGTTTAACCGGATTTTCGCTTAACCGGCTTACCTTCGGTCCCATTTAAGCCGGTTAAGAGGGAGTCTACTGCACTTAGAAATAACATTGACGCGATTATACTCTGATGCTTCTATCAGTAACAAACGGTGACATTTCCAATTTTATTAGATTTCAGAAACAGCACAATTCCTTGTATTCCCGACGTTTCTTTATTATTACGTCTGATAATACCAGACACTATTACAGTCATTTCCTCAACCTGGGTTCGCGAGAGAGAAGCAAGCTTTTGATTGACAGTACTGAGCTAGAGGTCTTTCCGGTCCGTAGGATGATAGGAGAGAATGTCTTTTCCCCAACATCCGTTTATGAGCAGTTGGTTGACTTCGGAGACGAACAAGATCTAAAATGTAAAGAAATTAAATAGGAAGTAATATTTTTATCCATCGCGACACAGCTATCCCCTATCTCTTTCTGTTATTCTCAGCTTTCAAAACCCATGGATGAATTGTAGACTAACAAGTGTAAGTGTGAATTGTACTGTGAAGTTTTCATATTTTTTGTGATGTTTCATTCAGTTATTTAATATGAGCTTCTGTTTTATTAATGTTGGTGTTTTACAAATTTGTCTGAGGGTCCAATGTGATGACTTTTCCAGACGGGATGTTAATTATGAGGATTTTAGGCCTGAAATTACTGACAAATATGAAAAGATTAGTAATGAAAAAGTGAAGAACAATCTTCTGAGTCATTCCAGTATTGCACTAAGGGAAACAAAACCTCCACTTTTACAACGGGTTTTAAATGAATGGATGATTCAATGTGTCTTCTTTTATTGATATTGTCTGTGGCACTTAACTACAAATCACAGCTTTTTTACCAACATGGGACCTATTATTTAAAACGGTTATTGAAATTTCAAACAGATTAAACCTTTTTTTTTTAATTCAGTGAAACGGTTCAGAAACAAATTGTTTAGTAGCAGAACTTATTTTTCCAGAAAAGCAAAATTTGCTAGGCCAAGATTTTCTAAGAGAAATTGATGTGGTTCCACTCTCAAATAGTGCAATAAATTGACTACATAATAAACTGAAATAACAGGGTATTTTTTTAGTCAGGATTTCATCAAAATGTTTTGTTATAATCATATCCTATACAGATATGTATTTGGTGAAATTCTTGTGAAAAGAGCTGAAACTATGCTGTTCGAAATGCTTTGTCTTCGTATCTAGAAATAAACGTTTTGTTTTGGGGTCATTGTGTTGGCATCAACGGTTGACTCCTTGAGAGGTGTCGCCTCTCTTTTTAAAAAAAACTAACTCCATCTCGGGAGATGCTGTGTTCAAAACTTGGAGATGAATGAAAAAAATACTGGATGATGCTACTAAAATAGTTAACTTTATTAAGAAAAGATCAGGTCACTCGACAATAATTAAAACCCTACGAAAATCTAGACAAAGAGAAGGTAAATCTCTTGGAAAATTTAGAAATCCGATGGGATAGCAGAGGAAAAGTTATCAAGAGGTTATTTGAGCTGAAGATGAATTATAGGAGTAGTTTAAAGAAAAACTTTAGAGTAGAATTTTGCTTTGCTCAGTGCTTTAAAGCACGGCTGCAGAAATTAGCTACTTAGCAGACATCACATGAATCAATGACTCAGTTGCAAGATCCTGTAGGAAAAGTTTTGATGTTAAATAATAAGATTCAAGCATTTAAAAGTAAAGGAATCTTTTGAGAAATCTGTTTGAGGAAAAAAACGATAATGTAATGGAAAGCGTAGTTCAAATAGATTTAAAGAACATTGGGGGACCAAGAACAGTCCAATGGCTAGAATACCTCACTGGCAAAGACTGAGTTCGTTGGTTCGAATCCCGTACCAGACGAAATCTTCTAATTGTGCTTCGTGAAGAAGAATATTGGTGCCGAGTCTTATTACCTGAAACAACTACAAAAACATTCTCCCTCCTTTTCAATATAAGTATTAACAAAAAGAAACCCTTTTCTCTCAATTTTCTGATCAGTCTGAGAACTTGACTTGGAGAGAAGATGAAGAACTTACTATTCACGCTATATCGTGACTGTTGATAATTTTTCCTGAGACATGAGGGTTATCCAAGGTGAAGAGGTTGAGAGCGTGTGACTGGAATAAACCACGTGTGACTGGATTTATGGTGTCGCTGCAGTTGGTATAAGATCTTAAGAAGATGTTTCAAGAGTAATGAATGTAATAAATCAACAAAAGAATGATTTCTTTCAAATACCTCCACAATCTTCAGTATTCTAAATTCGAGATTCATTTCACTGAAACCAAAATAGTGCATAAATCTACGTCACAAAACCAACAAATAATGACAAATAATGTTGTGAAAAGAACTGTGTAAAAATCATTGAACTCATTATGAAACTTCAAAATAAGCAAAATAGTAAACCTTAAAACTAAGATTGAAGCTTTCATTAAATTCTAGATTAACTTTTGAAACTGAATTTCATAATATAAATGAAGATCACCGAAAAACCAATCCTATATTGGACTAAGGAATTTAATAAAAGTCCTTGTGAATAGTTATAGTAATTTATTTCACATTATTTAGAAATTTTATAAAAAAAAATAATAAATAAACAAATTTACCTCCTAGAGGAATCCAAATAACTCCTAGAAATATATTAACAAACAAAATTGTCAAAATCGTTTTCAGAAGTAATATGTAACATTAAATTAAAGAAAATTAAGTTTAATTATTTATTATTATTTATATTATATTATTATTTACATTTAAGTTCAATTATTTATGTGTTACTGACACATCAATTCAGAATTTAGTTACCATCTCAAACTTTAAATAAAATTTTTAACAACTTCTAAGATTTAATATAAAACAATAAATTGTCACTTCAAAAAGGAGTATTAAAATATTCCTTTGTTTATATTTTTAAGTTGGCAGTTTTACGAATTTATTTTATTATATATTAGTATTTGCCACAATAATTACGTAACAATTACACTGGTCAACACGATTTTATTTCACAAGAAAACTAAATAGTGATTCAAGTCTAGTTTTGCATACTGAATTCAAATATGCAATCAGAATTTTTCCATCAGGCATAGTTTTTTTGGTGAGGGTCATTTTTGTATAATATACTTCTATATATTATGCTTTTTTTATTATAATTCTTGTAAATTATAGAGTGGTAATTTTATTCAAAAATTTTGGCACTAAGCAGACTTATTCATGTTGAAACATGTTCTAACATGTTCGAATATTGCATTGTTTTAGTAAGCAGATGGCCAGTAGCCAGTATTGAAATTGTAGTTACCCTGGCAATACATGTAGTAGTTTTCTGTTGTATATTGTTTTTCTTTGTAACTTTCATGAGTTTTATAAACGTTTCAATATGCCAAGAAAGTGTTTAAATCAACCAAATAATTTCTGCTTTGTCTATGGAGAACTGACTTTCAAGTCTCAAAGACGAAATTTCACACCACTTGTGAAAAATTGTTATGAGCTTTTTTTGGGTGTAAAGCTGGTGATTTCGGTTAGACTGGGTCCCAAATTTATGCTGTGTATCATGTGTTAGGCTTCTCACTGGATGGAGAAAAGGCATCATATGCCGTTTTCAGTCTCTATGATTTAAAGGGAACATAAGGACCATTCAACTGACTGTTATTTCTGCTTAACTACCATTAAAGGAATTACGTCCAAAACAAAATATACAGTTAAGTATAATTTGGCATCTGCAATGAGGCCTGTGCCACATAGTGAAGAGCATCTTGCACCAAAGTGTCCAGATTTCATGACCTTAAGTGATAACTCCGACTTCGAGCCAGCTCACACTGAAGACGAAAGAAAGCAGGGAAGTGACCCTACATTCGAAGCAAGTAGTTCATCAGAACCTCACTTTTTATCTCAAAAAGATCTTAATGAGCTTATGAGATTTAAATTTGTCTACACAGTCGGCTGAGCTTTTAAGTTCCAGGCTCAAAGGTTGGAATCTACTCCAAAAACTTACACGGATAGGCGTTTATCGTAGTCGCAATAGTGATTTAAGTGACTACTTCTGCAAAGAAGGCCAGCAAAAGGCTGCTGGACCATAAAGAGAGACATCCCGAAGGCAAAATATAGCCGAAAATCATCATATACAACTTTTTAGGTAAGCCAAAATTAGCCGTATATTTATTACGGATTACTTAGTTTCGTTAGTACATGTGCCACAAAAATCCCTGCCTGATGGAAAACATCTGAGAACATATTTGATGTCAGCATGGAAAAGATAGATTCCTTTTACAACTTCATTTTAAATTATATGGACTATAGCAGAATACTCCTTTGACAACTATTTATTCATTCACTAATTGTTATGCGTCACAAAATCCATTGTCTAAACTAAAGATTGTTAATATACCAAATTCTTCAACGATCTTCCTTCTTTCCATCTCGAATATATTAGACAAATATAAATATAAACAAATATAAATATTTTAAATACTTATGTGATATGTAGAAGAGTTTAAATTTGTCTAAAGATTGTTAATGTTTATTTAGTTATGAAATTCTTTTTATGTAAATCCGGAACATGTTTAAAATTGTGAAAATAATGTAAACGAAAACAAACACTAATTTCTCATAAAGATCCACGAGGGAAAAATTTCTAATCCAATGTTAGATTGTCCGTAAATTTGTATGCCAGGTTTCAAGAAGAGCCATCTAATGGTTCAAAAGTTGTTATAGAAGGGAAACACACAATTGATAGGGGGTAAAGATGTATCAAAGAAAGTGTATTAGAGTGAAGATTTGGCCTGTTATTTCATAGGGTTTTTCTACTGCTCGTGCTTCAATTCATGTGAGGACAGAACAGTTGCTGTTAAGCTTCAAAATAAGATTTGGGTAAAGAGGGAACAATGAACAATGCTTTTAAATGTGCTTGTCTGTGAAAATGATTATAAGAATTAAAATGGATACGAGAAGAGCAATGACTCCTCCTAGTTTGTTAGGAATAGATCGTATGAACGAACAGAAAATATCATTCGGGTTGAATATGAATAGAAGTTAACACAGGATAAGCTGGGCTAAAGTTTTGTTGAGAGACTTCAGCAAAGTATTATATTTTCACCAAAAGATCAAGCGTTTCAAAGCACGGATCAAGATGTGTTCGAGGGAAAAGTCTTCAAATGGAGTTGACGACTCTATTCAACATTTTCTGATGCCATTAGCAAACAAGTATGTTAAAAAAAAGGAAATTTTAAAAAAATTCGTTAAACTTTCTGCATTAGTTACATTATTATTTTAGATTTTGAATATAAAAAGTTAGCATTAAAGTAAAGTTTTTCATCACAACTTTTATAAAGTGGACAGTTGTCGAAATCTGCCTCTGTTTATCATTTCCCTGTTAAAGTACACGTTACGGTTCCCCTGATTTTATTTAACGTTAAAAAATACACACTTACAACCTTTAGTTTTCTATTATAAATCACAACCAGTACCTCTGCCATTTTCGTAAACTAATTATATTCAAGGATAATTTTTAAGTACGGAAGTTTTCGACTTCCGTATTATGTATAAATATATAATTTTTTTAAAAATTACAGTTTTCGACTGGAAAAATTAATAATCCATTTCATTGATAATAGTTATATAAAAATAATTTATCACTACTATAAATACTGTGGATATTTTATGATTAATAATAATTATCCAGTATATTCTAAGTTGAAATAATAAATGTATTCGTAAACAATAGATACAGTGTTCGAATTTCTTGACTTAAAGGAAAAGTTCTCACGTAATTTCATCAGCAGACGATATCATCACTTAGACAAATAACAACTTAGAAAAAAGAAGAATCATTATTAAAGCTCCATATTCTATTCTTCTTTGTTCAAATACTTTACAAAGGGAATGATGATAAACATAATCTTGAATATTATGCATATCAATATTAGAAGTACAAGCTGTAATACATTGTCCATGTTTGCCATATTCTCTTCTTTTAGTATTCAATAAAACTGTTTAAATTAATTTTTAGTTCATCGCTACAGTTCTTACACCAATTATTAACACTAATATGCACTCAACAACGAGTCCCTGTAACACAATGAAGTTCACAGCATCAAGTTCATGCTTTACCATTGTTATTTCCACATCTTTGATTGTTATGTTCTTCGTGAACATTTATTTTACTTAAATTTTGTTTTTGTTGCCGGTAGGCACCTGAAGTGCGAGCTTCGTAGCCGAAGCCTCCGTGTTCCAGGGAGCGCTAGTGTTCCCAAGATGGCGAACCCCTAGCAGCCTCCCTACAATTTCAAGGGAAAGATATTGGGGTGGTTTCCCGTGGCCTTCCCGTTAAGGAATGACGTCAGACCGAAGAGAAAGTGAAGAAGAGGCTGGACAACACAGGAAAGGAAATTGAAACAACCATGCCGCTGCCGGGATTCGAACCCAGGTACTGGCGCACTGGCCGCCACGGCAGACCGCCGCCGAGACCGCATGACCACGCCAGCACTTAAATTTACTTAGAATTTAATATTTTCTGTTAAATTTCAAATTTACTTCGACTACAAATACACGATATTAGAGCCATCGAAAGTTATACTACATCTCTTTGAACCTAGATTGTTCTTTTCGCCCTATAGTCTTCAAAAGCTCGTTTTTAACTATGTATATCTTGAATAGGATAATTGATTAAATCTTGATTTTGTACTTTACATTTCGTAAGGCTTTTTAATTTTTCTTAAATATTATTCTTGAATTGACCCTTAAAGAATAGGTCACATAATGACCAGAAAATTGGCCGGTCCTCAGAAAGTTGAAAAAAAAAATGAAATCATGTTCATTTCAAGAAGCAATAAATCATTTTACGTAATAGTTAGATAAGAAATTAAAACAAATATTTACAAAAAATAAAATAGTAAATATAAATACATAAATATATATACAGAAATATATATCTCCAATGAAGTATATCAATTGACTTCGAGTAGATGATCAACCAGAAGATTTTTTTTTCCATCAGACGTCGTACTCCAGCATTGACAATCCCAAAAGGATTGTTCTGGCCACCTACATTATTAGGTGCAATAAATACATATGATAATGAATGTCCACACCGCTCTTGATTGGTTGATCAATATCTTCCAATTGTATGTATGGATTGACCAGCCATGTCTCCCGACCTTAATCCTATAGAACATGTCTGGGATACTCTCTGAAGAAGGGTTGCTGCCTTCATCCCCCTCCCCCCAATACCTGCAGAACTTTAGAAGACCTTAAAAAGAATAATGGCCTTTGGTACCTACTGAGTTCGTAGACACCATTATCAGTAGTATGGAAGGCAATGTAGGCTGTCAGACAGAGCATTGATGCTAGCGGTGACCACACCCCATACTGAGGTATTTTAGCAATTTAATTTCAACATTTAGTTGATGTGGTCCTAATGTGACTGTGGGCGAAGTTACTGCAAACGAGACTCTGGGGTATTTCCCGCATCATAAAAGAGAGATAGACGAGACCTTTCGCGTCTTATTGTTCAGGAATCGTCTTCAGGTCTGGTTTTATGGTTGACCTGGTTCTACATGTATCAGCATACTTAGAGGAAATCGATGCTTCATACAAAAATGGTTTTGGTTCGTTTGCTAACTTATAATGTGTTACAGATTTTTCAAATTAACATTCATACAAATTAATCATGTATTTTTTTTTTAGTTATGATGATTTTCTGCTGGTTTTTTTTTTCCTTAATTAATGGAAACCAGTTTTTCTATTCAATACATTTAGAAAAGTTGTAAGATGATTTTGTATCTCTGAACATTTTCTCGTCTCTTTGCTTTTACTATTTATGTAATATTATTACATATATACAGGGTGAATCTAAAATAGGTGGAAAAACTGTGGGGGCATATAATTCACAACAATGCGGTTGTGTAATTCAGTAATACTAACAATAAAGATACTGTTCATCTCCATTGTTTTCTTTGTAGTCTGGCATCGTTTCGTTGGATTGGAATAACTCAGCAACCATGCATTTCCGGCCATATGTTTATCTGACCTTTTTTACTTCGTTTGCTATGGGGAAGCCATGTATTTATCATATTAAAAAAAGTTAATTGAATTGAATAAAAGGTAATTAATATTGGAAAGGAAGTTTTTGTTGTGGACTTAAATTGAATGTCTGGGATATTACATGAACTAAGAATAAAGTGAATATTTATGAAATGATAGCTTATTAGTTAAAATTATAAATGATACTAAAATAAAAAACTATTTTCTAATGTCTTACAACTATTCAGTTTCCTTTTATATGTCACTGATGGAGCCAAAAGATCTGGTTTGTTGTTATTCAAACCTCTCTGCTGTAATTGGGAATAAAATTTATTCAGTTTCTAATTTAGTTAAGGTTATTTTTAATCTTAATAAATATGTATTGAAGAATTAGAAAATACATTCGAATGAGAATTGAAGAATTAGCAAAGTTATTGAATTGTTATCTAATTTACTGTCTACAGCAGCAGAACTTTATTGGCTTCTACTCCCGCAAAGACGTAAAACCTTCTTTAATAACTTTTTTTGTTTGGTTCTAGAACATCCTATTAGGAAACTTCGTTGATACGTATATCAGCAGGGCCGTCGCATGGGCGGGGCGACCGGGGCTAGAGGGGCGCCGCGGCAACGGCAAAAGGAGATTCCGGTTTTTTTTTGGGTTGTTGAATTGGAGATTAAGAGGGCGCCTGATGAAATCTTGCCTAGGGCGCTGCGGCAACGGCAACAGGAGATTCCGTTTTTTTTTTATTGTTGAATTGAAGATTCCGTTTTTTTTTTGTTTTTTTTGGTTGTTGAATTGGAGATTCAGGGGGCGCCTGACGAAATCTTGCCCCGGGGCCAACAAACCATGCGACGGCCCTGTATATCAGTTATTGGAATTGCATGGAAATTCAAGGATAAATGTTTTTTATTATTATAACATGAAAATCAAAACTCAAATCAGTTGAGGTGTTTGAGGAATTAGATGAAGAGTTGAAAATCCCTCCGAAATCAGTACAACTGTGCTTCAATAATCTTATCTGAGATCAAAATAGACAGATTTCATGGCACTACGAGATTAAGAACCCTTCAAACAAATCTTCTGATGAAAATTCGAAGCCCTACCTGCGTGAGCTTCGAATGATGAACAGATAATAACACAAATGAAATTTTGAACTGAACATCCAAATTTTATTAATTTTACTGCTGTTACTTATATATAACAAATTAAAGTAATAATATATTGTATTTACTTGATTCTATTAAAATCCAAAACAAATAATCTACAAACCAGTGATAATTCTGTAAAAACAGAAAAGACAGTCAACGAAGTTAAAGAAAAGCACACATTCTTTTAGATAGTAAATAGAGATGGTCAAAGATGACTAGAGGCAATATCGTTAAGGTTCCTATAAAAATAAGCTCAATTTATAAAAGAAATAATTTGAAGAATTCATTAAAGAACGCTTTACCCTTAAGGTTTCTTTATTATAAAATAGTTGTATTAGGTTTCCACTTTACATATCTACACAAATAAACATAAAAGTCATTTGAAAATTAAAATAACAAAAGAACAATAGTCATGAAACTAAATTTTATGAACATTAAAATGGCATTTTATAGCAATCAACTTTTGAACGATTTGTTCTGGGATAGTTCGGAAGATTTGAATTTTATTCCTATTGCATAACAATAACAATGAATAACTCATAAAAACGATGAAAACTAAGCTTGCTTTTACTTCATTTTACTGTATTAGTAAAGCTAATTGGAAGGAAATTAAGAGGATAAATATTGGAGTCATTCATAGGTAATAAATAAAATTTATACTATCATAAATAGAACAGACTGTAATTTATTTTAAAATAAAATATATTTTACGAGACACAGTCAACGTCAGATATTTACTATGAAAATTACACTTCAATCACACAAGATAATCATTGGTAGATTATCATCTTTACATTAAAAATAACAAATTACGAGCGACTGAACAATTATGGTCTTAAGGTGTTTTCTTTTGACTGAACGCAGCCAATATGGTTTTATGATTCCATCTGGTCGAACAGTAGGATCAGTCTACTGTTGTGCCATTTTGGATAGATGAAATCGAAGCGACTAAGTTTGACTGCCCTTCTTATTAATGTTTTGTAATTTAGTTTCATTTAAAGCATATTATTGGTTTTTTTTAACAGTGCAAGTAAGGCAGTGTCCACCAAGCTTTCATTAACTTTGATCGTTATCAAATCTTCCCTCAACTGATATTTTCTGTGCACCAACATTCGTTAGAAGCTTAACAGTCGTTAAATCGCTGATGAATCGTCAAATTTTAGCGGCACGAATTTGGTCCATTCCATCAGTTCAGCTTTTTCTAAGAAGACTGACATCGGCTCCGATTGAAACCGATTCCTAGAATTTTAACAAGGATGAATTAAATGTATCTTTTCTATTAAAAGTTCCGAAAATAATGTTAAATACGATTAATTCCTTTGAAGGTTCGTGCCTTGGCAATTCTTATCTTCAAGAGAAAAAATACTGTCCAACTATTTCTTTTCTTCTCCATTGCAGCTGCCATTTTGAAACGTACTTGTGCCTATGAAAAGTCATCCGGAAATGACGTTAAATGTTATTAACCAATCACAGCCACTTTTAAAGACATGATACGCTAACAAGGACTCATCAGTGAGTTTTTGTCAAATTGGGTTTGGTGCACACCAATTTTTACTTGAAGACTGATTAAAAATTAATGGCTCACTGATTTGACAGAATGTTGGTGCATGCGCCCTAACAGATTTGTAACTAAATTTTCTATTTAATGTTAATGTCTATTTAATTAAAATCATTTATTAGATATAAAAAGATCTTCCCAAGATATTGTGAAAAAATATTTTAGATAAATGTTTAATCAAAATTATTAGAAATTAGTTATCTTCATTTCGAATATCTATTAAGAAACGGGAGTAAAAACCTACAAAAAATTATTCTACAGCAAATTTAAGGAAGTTCTCCGCTGTCGTCGTAATATGATCGCATAATTTGATTGAAAACACGTTTATGATGGTCACTGGTATCCTATGTTTTCGGGTGTCTGTACGACCTTCTCTTGATGTAACATACTTCGGAACATGGCTACAGCGCCGAATACAACAGAATTATTGGATGCTCGTCTACCGAAGCTTTCTGTAAAGTAATTGCACACAAACCTTAAACTTGAGCCATTTTGCCTTCCTTTTCCGTATGAGCGGAAATAATGCACCACTAAACAGACCTTTTCCTCAGTAAATAACATTGTTAATACTGCTAAAATGTCTTCTTAAAATTCCTTTATTCACGATATTTCGTTTTCTTCAAAAAACTTCTTCAGGTTAATTTGAGGACAAGAAATCTCTTTCTTCTTCCTCCAGAATTCGTTATGATCCATCCGTGTTTACAATTCAGTACAACACGTACAACAACACATGAACCGTCCGTGTTTTCAATTCTATTTACTAACAATTTGCTGATTACTAATACTGTTTACAGGTGTGGAATATAATATATGTCAGCACCTGCGACAAGACAAGTGGGGGTTATATATGTAATCTCAACGTGGCCCTGCATTTTCAGTTCTGTAAATTAATAGCCATTCTGTAGCAACTGACATTCAACACGTACAATGATGAGATTAAAATCAGTTGTTGTCAAATGATACTGCAACATGAGATACAAGGTGCGTTTTCTTCCATGAACAGTTTAACTCTGGGAGGATACCGAGATGGAAGTAGGATAAGAAGGTCGACTTCCAAAGGCACAATTATGAATTTTCAAACAAACAAGTGCTAATGATAAATACAGGATGAGGAAACAAGAAGATGCAAAGGACAACTTTTCAATGTGATGCAACTAAGCAGATGAAGATTACGGAAAATCTAATCTTTCATGAAAACAACAGAGAGAAATCTCGCATTTAGGCCTAATTGTAAAGTAAATGATAAAGAAGTGTTGGATATTGAAATAGAGACATATCGAATCCAAATAATTTCCAGGATGAAATACATGAGAAATATGTGAAGAAAGGCAAATTAAACTTAATTTAAAGTATCTCATTCGCAATAGGAAGCATAGAATCGTTTTAAATTATATTAGGACTAAAGTGAATTTAAAGTCACTGCTGATTTAAATTGTAATGAAAACTGTAATACATACACTACAGTTTATAAAAAAAAACTATATAAAAAACAAAAAAACATAACACCTATCACTTTGATTTTTATAGGATCTGTAATGAAAATGTCCTGTAAAAATCAAAGTCGTAGTGTTCTGTTTTTTTTTTT
>JAFIDM010003189.1:3287819-3318330 GCA_023159025.1 Thereuonema tuberculata | reverse complement strand
TAAATAATTTTTAATTTTTAAACTCAGTGTGTTGGCTGTTTTAAAGACTTTTAAAAAACTTTTATCATTGCATTTAATTAAATATAATTAAATTATCATTTCATTATTTTTAATTAAACGAATTGATCTAAATTAATAAATATTCTTGATTGCAGCTGCCTTTCTTAAAATACTGTACTTTTAACTTTTTATTTTATTAAATCTTATTAGTTGGTCGTAAGAATATATCGATTCTTAGTCTTATGTTTACTTTGTTATTTTTTTTTTTAATAAAACTATCAAACTACGAAATTATCCCAAACCCAACGTAACCTTCAGCTGTACTAAATGCCATACAAGTGAAGGAACGCACTATTCCTTGTATAAAAAAAAATTCTCCATGATCATCTTCAATTGAATACTTTCTAATGTCCCCAAACTTCCATTTCTTTATTAAATTATTACTATTTCACTGTTTTTTCTTTTTATCCTGACCCAAATTCGTGTAATTTGTAATTTAGATGTAATTTTCTTTTTCATTTTGTTTTTCAAATATAAATTCTAAGAAGAAGTGTTATTGTGTTGTTTATAATTTATGTTTGTCTAAATTATATTTATCTTTTCGATCTGCATCTGTTCGCCTTCAGTCAATCTCTGTAGTTTTGAATTGGAGACTCAGCTGATGGAATTCCAGGAATCCATCAAACTTCATCCAGCAAATATCTTCTACATCAATTTTATGTTCACACGTTGTGATTGTCTTTCAATCCTGTGACTTAATTTACTTCGAACACGAATTTGTAAAGTGAACCTGAAAAGCTAATGCGTATGTATTTCTTGGGATAAAACATTTCACACTAGCAATTAGCGTTTTTATGGCTTTGAGGAGATGAGCCACTGTATCGCTATTCAAGAAGTTAGTGTATCTGCTACCAACGTTTTAAATTTATTTGTAATTTATAAAATGAAAACTGTGATTAGAACGATAAAGAAAAATGGTATATCCTAATCTTCAACTTGTAATAATCTATTTTCTTTTAAAACAAAAACTATGGAAAACGTAAATAGAACAAGGGAAAAGAATTTACAGTTAAATATATGTGCTCCGTCTGTCCTCCTTTCCGTGGGATAGTACAAAAGATCTTTCAGGTCGACGTGCTCGGCTGTCAAGCCACCCACATTCACAAGTAATCTAATCTAAATACATGTGCTTCAATCAGCTTTGAAAGTAACAGAATTAAATGTTGTAGATAAATGATACAAACAGGCGTATCATTTTCTAGAATACATACATATTAGATATTAGACAATATTCAGTTCCGTGATATAACGTCAAACAATTCCCTTATTTCTTTTAAGGAGAAGTCGCCTGATCGATTTTGCCGAATCTATTGAGAATTTCTACAGAAAATCTATTAACAAAACGAGATTGTATGTGACTCTGCTCCAAAATCCCTAGATTCCACGAAATTATAATAATAATAATAATAATTTTTTTTTTTTTTTTTTTTTTTTTTATTATTGACCCGTGTGGTATTTCCGACCCCCATCGGGCGCATCCCCAGGTGGCGGATCGGGGAATGCCCGGCAATTTTGCAGGGTAGGTGGGAAATAAAATACCACCCGCGGACCAAACCGGAACCCCCCCTCATTTATGATGGAGAATAATCGTAAAAGATGCCTCGGAAAAAAGTCGCTACCTGGAGATCGCCAGGGTACGTCTGGAGCTGACGCTGGACGTGACAGCATGCGAGCCGTCAGTGATGGGATTTTGAACAGGCGGACACCCATCGGGAAACCCGAAAAAACCACAGCCGACAGAAATAGGACTAACACCACACAAACACCTGCAACTGATGCTTCCCACCCTACACCAGTAGGAAATCGTGGGACCACAAAAGCAGGAAAACAACGAATACGCATGAAGTGGACGCCCGAAATGAATAAATGTATCATGCATGCGTATTACACAATAACCCGACTGGAAATTGATAAAATAAATTACAGAAAATACATTTTTGATTAAATTCAAAGAACAGTATCCTGAATTGGATGTCACTGAGCAAAGAATCGCCGACCGAAGACGTGCCATTGTTCTCAAAAACCTCATACCTGCTCCAATATTAGAAGAAATAAAACAACAAAGTAAACAAGGAACTGTCTAGAGATAGCAACACAAACGCTCAGAACCAGGAAGAAAACAACATAGACATTGTTTCTACAAACAACGAAGCAGTACAACCACCAATTCATCCCTCAGCAGACCTTCCAAATTTAAATAATCTGACTATTGACACATTACTAACAGAAAATACAGAAATAGCAGAAAACCAATCACCCACAATCAACATAGATATTAATCAATCTGAAACACCAGCCGATGACATAAATGAATTATCGGATCTGTTAAACAAAACAATAATAGAATTTTATGGAACTGACCCCAACAGACGATCCAAAATACCAAAAATAAATACCTCAATAAAATTAATGCAAACAGTTTCAATAGTAAATAATATTCTACCTAAGTTTAACCAATATCTAACCAATATCTCTGATATTCATCTATTGATATATGCAGCCGCTATTACAGTCAGTAAATATTTGGGCTTCAAAATTAAACCAAGTATACAACCAGATTCAACATTAAGAAGAAAACCAATCATACCACCATGGAGAAAGCGTATAGAACGTGATATAGAACACCTTAGGCAACAAATTGGTAAATTAACACAATATCAAAATGGAAGTAGATCAAGAAAACTAGTATCATCACTAAAATCTATTTTCAAAAGCATTAACACTAACACTACAGATAATAACCACAATAGACATGTCAAAGAGTATCTTGAACTTAATAAACAAAACCTAGCAGTTAAAGTTGGACGCCTTAAAAGATATAATAAATCATTCAAAAGAAAACAACAAAATCTTCAATTTCAATCTAATGAAAAATCATTTTACAAACAGCTAAGATCATCCGCCGTAAATGAATCTGAGGGTAGATTACCAGATCAGGCTGATATATATAATTTTTGGTCCTCAATATGGTCAAATCCAGTAGAAAGCAATCTCAATGCTAGCTGGATTGGAAAAGAAGAAAATTTACACGCCAACTTAGAGGAAATGCAGTTCTCTGAAACAACAACTGAAGAACTCAAACAAGTAATAAAAAATACACATAATTGGAAATCACCGGGACTGGATGGAATTCAAAACTTCTGGTATAAGAAGTTTACATCTTTACATGCTCTCATAGCCAAATGTTTCACAGACATTATAAACAATCCAACACAACTACCAGAATTTTTTACATCTGGAATAACATATTTAAAGCCTAAATCAGTAAATATACATGATCCTAAACAATATCGACCCATAACATGTTTACCTACTATATATAAAATGTTAACGTCATGCATCACAAATAAAATATATAATCATATAGATCAATACAATATAATCACGGAAGAGCAAAAAGGATGCCGGAAGTATCATATGGGATGCAAGGAACAATTGATAATTGATTCAGTAATTCTTCAACAAACACGCAAACAAAATCGGCACCTTCATGTCGCATATTTAGACTATTGTAAAGCTTTTGATAGCGTCCCACATAACTGGCTTTTAAAAGTTCTGGAAATTTACAAAATCAATAGCACTATTATTAAATTTTTAGAAACAACTATGACAAAGTGGAATACAGCCTTGCATATAAATATATCAAGTAAAGGCTTTACTACACCAACAATTGATATAAAAAGAGGATTATTCCAGGGAGATTCCTTAAGTCCGCTCTGGTTCTGCCTTGCTTTAAACCCTTTGTCCTATACTCTTAATAATACTAACTACGGATTCAAAATTAAAAATAGCCCAGTCAAAAGTTTCACTCTGTCACATTTATTATATATTGACGATATCAAACTTTGTGCATCAAATGAACAACAGCTTAAATATCTCCTGGATATCACTAGTACATTCTCAAATGATATCTGTATGCAGTTCGGATTGGATAAGTGCAAATTGCTCCACATAGATAAGGGAAAAATCAAGTCTGGAAATTATAAAGTTTCGAACAATGAATCAATAAACTCTATGGAAGCGAATGATTACTATAAATATTTGGGATTCCGTCAATCAAAATCAATAGAGCATAAAGAAATTAAGAAAGAATTAACAACAGAATTCAACAATAGACTCAAATCCATCGTTAAAACTGAATTAAATGCACGCAGTACTATCAAGGCTATCAATACTTATGCTATATCTGTGTTAACATACTCATTTGGAGTAATTATTTGGTCAAAAACTGAAATAGCTGGCATAGAAAGATCCATCAGAACATTGCTCACAAAATTCAATCTGCATCACCCAAAAGCAGCAATAGAGAGAATGACACTTCCTAGATATATGGGAGGTAGAGGACTAATGGGCATACAACAACTTCTAGAAAATCAAATAATTAGCCTTCAAAATTTCTTCTGCACCAAATCTCATAGCTCACCATTGCACAGATCAATAGTATGTTCTGACAACAATCTTACACCATTAAACCTAAAAAATAGAGTCCCTCAAACAACAACCAATATAAATTGCACTCATCTGAATAGAAAGGTTGAACTATGGACCCAGAAGGAACTTCATGGACGTCATCTTAATGATCTTAGCCAACCATATGTGGATAAAATTGCGTCTAACAGATGGCTGTCATTGGGTGAGGTCTATGGTGAAACGGAAGGGTTCATGATAGCTATACAGGATCAGGTTATCCATACTACAAACTATGCAAAATACATACTAAAGGACAGCAACTTAACAGACGATAAATGCAGAAGATGTTATCAGGCCTCAGAAACAATCAACATATCATATCTGGCTGCAAGATGTTGGCCAACACCATAATCAAGTCGCAAAGATAATTCACCAAAAACTAGCCCATCAACACAAGTTAATAGATAATTATGCACCATATTATAAATACAATCCAGAAACTGTTCTGGAAAATACCTCATACAAACTTTATTATGATTTGACGATTCAAACAGATAAAACCATTCCCAATAACAGACCAGATATAATTCTAATTAATAAGCAAAACAAAACATGCTATTTGGTGGATATTGCAGTACCACTTTCCCATAATATCAAAAGAACTATTGAAGAAAAAGTCACCAAATATCAAGAATTGGCAATGGAAATAAAGAGAATTTGGAGTATGAAACAGGTTTACATAGTGCCAATTGTTATTTCAGCTACTGGAGTAGTTCCGAAGCAAATTCAAAACAGTCTTAAAATACTCCATTTGAATCCAAACACATATATCAAGTTACAAAAGGCGATAATAATCTCAACTTGCCACATCACAAGAAAATTCCTCAACTTCCTTCAATAGTAAAGAGTTACTTTGGCTAAAACCCGTACTCTCTACTTAAAACTCAGTTAACACTGAAGAAAAGAGAAGAAAAGAGAAGATAATAATAATAATAATAATAATAATAATAATAATAATAATAATAAAGTGCTTTGGTCCTTGACCCGCCATATTGTCTTTCCTGGGGAAACCCATGGTTTGAATCTTTTACGGTATAATAATAATAATAATAATAATTAAGTTTTATTGTCAGACAAGCTTTTAAATAAAATAACACTGCATATGTCAATGGCCAAGGTTTTAGAGTATTACAATGATTTATTTATTTACATTACAAAGCAGAGAGTATATAAAGCAAAACAAAGAATATTAAGTATCACAAACAAATATCCAAGTTACAAATATGAATCATTGATTCCTTATTGGCTTCCTGGAAATCG
The DNA here is from genome assembly GCA_023159025.1 of Thereuonema tuberculata. Classification (NCBI taxonomy): domain Eukaryota; kingdom Metazoa; phylum Arthropoda; class Chilopoda; order Scutigeromorpha; family Scutigeridae; genus Thereuonema; species Thereuonema tuberculata. Next base: position 3,312,540 of record JAFIDM010003189.1, on the reverse strand, counting down.
TGAAGGTCACCTGTATAAGGACTGAGGGAATTCTTTGAATTACTTTGTTTCTCAGCACCGCAATCACAGTTGAGAGAAAATATTTTGCCCATTTGAATAAAAAAGTCAGCATAATTAGTTCTAATTCTGTTAAGGATATAATAATAATGTATATGACAGATGTAATTGCTTTCGGCGAGTTCGAATTCACTTAAAATGGATATTTTTGTTTTTAATTACAGAACATGATTTATTTATTTATTTGCTGTTTTGTTGTTTTGTTAAGAACATGCTATTCCAGTACATGTATAGTAAAAACACTGGAAGGTTAAAGGAAAGAGAAAAGTTTTCATTACGAAAAGAGAAGAGCGATGGAATGAAACGAATAAATTTAAAGAAATGACAAGAAGTAGCTCAAAAAAAAATAACACAGCAACAGACAACAAGCAATTAAAAGCAATTAACAATTGGAATGTTCGACTACTTGGAAAAAATAATTTAACTCCGGCTAAAAAAGCAGAAGATATAATAATAGTAATAATAATAATCAGGTAGCGTCGATTGTTCATCAACAGCTAGCATACAAATACTCACTTATTAAGAATACGGTCCCTACTACAAGTACATACCACAAAGTGTATTAGACTCATCCTCACATAAGCTGTACTGGAATCGGCCCATTCACACAGACAAAACCATACATCACAACAGACCTGACATCACACTTGTTGAAAAGGTCAACAAACAGACTTATCTCATTGATATTGCAGTGCCTATCAGCAAGAACATGCAGAAAACTCACGCAGACAAGATCAGTAAATACACCGATCTAGCACACGAGCTCCAGAAGCAGTGGAAGCAGTACCGATTACGTGTTGTACCCATCGTCTTGTCCGCCACTGGTCTAGTACCTCACACATTGCACCACAGTCTCAGCACACTAGGACTTCACAAAAACACTTATGCACAACTTCAGAAGGCTGTAGTACTCAACACAACACGCATAGTTAGGAAATGTATGGACACAACCACTCATCCCTAATGATTCTTGCACACGTCTTTACACTTGGCAATATGTGCTTTGGTTCTTGACCCGCCATATTGTTTTTGCTGGGGAAACCCAAGGTTTGAAACATACAAACATAATAATAATAATATTGTTATTAATTGTTATTGTTATTAATTTATTACATTATTATAAATAATAGAAGGGCTGTCGCAGGAATCCCCAGGGTTGTAAGGAGCAACTCCTTATTGACAGACCGGTAATCCTGCGACAGGCCCGCGCGAAGAATAGGAACTTATATATCGCGTACATCGCTACAAGAAGGTATTTGACTGAGTCCCTCATTCCTGGCTCCTACATACTCTTTATCTCTACAAATACACCCCAAAATCACAGCATTCTTGGATGTCACGATGAAGAGTTGGAACACAACATTACATCTAAGCACCTCCAACACCTCTACAGTCCCCATTCCCATAAGGAGAGGTATTTTCCAGGGAGACTCCTTGAATCCTATTTGGTTCTGCCTCACCTTGAATCCATTATGCTACATGCTAAACAACACAAAACACGACTATAGGCTTACCTCAGGCACTCTGATACCATACAAAATAACACACTTACTCTATGCCACAGATAACGCTCAACTCACTAATTTACTACAAGTCATCCCACAGTTCCACAGACGTTGGGATGGAATTTGGAATCGACAAATTCCGGAAGCTACATATGACATGCGCGAAGACTTCGAATTTGGAGGATTTTGAACTCGACCATGGGCTGGCCATCAAATCCATGAAAGAGGGAGAGACCTGCAAGTATCTGGGCTTCCAACAAGGGCGCGTCATTGACAACGCAAACATCAAAAACGCACTCAAGAACATATACCGAGCTCGCGTTCACAACATGCTCAAAACACAACTCAGAAATAAAATTAAAGCCATCAGTATTTTCGCGGTCTCCACATTAATATATTTCTTCGGCATAATTCCGTGGACAAACACCAAACTCGAAGCACTAAAACGCACAACATGACACAATCAGATAGCGTTTATCTTTCATCAACAGCTAGCACACAAACACTCACTTATTAATAACACGGTCTCATACTATAAGTACACACCACAAAATATATTAGAGTCACCCTCAGATAAGCTGTAATGGGACCGCCACATGCACACAGACAATGCCATACACCATAATAGATCTAACATCACACTTATTGATAAGTTCAACAAACATGCCTATTTCATTGATATTGCACTGCCTATCAGCAAAAACATGAAGAAAATTCACACAGACAAGATCAGTAAATACACCGACCTAGCACACGAGCTCCAGAAGCAGTGGAGGCAAGACCGAGTACAGGGCCCATCCTCCTGTCCGCCCTTGGTCTGGTCCCTCACATATTGCAAAACAGTCTCAGCACACTAGGACTTCACAAAAACACTTTTGCACAACTCCAGAAGGGTGTGGTACTCAACACAACACGTATAGTTAGGAAATTTATGGACAAAACCACACATCCCTAACCTTCGTTGCTGACTTTCTTTACGATTTGGTCCTTGACCGCGACGTTATCTTTGCTGGGGAAACCCAAGGTTTAAATATTCTTTTATGTATTATTCTTTCACATAATAATAATTACAATAATAATAACAATTGGAATTAAAAATAAGAATAATACAATTTGAAATTTCACAGGAGAATATAAGTTAAAATAACATTTAGAGTAGACGAAATAATTATATTCGAGAATGGGGGGAAAAAAAAGCAAGAAACGAAAAAGTCTAAATGGAAAGTAAAGGAAACTAAATTAAAAACAAAAACTCTGTATCTATAAAGATGATTAATTGCTCGAAATAAGAAGAGTGAAGTCAGAGATAAGAATAAAAAGAAATTAATAGATTCTTTTTAATATTAAGATAGAAAGTGCATTTAGCTATGGGGATTAGCAATGAGACATAATTTTTAAAGATTTTTTTTAATGAAAGGAGATATATGTTAAAATATATTCAAACAACAACTTAAAGTTTAGTAATAAAATCAAAATTAACGTGTGTACAATGTTAATATCATCAAAGAAAAAATAAGATAACACACAATAACTAACAACAAAATTTCACTCTCTTTTATTGTTTATTATTGTTTATTTAAGTTTTTGATATTAGTGAAATGAGGGGTCATTCTTTTAAATGTTTGTTCTTTTGATGTATTGTTTCTTTCACTGAGCTGAGTTATGCTGGGTCGGGACTGAGCTGAAGAAGGTGGTGAAACCTGAAACGGCGTCGTCCTCAGTTACCCAGCAAATAATCTAAAATCAGATCAGATCAGCTCAGTGAAATTTTGTTGTTAGTTATTGTGTGTTATCTTATTTTTTCTTGATGAACTTAAAGTTTACTTTTGATAAAGTTTTGCTTTTTAAAATTTTACGTTTTTAATAAAGTTCTTTTAATACAGTAAAAAATTACGAAAATGGGTGGCAAAAATTAGTGCAAAGGTCAAACCAAGAAAGATTAATTTAAATAAGAAAGATAAATGGGGGGACAACGAATATATGAATAAAGAGATCGATTTTTTCTTTAAAAAATAAGCAGATATAATAACAGAATTCCATCAAAATGAAATATTTATTATAAGGATTTTGACATACAATTAACAGAAATGTAATTTTTACATGTTTAGATTATTTATTTTAATGGTATACTTAAAGTTTCAAATGAAATATTGAACAAGAGAAATCTACATTTTTTAAATCTAAAATAAACATTCATGGAAATCAATATTGGAAGGAAGAATAAAAGCAGATTCAGTGATAAGAATAATAGACGAAATCCCAACGAAATTAGTAGATTTATTAGAATTTCAGAGGAAACAAACGAGAAAGGGACGAAAGAGAAAGAAAGAGAAAAACAGAAATAAAATCTGACAGCTAAAACCCAAGAATGATTTTGTAAAATGCTAAAAAAAAATCAAATAAATGCTAAAAAAAAATTATGCAACACATGAAACTCTTGAAAGCAGATTAAATATTAAAATGGTTAAAAAATAACTTAAGAATAGTTTAAGTAAATGCAATTATAACGATATTATTTTAGAAAAATTCTTTAGAGAGTCTCATAAAATAATAATATCACAAATAGCAATAAAAATAACTGGATAAAATAAAAATAAGTATTTTTTTTAATCAACAAGGATGTTCATGATTTAAACGGAGCTGTTTTACAACATCTTAATCCAATCTGATGATTAAACTTCTAATCTGACTGTGACTTTTAGAAACTTCATCAATTGATGAATCATAATTCTCTGAATATAAATTCTTTTCTTAAAATCTTTTTCTTCAGGGCCAATGAAGTCATCTCTAAGTCACTGAGGTCGTTTCTTCAGTCTTTCTGTGTGAACTGATTTCAAACTTAATCCTCCGTTCAAATGAAAGAGCTTTGTTAGCTAATTTTTCTTTCTTCCTATTTTTTTTTTTTTTTATTATCTTCAAAGACAGAAGATATTTGAAACGACAAAAATTGCAAATGATTAAATCACTCTGTGAAATTGATTATTAATTATCAATTGAAGCAACCACGAAGTAGAATATATAAACGAATTCCATACAAAAACATATTAGAATACACATAAACGAAGTCCAGGAAATGAAAAGAAAAGTCAACTTTTTAAAAACTGCCCGAGTGGACGCTATTTTTTTTTCCATCGCAAAGTAACAACTATGGAAATGATAGACTAATATTGAAATGGAACATTTTAGTTTATAAACAGACGAAGAAACATTCGAAAGCCACTAACGGAATATATTCTTAAGGAAGTCAAATGAAGAACAGAAAGTTATTAAAATATTTTAGAAACTTGACTTAAAAATAAAGTTTAAAAAAAAGGAACTGATTTTGGAACAAGTGTTGATGATGCTAAAAGATCATCAACCAACAGCTACCAAATGATGCTAAAATTTTATTTATTGTCCTCCAAATGAAAGTTGGCCGGCGGAAGTTTGAACTGCGCAGCCCTTCCGGTAGCTGATCAATTATGTTTTCCTGTCACAATGGACGCCGTCGTCTGTTTTCACTGAGAAAGACATTTTGATAACGCCAAATTAAAACTTCTCTCGACTATTTAGCGTTATTTCAATACCAGTTGCTAACAATAAGTATTTATATAAATAAATAAATATATATTATTTATAAACACAATGCTCTTTTGCAAAGTAACAAGCGATTACCGTAATGGCGGCGTCCTGTCATAAAATCAGACGGATGTGCCTGACCAGACTAATCGATCATACATCCGCAGATCTCACAAAAACAGGACGGCCATCTCTCATTTGGAGGACAATAGTTATGGAGTTAGTAGGTACTTTTAAAAGTTTAGTATTATAATTTTTTTATAAACTTCTTTTATTTAGATTAGTATTATGTTTTCAAAGACTATTTACCTTTAGAGCATCATAATATTATTGCAATTGTTACACTATCTTGTAACTTTGTTACTTTTTGTCCTTTAGTAATATTCTTATAATAATGTGAAAAAATACTGATGACTGGACGAATAATATCAAACATTCATTTACATATAAATCAAATTAAGATTAAATAAACACTACTTCTTAATGTTTCCTTGCCAAACGCTGAATGGGTCTTGTGGAAACTTGGACAAGAGACAAATTAATTTTTATATTTAAATTTTTTTTATGTGTTGGTTCATATTGAGAAATTAACCCAGAAGTTGACAAAAAAATTCCCTCAAAAATCCCCCTAAAACAGCCAATGGAAACAGTAGAATATCATCTACCAATGGATATTAATCTGCTAAACAATCCATTCATGTTTGCGCACTTTGATAGGATTAAAAATAATCCGATTTCAGTAACTTCAGCAAATAATAGGAATTCAATTTATTTAAGAAAAATAAAAATTTTACTGTTTTTATTCAGCTGAAATTAGAATTTATAGATGTACGGAAATTTTTCTTTTCTATATTTGGACGATTTAAAAAAAAAAGGACAGCATTTAAGAAAGTGTGCTTTAAGTTCTTTTAAGTTTTTATATTAATTATAAATAGATCCTTTGAGTTATTGTATAGTAAATAATGTGAACTACATATATGGAAGGAATTACTTAGTCTGTCAATGGAAGTCATCGTATTGCTTTGGGTATGAAATCGTTTGATTTCCAAATCCTAAGAGGAAATAAACACATAACACTCTTATTGTCAAAGATAAATGAAGATTCATCAGATGAATAAACCAATATCATCTGAAAACCAACGAAAGATAAGAATTAATGGATGAAACAAACCAAATCTACTGACGAAGAAAAACTTTCATCAACCCATGTTAAAATATTTAATATTTTTCTCCATCTTCAGAATATTTGAAAACTTCAAGATTTCGTCATTCAAATACACTATGCTCTAATTTTAAGTATTTTCCTTAATAAACTGATAGCTATCCAATTTCATTCGTTTTCTCTACTTTTTCCTTATTTTTTGAGAAATTTATTGGTTTTATAATTCTGTGATTATTCATTAATAACTGATAAGAATTAATAATAATCTTAGATGTAGTACAAATAACTTAGAATTGAAAATTTCAAAAGCATATTTTTTTAAAATATATTTTCAATATAGTTTCTTTAGTAACTTTTCTTAATACTTTACAGCGCGATAAATGTTTAAGTTACTCTTAAGAGATGTTTCACGACCCTCAGATGAACTTGACTGTTAATAATCGTCGCCTGAGATGCAATTTGTGATAGTGTGTGAGGTGCTATCAAATGTCTCTCTAGGGGTTCTTTAGAGTCTATTCCCCTCAATGAAGAACGCTAACTATGAAATCATTAACTTGTTTTGTTATTAATACCGAGAGGAACTTACTTTTTTTCCCACTTCCTTCGCAGTCAGGGATATCGTATGACTAAACGAATTCTTTGCTCTTAACATGATTCATTTAATTGTTGTTTTGAATTACATCTTTGAGAAACAAGAAGTAAATATTTAACTTCTTAGAAAGAATTAAAGCGGGTTTCTTCTTGTATTTTATTTATTTATTTTTTATTACCATTATTATCATTATTAAAAGTAATAATAATAATATCAAAATATAAATGATAAAAGTGTAATCTTAAATAAAAAGCTTTAATGTAGCATACTAAATCCCAAACAAAAATACAATGTATGTAAATTTATATAATGACTATTGAAAGAGGAATTTTAACTACATAATTGACAATATATTCAACAATATTGATTAAAAAGAAATATACATATATGTATAACTATATAAAAGACCAGTTCTTCGTACGGATTACAAATAACATGTTTTGATATGGATGAGAAAGAAATTGAATTGAAATTGAATGCATGACTTCCCGCCCCTTTCGTCCATTCGCCCGATCTCCGCATCAAACCTTCCCTAGTTACAATCACGTGATCACTACAAATATTCAATATATTCAGTACAGCTATTCTTATTATGCAACCCGAAAGCCCAGTAAAACTATCATAGAACAATATTTGCCAATTCCCTCACACCCCATCCGCAGTTTACATCCCTTAGAGCTCGATATCGAAAACGCGTCTTTTCAATTTTGACAATGGACACTCATGACACTTTTCGTGTTTCCATCCAAGCGGTTTTGGAGAAACGCAAACCCTCCCCACGTTTATACCTATTAGGATCCGAATATCGAAAATTCGTCTACTATATATCGTTACGATTTTACAAAGAATACTCATGTCAAATTTCAGGTTCACTAAGGAGAGTATATAAATTTCGGGAAGAGATTTATGCACAAAAATATTTTAGTTCTAGTTTATGCCATTAGGTTGCTATATGACACTATTACGCACAACAATATTTTCGTTCAAATTGCTGCACAACAATATAATGTACTTTCGCTTGTCACCACCAGGTGCATACAGGACGCTATTTCAGAGATTTCACCCCTTTATAGTGTAAGGTGATGGTGTGTCGAGGTTCCAAGATAGCCTATAATTTCCGCAGGGTAGTAAAGAGTAACTATGCAAAATTGGTTCAGATCAGTCAAAGGGTGTAAAATTGTATAGAGAACACACATACAACCATACAAACATGCAAACTTTGTCTTGTATATATAACATAGTCCGCCAAAAAAAATGTATGGACACTTCATCAAAAGAAAACCTGTATAAAAATTGTAATACGAAATTTATACACTCGTCAAGGAATGAATACAAGTTACCTTTGACTTCTACAATTACACGAGATCCTCAAAGAGATAACTATTAGCGTCCAGACGCTTCTGATGATGGCGAACTAAGACTTGAGCAACGTTGGAGAAAGTGTCCAGTGGGATTGCTGCGCATGCCATTTCAATTTTATTGCGAAGGGCCGCCAGTATAGATGGTTTTCTACGATACACTATATCGTTTAGAATATCCCATAGATAGAATTCCAAGGGTGTTAAATCAGGAGAACGTGGGGGGAATTCAACCTCTTCGTTCTATCCACTGTCCTGACAAAATCTCATCTAGATAAGCTCTCATGTCTCGGTGGTAGTGTCGTGGTGCGTCATCTTCTCGGAAGAGAAATTGATCAATCCCGTAAAGTGCACGAATAGCAGGTAAAATGGATGTGCGTAGCATGTCCAGGTATACTTGACCAGTAACAGAACATTCATAGAAGAATGGTCCTTTTATACATGTAGGGGTCTACATGACAATCCATTCCAGACTTTCAGCCCCGGTACATTGACTTCCTCACAAACGCATCATCCTCATATACCATGTGTTGAAACCACTCACAATACTACATTCTTCGCTCAGGATCGTCTTCATTCATTGCATGTAGTAATCGTGGTATGTCAACTTTCCACTTAGCTGCTTTAAGAATGTACTCCTCTCTCCCATTCACATTGTGTCACAGACTTCTGCGGCGAGCGAGCAAACTGTTGCAACACCTTAGCCGAAGAAGGAAGACTTGTTGCTGTACGAGGCCTCCCGGATCTTCTCTTGTGCACATCACACATGGTATCATAGTTTTAAACTTATCACGAATATGTGCAATTGTCAGGCTTATTGGAGGTTCTGTTGCAACTCCACTGTCGTTGAACATTCACAAATTTGAAATACCACTTTAAAATGTTCGTTTGCTCCTCGAACGACAATCTTGTCTTGGCCATCTTGTTTGACTGTCCTACTGGTCACGTGCTTATGTAGTATACATGTGAGTGGCGACATTTTATGAGAGCATCATACTATACATTGCTACCGTAATTCGATCCAACTTCGAAACAAGTCCATAAATGATATGTGTTCAAGTGTGTATACATTGTTTTAGCGGACTCAGTATGTATAGCTGGAAGCAAATACAACGGATGAAACTATTAAAAAAAATGGGTGATAAAATGTAATTAGGATCAACTTCTGTTGTTCAGTATTATCAGTGTCATTGTAAATCCTATATGTTTTAACTTACTTATCTTGTTTAATTTTGTATACTTCCAACGTCTTTTATATTTACTTTTATTAGTTCTTACTTTACTCGATAAAATTTAGCTTAACATAGATAACTTTATTACACAAAAGTACATAGAATTAAATCAGAAAATACTTTTTCCTTTTAAATTATAATACTACCTAATATAAATTTTTGGAAAATTAGCACTTATCGGTCTACGAGTATTTGACAAAAATCACTCTAAAATTTATATTCATATGTAATTAATCACACAAACAAAACCGATACACCTGAATAAATTGGTTTTAATACAATAAATGAAAAATAATACAACACGACTATAGTTTCTGGTACATAATGGAGTATCTATTATCAAGTCACAACTCCATTATGTACCAGAAACTTTAATCGTGTTGTATTATTTTTCATTTATTATATTAAAACCAATTTATTCAGGTGCATCGGTTTGATTTGTGTGATTAATAATGAACAATGCACGTAAAGTCTTGGCAATTCTATATTGATATGTCTTACTGTATTTTTTTAACATTGTATTAAAATATTTGTATTCAAAATTTAATACATAATTATAGTATTCTACATTCAGAATCTGTTGATAGGAATTTGTCATTAATTATTATTAATTTATTATTATTATTATTAGTAGTAGTAGTAGTAGTAGTAGTAGTAGTAAAGGAAGCCAGTAGGCAGTCTGTATACTGTAGATTTCAATAATATACTCAGATATAAAAAATAAATTGGTAATGATATTCAATATACCTGCAGAAGTACAACACCTTTATTACTATTTCAATATAAAGCAAAGCGTATTGAGGTCGATAAAGAAATAGCAAATAAGTCATGATCTAAGACAACATCCGCTTAAAATAATCCGCGGTTAAAATGCAAAACAAAAATGGACATCTACGATATCTCAGCAATTACTCAGAGTAGAACGTTTATATTTTGTAGTCATCAAAATCAATGATTAATATTAGCCATGTACATACAGAGTAATCTCAAAGAAAAAATGTTTCTTAGATCTTTAATTACTATAACAATGGATGAGGTTTTCAAAACTTACTTAAAAAATAACAATGGATGAGACCAAATTATTCACAAGTGACTAGCTTTTCATTGGTAAGTTTTTCATTGTGTATTTTTTCCTTTGAGGCACCACTGCGCTTCCGATGTATTACTTAAAAAATACTTTATCTTTTTATGTTATCTTTTTATGGAAACTATGTTTGGTAGAAACCATTGGTGTTTATTCTTTGTAATTCCTTTTAGAATCCTAAAACAATCATCTGTTCCTTTGACGAGATTTCATTCTACTTAAAAACTACCAAAAAAAAATTGTAAGAAATTAGAATTATTGGTTTTTAAACTAATTACTTTCCAAATTTTAATTTCAAATTTATACAACAAAACAGAATTTCGCTTCAAGAACAGCTTCCGAGAATTTGGCTAAAGTGTTAATTTTTTTTTACCCTATTAATCATCTGCGTAATTGAACCAGTAAGCGAAGCTTCAATTGCGTTTCTTATTACTTGTAAATGTCTATTTTAAATTGTAATATATATATATCTCAACAGCAGCTAGTAAATAGAAATTTTTATCTAATAGAAATTAATTATCTATTTTAATAATGTATTTGCCAATCGTGTTGCTGTAATATCCAATTAATGTTCAGTTAGTAATTTCAAACAATTTTTAGGATATTTGACTAATCAGCTGTTGCTCGCTTGACTCACATTACGTTGAAATGAGTATCAGGTTTAAGCTTTGTATAACGAAAGAGGAAGAATTGTGACATCATATACCGAAGAGTCAATACTTAGTGCGAAGAGTCAATTTTTATCGGTTTTACAAATATTTCTCAAAAACTATTTCTTTAAATGGGACTACTGCATTTTTTATCTTTTCATCTATACTTTCTTATACTTTGTTATCAAAAATGGAAATTCCCTCTCACTCTGTATTAATTTAACAAGATGGTATTGTAAATAAAAAGAAATTTAGCGTGCCTAAATAATTCAAGAAATGATAACAAAAGTAAGACATAAAGCTATGTAAAGAATTTCGCATCCTGAGCTGTCACTGGGAAGAGACTGGGACGGCCGTTTCGTTCTTTGTGCCTTACTTTATTATCATTTCTTGATTTATTTAGGTACGTTCAATTTCTTTTTATTTAGAATACAAGGTTTTGATGCTTCTTGTAATGTTTTCATTAAATTCCTTTTGTGTCTAGCTGAATACAGGACAAGGAATAAATATTTTTGTATTGTTGTTTATTTTTGTTTGGGGTTTCTTCGGGGAGCGAGACCGGGATCCTTAACCTTTCGCACTTTCTGAGTCTGTTATCGGTTGAGTTTGGCTGGCTGACGAGTCCTAAAGAGAACGAAACGGTCGTCCCAATCGCTTTCCGGTGAGAGCTCAGCGTGCAAATCCTTTACTTATCTTTGGACCTTACTTACTTACTTACATTTCAAGATGGTATTACTTACAAGGTTTTATTGTTATTATTATTATTGGTGAATTCGCAGATAACGGATGATCATAAGGTATTGGCTAACAACAAAATAAAGCAGAACTTATTCTATTAGTCTTAAATTTACGATCGATAGGTGCTCAGAATTAACATAGTTTTGTAATTTTATATTGAATGTTATTCTAGACCCAGTTTATTTCTGCTGCGATGCAATGTATTCCATCTAAAGGAATAGGCACAATTAATACATGTTCTTTCTTCTGTATCTGTCTTATCTCTTCCATCAGGTCAGAATAGTTCTCAATTTTTTCAGCATTCTTTTTTTGCTGCAACTTATGGATATTTGTAACAGCAATATCTATTAAGAGTGTTAATTTCGTTTGCTTCTCAAACGAACAAAAACAACTCAGGTCAGCATTGACGGCACGGTGAACAGCATCCCATAAGTGTTCTATTGGGTGTAACTGCGGCGAACGATTGGGATAACTCATGATGCCAAACTTAGAGGAATTCTTCTTCATGAATAAATTGGGCATTGCGGTGGCACATTGTCTTGCTGTAAGAATTCGCTCCCGTCTCAGTGAATACATGAAGTAATGAGTGCAAATGATCCGCAAGGATGTTACGTAGCATCGGCAGGTGATGTCTGCCTACAGCTGAAATACCTACCCGCTGAAAACGCCATAAGAGAGCTACCCTCGCCCTGGACTATCCCTTGAGAGGTTGAATTCCCTCGTCGGGTTTTCTCAACAGGCGTAACAGTCCGAAACCCATGACTCAACGTTAAGGCTACACGTTTCCAGTCGTTTTGAGTTCAGTGGCGGTGTTCATGAGCCCAGGCGAGATGCAGAGCCTAATGCAGAGCAACGGGACCCAAGTGAGCCGTCGATTCCTGCAGCCATAAATTGTTCGAGTGCTGATGTTACATTTGGCCCAACATTGAATTGTTCTGTTATTTGGTGCAATATCGTTAATGCATGTCAGACGACGCTGGACCGTTCAAATCTTATGTAAGCAATTTTTAGTCATTTTAGACCCTCCTCCCCCCTTGTGCTTATTTGCCAAATTATTAACAGTAAATGCCTCTAAAATACTGAAATATACATGAAATACTATACATTTGGGAAAAAAATGTTTGTCTGTCTTAGAAGCATTGCTTATTCTGATCCCCCCCCCCCCTTTCCAACAAAAATAAGCAAAGCTTGATTCCCCCCCCCCCCCCACTTGTATGCTTCCATTATACTTGAACAGCCCGAATGATCTCATACCGATCAACGCGTGCCACGACCGTTCAGTTTTTCGTTGGTCGCAGCGGTGTCCAAAGGAGGATATCTTCCGTGATATTTTGTAAACACGTTACAGCTTTGAAATTGTTGCACGTGAAAATTCAAATCTTTCTGACACCTGTTATCAAGCTTCGTTCAATGTCACTTATATCGTGATATGCTGTTATCGCCATTGTGAATTATACGACAACGAACTCAAGGAAACAGAGCTATCCCCTTTAATTGTGAAAGATACGCAGGGTGTGGTGCCAGTAGAGAAATTAGGAATTTTTTTATGTTTTTTGAAAGGACTTGAAAAAAATTCAGCGATAAAATAACTAATAAAATACATAGTTTATGGATTGTAGCGTGTTTGTTTGCTTGTTTATTTGTTTGTCACGTGAACTCTCATTATCGTTATTTTTAAATAGTAATGGATTGCTATGAAAACATTGAGAAGGAAAATCGCAAGAACAGAAACAGAGAATGATTGAAAATATTAGTAGCTGGCTACTAAAGTTAATTATGAAATAGTTAAGAAATAAATATAAATACAGATTATTGCCTTAATGCTGAGAAAATGCAAATATTATAAGATTGTATGTCGTGCAAAATAAAATTATATTGAAGACTGAATATAATAAAATGTTTATGTTAAATGTACAAATTATTTAATATCAACTAATTTTGCTAATTTATATGTTTATTGCTCTGCAATGTTTAAATGAAGTAATTTATTTAGAATATATTCTTGGTATTCTGGGAAAATAATTTATTCATGTATTTGTTTCTGAGGAAAAATTTATTTCTCACCAGAGATGGAATGTACTGGAAATGGAAATGATTGTCTCAGTTTTCTGGTACTTCAATGTAAAAACAATTCCTGTTTATTTTTAGGACTTTATTTTCAATAAACTATGCATAATTTTTAATAAGTAAATCTTTGAACAAAGAGAAAGATCAGCTATTGATGCTTTCGAATGGTAAAAAAATAGAAAAAAAAAAATTTTTGTTGCTATAATCATACTCAATTTATAAAGTTGTTTTTAAAAATATATTTAATTGGCTAAATGCTATATTAATTTATAGTCAAATATATTTTTCTAAAATTTTACAAAATAGATTTAAAATAGAAAGATGTTTTTCTTCTTTGGTCTTCTCATTTTCCCATAGAAATTCTTGTTAAAAAAGCGGGAAAATATTTGAAAGGTATTTCACCATTTCTGAAATTCCACAGTTCAACTGAGACATTTTTCTCCAGCCCCTGGCTTTTCTATAAAAAAATAAACAACTCACTTGAAATCTATTGTTTTCTATTTTAGACTTATTTATTTTTTTCAGTTTTCTTAACTGAAGCATTGCCAAATATGGCGATTTATGTGTTCGGAAGAAACTTCTTGCAATAGTACTTATTAGGTGTTTTTTTTTCCATATTAATCTTCTATCTGTCTGTCATCTAATAACGCCTTTCGTTAATATTTTGATGAAATTCTATTTCTGTTAAAAGCTTAAAATTAAAAAAAAAAAGTTGAATTTTTGTTTTTGTTTTCAAAAATCGATTCAATCCAAATTTCGATTAAAATTTATCGCTATTTAATTTAAAAGCACTTCCACACTTTAACTGAAAAATTTCTTGTAAACTAACAATTTCATAATAATAATTAAGAAGTGAATTATATAGATGAGATTTTTCACATGCGCTAATAAATGATGTAACTTCTTTAATTTTCGGCCATGCACACTAATATAAAAGCAGATTTAAAAAGTTTAAAAAAGATTAAAATATAGACAGTTTCGTCCTGAAAATGTACAGAACTTCCTCAATATGAATTAAAAACACAGAAACACTCACTTTAATACCGGATAAGAGGGATGCCGAAAGGAGGGTGTAAACCCCGTGAAGATGAATTTCATTATGTATAGTTTTTATGATCTTTTCAGAGCCGACTCTAGACCATCTTAGATAATCCTCCAATCTCATCATTGTTAATATAGTAAACCGCTCTGTTTGTTGTTTCGTAGAGCTCCGTCGAAATCAAAATCCAAACTAATGAAGTGGCTCCCCTACATATCTACCTTGCTTACCGTGCTCCCAAGCCGTATTTAGTTCTGAAAAAGCATTTAAATCGTAGCAATACATTTCATATTTGCCCATGTGACTGGTTGCTACAGTTCTATTACAAAGCAGCTAAGCTTCTTATAGGATTTTCAGTAGTTCTAGCAACATTCATAACATAACCTTGAATCGACGTGTTTACAGTTACAATTAATTAAGAAGTATTTTCTATTATTAGAATTGTGCATTAGTGGACGTAATTCAAGATCAGTAACATTGTTCTCACATTTATTCGATTTATTTGGTTAATCTTCATTTTAAGCGCTTTTATTGGTAGCTTTTCTTAGGATTTCAGGGAATTCAATTCGACACTTAGGTTTTTAATAGAAATACTTATCCATCAATGAAGCACTGTTAAATGTTGAAGATTTTTTTCCTCCCCACTTTTATTTGTAGCTTGTACTTTGTTTTTTAAAGAAAATCCCTAAGGATTCCACTACAATAGAACTTGTCATTCTTTTGGAATGTGAAGCAAAAATAGATTGTACTGAGAGAATGGCAACTATTTTCAATCTTCTGTTCAACTAATTGCCGTAAAGTTTTTATGAATAGGATAGTGGTGTACAATTGGAAGGCGGGCGCCACAAAACGCCTCTACTTCACTGCATTCAACTAAATAAAACGCTGTGACAGCTTGTTTTTCAACTCTTTGATGTTACAGTTTATGTTCGAAGAAGCATGTTCAAAAATTTACTTTCGATTTCAAAGTTCAAATTCTTCGCTCCACTCAGTTATTCTTGATTTCAATGAAAATAATTCAAAATCTAAACCTTATTCTGTCTAGGGTTTTTCTTTTTTAAATTGAATGACAGTTTTGGATTTTTCTAAAGTCTATCTATTTAGGTATTTTTCAAGTTTGCTAATTATTCTCAAAGTACTTATTAACAAGCCATTAATTAATGCAATTCGTTTAAAAACTTACAACTAATTTTCATTGTTTTTTATTTCCTAAAGTTTTTAAATTCTTAGATTCTCACTTTTTGAATCTCTTCTAACATCTCGATAGAGATCTTCTAACAATACGATAGATATAAGCTGAGTATTGAATCTTTGCTGTTGAAGAAATGTTTACAGTTCATTTCGAAGAAAAAAGTTGTTTTTGTAGAAAGGAAGTGCTAATGCATTGCTAATACCGCCTCAAAGAAATCTCTAAGATTGTCCACCATAGGGTGTCAGCGTTTGGGAAGGCGGAAATACCATTGGCTGCATGTGACCCTCACCGAAACTCCGTCAAAATTCTAACTTTGTTCGCGAGCGTTTCCCACGCAACTCCAGCTTGAGTTTTGGAATCAAATAAAAGTCGCATGGATTCTGGTCTGACGAATACGAAGGGTGTTCTAAGACTTCCCACCCCATCGATGTAACAAAGCCTGTGAAAGAACTACTATGTGATGGCGTTGGACAGCAGTTCCCAAACACTGGCAACATACGGTGGACAATCTTGGAGATTACTTGGAGGGATGTTAGCAATGTGTATTGAGCCTTCCTGCGTTCCTTTTTCTTCCTTAGCTGCACTGCATTACCTTATTAAACGATGATTTCCAAATACATATTTTCCACTTACTCTCATGATGTTGCTTCACTGACCCAGACCACGTTAATTGTGCCAATCAGAAGAACATCCAACAAGTCTTCAAACATATATTCTGCCATTGCAGTGGTGCCGCATGTTTGGCAGATAAAAAGTAGTCGCCATGACTTCCATAACGGCCCACATATTATAAAATATTAAATTTTCTCTTGAAGTTATGGTGAATAATTAATTTTTTAAGGGGTAACGGTAAAATGAGTCTTTAATTAATTGATTACTATGAGTGAAAATTACTCTTTTGAATATAAAACTAATATTAATTATTACATCTTTTACATTAACATAGTCTCTCCGCTGCTACGGAGTATTTTAGTCATGAAATATATCAATTACAAACTATCAATTATGTAAATGAAAAAAAGTATCAATCTTTTTTAATTTTCAAGTGTATTTTTACTGATTTGAAGTTAATGATTGTTAATTGTAGGAAATTATTTTCGAGAAATATTTTTATAAAGACACTATGATATAAATTGTGAGATAATTTTAAAACTTTGATTTCTTTTAAATGATTATTTTGTAAAACTACTTGTAAAAATAAACTAACATATTATTAAAAGATTTAATCTAGCAACTGACACGATGTAATGTAAATATTCAAACAAATTCAAAAGTTCAAAACTCTGAATGAGATATTTCAGAAGCAGGTGACATTTGGTCTTTTTGTTTTCCACTTAGTCTGCATCGGGGTTTTCAATATACTTGAGATTAGTATATTTGGTGACTGCTTCACATGGAAAGGTCAGTGAATTCTGATATTTATCATTTCCACTTCAAGATTTTAGTGGGAAGTCGAATCTGTTTATTTATCAATGAAAAAGATAAAAACGAGAGATTCAGAAGGTATAGAAAGTTCTGTAAAATTTTATCCCAGACAGTTAGAATCCAGCAGTCAAAACTTAAGCCAATTGGTTTTTTTTATTATTTTGTAATTATTTTTATAAAACTTTACTTTTAATAGATTTTTGAGTGTAGTTCTTAGCTGACCTCCAGCTGGACATTGACAATAAAGGCATTCATTTTGTTTTTGTTATTAATGTATTTTAAATTAATTCTTCCAAAATTATTAGACAGTATTGGATTTAAAGACAATCAGCAAATACTATTAATTACACTGAATATAAAGTGTAACATGATTACAACATAATAAATTCATGTCCAGGAAGGAATCCAAACTCATGTGGATAGATAAACAAATTGAAACTACACAGATTTTTGAAAAAGAATCACACAAAAACCATCTATAATTCAGTGACATCTGAGTTTCCTGTACTACGATTATTAAAAAGTTAAAAGTATTCCACTACAGGCGCAGGTGAGTCTTGGAGCCGCAGGAGGGTTTCCACGACCAACTCGACTAAATTGTGATCGTGTAATCAATCCGAAGCCCATATTCCAAATCCTTCTAGAAAGTGCTAGATGGACTCTTAAGACCCGTCTGGAAGAGAATTCAATAAGGGAAAATCCCCAACAACCGCTGGGACTTGAACCTGACATTGGGATTATTAGAGAGGCTAATTAAATAGATTATAAAATCTCTTCTGACTGTGTTTCTTTCTTTCAGAAGCAGATAGAGAATCAAGTAATCATAATTCCAGCTTAAGTATTTTTACTTAATTATTTTATAATTAACACTGGGTTAATTAAATTGAATGAAAATTAGCAAGTAATATCTTCTTTAAAATGATTAAACAGCAGTTAGTTATGGTTAGGTAAGTATAACTAAATTAAAATGACAAAATAAAGAGTTAATACATTAAATTAAAAACAACTATTAAACGTTGTTCATCATCTTCGTAACCTTAAGAAACTAATCTGAACTGAATGATGTCACGGTTAAGTATCACAGATTGATGAATGATGGAGTCAAATTGAGTTGAGATTTCTTTCAGCAGTGATAACACTGGAAAATATTAAAATATATTCGTTTATATTTGTGAAATGCACTTTATATATAATGCAGGAATGAATGCATTGTTGAAAATGGCGAGAGTCCAAATTGTTCCGCAGTTAATTATTGTTACATTAAAATATCAGTGAAATATTTTTTACTTTCTTAATTTCAAGGAAAAAAATTAAAAGGAAAAATATAAAAATCCATTCATCTTTAAACTTTCCAATCATATTTTTTTCAGTTGTCTTGACAATATTTAGGTTTCTTTGATTTTAAAATAATCTAATTAATGAATGAAATCATTGTTTTCTTTTCTTCTTATTAAATTTCAGTAATAAACAAGCTACAGAAATCCAAAAGGAAAAGACAGTGAATGCCATCACCTCCTAATCATTTTTAGGGAGTGTTTCCGCTAAAACAAAAAACACAAAAAAAAACAAAACAAAGCTAATGAAGAGTTTTACTATCACTGTTATTTTGTTTTTCAGTCATTATATCACCAAACATCAGTTTTTTTTTCTTAGCCTAAAAGATTTAAGATTAAAAATTCTGGAAAGAGATGCCTTGAAAAGTAAAGACTTTACCATTTGTTTTATAAAGTTAAAATGTTTCTTCTATGGATGGGTTTCGCTTCCAATCGTGGTGTAAAACTTTACTTCCATTGATTTTTGTTTTAACATTTGTGATGTAAAATGTTTTCAAAATGCTCTCAAAAGTCAAAACAATGTGAAGGTGATACCTTTGCATTGCTTTAAGAATTACATCTGCAAAGGAGATCAGTGAAGAAAGAAAGGAGGGCAAAGAGCAGAAGGAAGGCAGACAAAATGAAATAAGATCTGTCAGATGACAGTTCTAGGAGAAAGCGATTGTAATCAGGGTAAGGGTGTTGACAGAATTAGCTGTATTTGGCTTTCTCCTATTTAGATAACTTGAAATTGTTAGGTTATTTAAAAGAAATAATCAACATCCTTTACAATGTTCAACTCTAGGAACGAAATCGGTTTTCATAATTGTTATCCGTCTTTATTCAATTTTTAACTAAAAACTAAAAATTAAGATCTGTTTCTGGTTTTAGCAAAAAACTACAGATTTATTTAATGATCCCTTAACAAACGAAATAAAGGTAAAGAAATAAATAAAGTTTTGGTAGCAATTTTGCTTATTTTCATGTTGTAAAACTACTTATCAATTATTCTATTATTCACAAAGAAATAACTCTTCAAAACAATTTCTTCAAAAAAATCATCTTTTAGTAAAATCGCACGCATTGAATTCAAGGACCTGTTCTTTAATGAAGTTATTACTTAGTTTGTTTTCAAAACGAAGGTGTTGTATCATCAGTCTATCTTCTATCATTGAACTATTTGAACACAAAAAAATGAAATTGCAATATAGTTTCTTTAGCTTTTTTTTTTGCTTTTCTTTAAATTAGAAGAATTTTGCTCATTTGCTGATCTTTCTCCAGTTGTTGTTTCAACTTTATTCTATTCATTCCCAGAATAAAAATCAATTTGAAATTAATAACTAATTCATTTAATTGATTACGAAACAACAGGAAATATTTCGTTTCGTTAACATCCGGTAGCTGCATTACTTTTTTTTTATCATAAATCGCTCACCTGTTTTCATTAGGTTAAAGATATAACAACAACAAAATTAATAGTAATAGTAAATTCCTAAAGCTTATTTTAAACGTTTTCATATGCCTTTTTTTTTCATTTGGGGATGACTTTAGTAAATGAAACACAATTGTAGCTGTTGCTATTTTTAAACCATTGTTAAAGTATTCCACTACACTGGTCTAGGAGGTCATTGGGATCGAGGGAGGTAAGATCAAGCTGAGGTCGGATGGTCAGCCTTACGCCCTCTCGCTTTAATCCTCGAGAAAGAAATCCGGTACGGAATGATCAGGGTTAACACGCAACTGATAATATTAAATTCCAATGAAAGTCTATCCTTCATCATTTAAATTACTATTTCAGAGACTGAACTGTTTTGAAAAGAAAAAAACAATCCTTCGTTTCATCTAATTTCAATATAAGTCTTCATTTCATTTTTTGATTTATTTCATTATTATTTCTATGTTTTGTTTTTTATGAAAACAATTTCTAATCAATTGATGGAATAAAATTTGTTTCAGAATATGTTTTGTACTATTTTTTTTTCAGTTTTAATAACTACAATTCCTGTTTCTATATTATATCTTTTGTACCGATATATTTATGATTGTACATTTCTTTAATTTTAATGAACTATTTGAGAATCAATGAAATGTTTATTTTTACATTAATAATTGAATAAGGTTGTTTTTCAATGCATCCAAATACTATTCTTAATCGGTCTGTCTAACTAGAAACATTTTATAAACATAAAGTAATTTGTTTCTTAAATAATTATATCTTTTGAGCTAATTTAATTGATGAAAATTACTTGTATAAATATCAGAGATCTCCGAAAGAACTCTCAATGCCAATAAAATAAAACAAACAAACAAACAAAAACAATAAAGATTGAGAAAAACTGTACAACAAAAAAACATGGCAAAGTTGTTGTTACCATGTCTTATCTCCTGGTCCCAGTTTGCTTCGTTGATAGCGTTCTTTGGCCAATCGTCTGGACATCCTCGTCTGTTTCTGTAGAATCACTGGAGCTCCCGGGTTGGTCGAGAGCTCGGAGGACCTCTTTTGATACTCGGCGGTGGAATTGCCCGTGAAGGCAGGAGCCACCACCGTAAGCAATAACACGACACACGCGAACCACGAGCTCATCCTCACGGACTTTGGAGCTCCGTCGTCCGTATTTTTAGTATCTGACTTGTAGTGTGTTGTTGCAAGGGTGAACGAGCTGTGCGGTCAATAAAAAAAAAGTAAAGCCCAAGAGGGAATCACGAGAACAGTCGGAAGAAGTTTCTACGCGTCCCACGTGCACTTCCCAACCGTTAGACTCGAAATATTCTTGATTGGAAGATGGAGAGAAACTACGACGTCACAGATCATGACGTCACAGCACCAATCAAAACAGAAAAAATTATGAATGAATTAACGATTCCCGAAAAATGTTTCTGACTTTATCTATTGATCTGTTAATAGTATCCGTGGGTCAGATATAAATACAGACTTGACATCATTTGACTTAAAAAAAAATAGGGACGACTTAAACTTTATTCAATGTTGCAACTTTATTTAAATACGTTCTCAAGAAAAAGGAAAGGAATTTTATCATACACTGCTGATGATGACGACATTTTTTTCTTGTCCTTTGATTATATTGAAGGCATCCTGGGAATTTAATGAATTTGAACAGGTTACCAAGGACGAGTCCATTTGAGATGGAGCGTTTGAGACAAGCATCGACTCCAGCTAAAGTAAACAGTTAATTGTGGCCTTGGATTAAAAGTACGTTCTTACTTTGTCTTTTGTGAATTAAAGAGAGAACTCAACTTCAATAGTGAACATTGTATAAACAGTAATGAAATCAAACTTACATATTTCTCCTAAACTATTCGTTTTGTTTCTTAAGGCTTTAAATTAAGACAGATAATAAGTTCATTCGTTTTAAAGCATTCGGAAAGACAATTGCGTTTAATTTTTGGAATCACTTTTAATCGCTCATCAAATCTGACATTGATAAGAACGATAGACTACAAACAACATAGGCAACTCTTACTCCTACAAAGTGAAGGGCCCCCGTTACTCTATAAGGGGTTACTTTAAGAAATGCTGTGAAATTAATCAAAATTTTATAGTATATTTCCTAACGATGACTGGAGAGACAACCTGATTTATGTTATTTTTTCATATTTTTGAGCTTCCAGTTTTGGCTTCAAAATAACCCAATATCATAAACGCAATAGAAAGGAAAGTTAAACAAAGAAAATGTCATAGAATGTCATAGAAACTGCAATTCTTACCAATGGTTCAATTCGACTTTTCATAGAATACGGCTTTTATTAAAATAATATGTAATTAGCAAAGTAGAATAGAAAAGGAAATGAGTGAACAATAGGACTCTTCAAGAATCTTTCATTTTCTGCTGCATCACCTGCTACATATTATAACTAATCAGTAAACATAAGTATACAGTCCCTATTTCTTTTAGATTTCTTCTCTCGTAGTATTCTTAATACAACGAACACCAATAAATATATTAATATAAAATACATTTATGAAAACAACTGAACATTGTATTAATACGGGACATTATATGAATAATGAGGTCAAAATTATGTGATTTGAATAAGAAGCAAAAACTAGAAAAATAGTTGAAAGTTTATGTATTAGAAATACCAAAAGTAATAATTTAAATAGGAACAATGAAGTTGAGGACAGTTATAACTTTGTAAGAATGGCTAGTGATTTAATAAATAATTAATGTTTACTTTGCCGTAATAATGTGAAATTTGAAGACTTGAATTTTTAATTATGTTTTTGTTTAATTGTTTTTTGTTTATTCAAATATTTGTTGATTCAAAGGTTTGTTTAAACTTTAACAATTCTTTGACGTGATTCTAATGCTGGTTTCTATAAATTATTATTATCGAGACTTCTGTAATAGGCTTGATAAAGGGAAGAAGTTATTATCTTCTCGAAAATTTGCTGTTTTAATAAATGTATTTTATATTAATATATTTATTGGTGTTCATTGTGGTGTTTTTTACTAATCAGTTAACAATTAGCAAGTATGAAAATTTACAATGGGCTAATATAAAGAAGACACTAAGATACGACATTTATAATTCTATTGTTTAAAAATATCTTTCGTAGTTTCTGAGATTTTTTGCAATTTTTTTTTTAAATAATTGGACAATTATAAAAATAAAGCATCAGCAAAACGAATTTAATTGAATTATGAATTTAATTTATATAGAAAAATGTTCAATTGATTTTATTCAATAGGAGCTGATACTCGAGCTAAGCCTAACCCATATGGTTTCTGAGTAACCCTTCCTTATTTTCAGGAACTCACTAATAAACGCTCCTTTGAACGGATATGACCAAACAAACACAGCCGACAGTTAAAAGCCAAATTGACGTCCAGGAGTTGTGTACAGTGTCGCCTGTATCAGCTAATTTGATAATGACTCAGTCAGTGAAGAAACCTCTCAGCTTCAATTAACACAGACGAGTAAATGAGGAGTGACCATTAAGAAGACACTCATCAAGAAAAACATAAGGATAAGAGAAAGATAAGAAGGGTGATGACAGTCTTTGATTTGGAGGACTTAAGGAGCAACTTATTTTCTTATTTGCAAAATGAAAAACATAAAATACTGAAGTTAAATTAAAAATTTTATGACTCTTGATTTTAATTTATTTAAATGCAAAAATAGTAATTAATAATATATAGGTCCTTTTTTTTTTAGGGATTTTCTCACTCCGGGTATGAGATATTATCTCGATATTTCGGCCTGGTGCCTCAGGCCTTCATCAGGAGATATATATATATATATATATATATATATATATATATATATATATATCAATTACATGAAGGTGAGTGCAGAATTAACAACTTCCGTTGTTAGTTTTTCGAATAAGTTTTTCATGTTGTTTATTTCTAGCAACTGGTCACCAGTGTGGTCACTAATTGCTCGGAATAAACAACATGAGAAACTTATCTGAGAAACTAACAACGGAAATTGTTAGTTCTGCGCTCACCTTGATGCAATTGATATATATATATCAATTACATGAAGGTGAGTGCAGAATTAACAACTTCCGTTGTTAGTTTCTCGAATAAGTTTTTCATGTTGTTTATTTCTAGCAACTGGTCACCAGTGTGGTCACTAATTGCTCGGAATAAACAACATGAGAAACTTATCCGAGAAACTAACAACGGAAATTGTTAGTTCTGCGCTCACCTTGATGCAATTGATATATATATATCAATTACATGAAGGTGAGTGCAGAATTAACAACTTCCGTTGTTAGTTT
>JAFIDM010003189.1:3260164-3287419 GCA_023159025.1 Thereuonema tuberculata | reverse complement strand
TTTCAAATATAATTTATTAGCAGAAACAGTATTTTGCAATTAATAAATATACTCATATTATTAAGTAATGACAATATCTCGAATGAATTATTATTACAGATATAATCAATCTTCCCATTGCCATAAGTTCCTCAGAAAATCATCGTTGGTGGTAAGAAGAAGAAGGAGAAGAAGTTGACTTTGGAAAAATGGTCGAGACTTGAGTTACAATGGCCTTGAAGCAGACTCAGAAAAAAAAATAAACATAGTGCGGTTAAACAATAAGATTTCTCTCATCCAAATGAGGAATGCATTTGTTTATGAACTATTCCATTACGTAAATATATCTTACGATAGTATTACTCTTTTGTTGTTAGTGTATATATTTATTGGCATCACAATGGAATGAATGAAAATGCGGATGTTCCATTTTAAGTTGAGGGTTTCACCTGGGATTCGTTCGTACACTGGTTTGCGGTAGGCAGGGAACTGACATTATTTATGGGACACAGCTATTGCAGACATTTAAATAGAGTTAAAAAGAAAAAGCAACAAAGAGGCCTTTTTATTAGACAAGACTATTTTTAATTTCAACCCACAACTTATAATTGTCTTTTGCATCAACAATGATGTCTCGAACGGAGACAAATTCCATAATGACTCATCATCTTCCGAGAATTTCAAGAACCTAAATATGATAACAGCATGAATAGAACCGTTATTCTGTTTTCAACTCTATTTAAAACTATTTTGTAATTTTTTTTTATTATTCCCGCGAAGTAAAGATAGAGCGAAAATTTTAGACAAAGACTTTGATAATGTCATTATTAAAGAACTAAAGACGGGTTTATAAAAGCTCATCTCCTACAATTAAAAAATCTCAAAACCAATACAGAATTGTCTGCAGTTTTTAAATTTTTCGGCCATCAATTAATATATTTATAACATAAGTTCAGATTCAAGGTGTTTTTTTTTTTCCTATCACCAGAAAATATTGCAAGGACATGATCGTCATCTAAGGAAACCTTTCGAACATGGAAATGGAAACAATTTTACTGAAATTTAATAGGTTGACTTAATTAAATTAATATTATATTAGAGGCGGAATCAAATAGAAGAGGAGAAAAAATAAAATAAAACAAGACACGAAGGCTGTTCTCATGGAAGGAGTAAGTTAACAGAACAAAATCACATTTCCCTAACGGTTGTCTGCGCTTCAAGCAAAAGATTTTAGCTAATACTTTGATAATGTTAACATGTCAAATTAATTACGGATTTATTTCATAATTCATACTATTTTTAAAACTTATACATCGTCATGATAAAAATTTCATTTACTTCTGAAGTTTGAATTCACAGCACACAAACAAAAATAAATTACAAATAAAGGAAATATTTTTAAAGAGTATTAATCAGTATTAATGAGTATTAATAGTATTAAAAAGTATTAATTAAATTACTGAAAAAAATTAAAATAAAAACTACCAAATAATTTCAGGAAATATATAGTAAAGTTGGGAGAGATGACACATGTGGAGAGATGAGACATGTAATGTAACTTCAAGAAGGGTTTTCAGTAGACTGCAGCGCATCACATGACCAAAACCCGAGGTCAATCTGAGCTTTAGTGTGTGTGTAGTGTTTGTGCTGAATTGATATATGAGATTTTATTGAGTTTTTCTTCCAATGATATAGCCAGGTTTGTGCTCGAATTTTCGTTGACTTTACAAATTTGTTTAGTTAACAGCCCTTTTTTAAGGCATCTTTCGCTATAATTCACTGTGTAAACATGTAAATAGAGTAAGCAAGGTTATGTACCGGTCACTAGTGTCTTGGTCCCATTTGGTGGAAATAGCGGTGTGTGTCATCTGTCCCATCACTTGAGGAGAGATGACACACCTAAAAAGGGGAGAGATGACACGTCACAATACAATTTACATAATTTAAAAAATATAATTACCACTAAGTTTCATACAGACTTAAAAAAATCCCACTAAGTTTTACTGGTGTAAAGTCATTGTTATAGTGACTTCGATGATGATATTTAGCCTTTTTATTTTAAAATACTGTACGTAAATCAAAAGATTTTATTCAGTTTATTAAAATTATTTGTTAACTGTTTCTTGTTTAATAATTAAATTTTATTTTATTGTTCGTAAATAAACGTTAAAATAAGTAAACAGCCTAATTATTACTTAAATTGATACTGTAGTTTTATATTTATATTTAACTTAATTTGATTTGTATGTATATTAAATTTGTGTTTCTTTTTATTTGTATTAACTTTTTAATATATTTAATGTCTTGATAAGCAGGAAATTTTATTTTTTATTAAACAGTTTTTGTTCCAAAAAGTTTCAAAATTATCATTATTCAACTTGATTTTAGTTTTTTCATTTTATATGTTTTTACTAAAATAAAGTACAATGCAACTTGGATAATTCGAACGTCTTTAATTCGAACTCGTGGTTAATTGGAAGATTTCTCTTGGTCCCTTGAATTTCTTATTAAATCAATGTTAAAAAATCGTGGATAATTCGAAGTTCAACTTTCTTAATTCGAAGTTTTTTATAAAAAATTTCGAATCATAACGACTTTTCAGTGTTTCATCATTAAGAAATTCGACACGTGACAACTGAAATCCCCTTCCCGCCACCGTTCGACACGTGACGCTTCAGACGCCATTCGAGCTTCCTGCTGTCAGTGTCACCATGTCTTTCAGTAAACCACGCATGTACAAGAATTTAACGTTCGCTGAAAAGGTCGCCGTCATTCGCGAGGTGAAAGAGGGTGTGAAGAAGAAATGCCAAATCGCCAACGAGTACGGGATAGCGTCGAATATTGTCGGTACATTGAAGGACAAACCAACGTAAGTGAAGCTGTTTTCTGTTCACTAAATGTGCTTGATGATTTTCCTCCCTTAAGCGACTGAATTCTACAAAACAATCAGACACTGCACAATTTTTTGAAAAACTATAATTTTCTGTATTGAATGCAATATGTACTGTAGCTTACGTGATGTAAATCTTATTTTGTTTACATACATATAGTGTTTAAGTCTTTCATACCATGATCGTTCTGAATAAATAAACTTATTGACAGAATAATCTTTTCAAGCATTCTGTGGACCTGAAATTAAAGTTAAAAGATGTAACTTGTTTAATTCGAAATCTTGGATAATTCGAAGTTTTGTAGTGGTCTCTTCAGCTTCGATTATCCAAGTTGCACTGTAGTAGCTTGATTTATGCAGGTCTCTTACTCATATTCCATATGGTCATCTATCCCCTACTACCGGTGTCATCTCTCCTATAGGTATGGGAGAGATGACTCAATGTCAAAAAATTTTAAAAATAAGAAACAGCATTAAAAACATAAAAAATAACGTAAATATGAAAGCAAAGGATAAATCAACAGTTTAAAGCTTTCAAACATTTAAAAAAATAAGGTTTTTAATATTTTACGTGAAAAATTCGAATTGTGTGTCATCTCTCCCAACTTTACCTTAAAGCTTTTAGAAAATAAAAATGCCTTGATTTGTTAAGATTTCATTTAAGATTGTTGATTTGAGATAACTAAATTACTAGAATTTTAGGTATAAATCGGAATTCAAGTGGAATAGGAAAAAAAAAGAAAACAAAATTTGAATTTTTTTGAAATTGTTTATTATAAGTCTTTTTAAAAAGTTATTATAATAATAAAATTATTATGGAAGTATTTGGATTAATCAAAATTAATATGATATAAAAATAGGGATTAAAACAAAATAGAATTTGACAGTCAACACAACATATAAAAGAAAAGCCTGGAATTTTCTTTGGCATCTGTGAAAACCATTCCCAATGGTCCATTGAAACATTGTTAAAACAATCATCCTTTGGAACATCAAATTCTGATGGTTTTTCCTCTGTCTATCCAATATTTCAATTGATACGTTTTTACCTCCGCTTCTTTGATTGATAGCTTCTATGGCTGTAAAACCAGGCCAACTATCTACAATCAAAACAGAATCTGATGGAGTAAATGGGGAAAAAGAGCTCACAATTATGCCATTCAACTTGTAATACTCTAAAGAAGAAAAATTATTGTTTCTTATGTTAATTTGTTTACAAGAATCAACTGAAAAAACTTCCTCAAACAGGAATCCCAGAATTTACAAATCTTTCTGCTGTAGCTTGAAAATAATCTGTTCTCACTAAAGACATTGCTTTGGATGGTTTGAGAAAGTCTTTTTCCTTCTACTACATCAGATTCTAGTTTGATTGTCAATAGTTGGCCTGGATTTAAAGACATAGAAGCTATCAGTCAATGAAGCGGAGATAAAAACGTATCGGTTGAAATATTACCTCCAAAACTACAGAATCTCTCAACCTTTGGATGTTTATTTCTTCAGGCCTTAGAAAAACTTTGTTAGAACTTTCTCTGATATGATTGTAAACGATGGAATTTCGATAGATTTATTTCAAAGAGAGCATATTATAGAAATCCAATCTTTAACTCATAATCAATTGTCTTCACCAAAATTTAAAAATATGGTTAACTACGTTTGGTTTGCTTCTGGATAGACACAGGAAAACCACCAGAATTTGATGTCCCAAAGGATGATTGTTTAAAAAAAATTTAACTGACTATTGCGAATGGTTTTCACAGACGGAACAAAAAAATAAGACTTTTCTTTTATATGTTGTGTTCACTGTCAAATTGCATTTTATTGTAATCCCTATTTTTAGATCATATTAATTTTGATTAATCCCAAATACTTCCATAATAATTTTATTATTATAATAACTTTTCAAAAAGACATGTAATAAACAATTTCAATGAAATTCAAATTTTGTTTTCTTTTTTCTTTCCTATTCCACTTGAATTCCAATTCATACCTAAAATTCTGGTAATTTAATTATCTCAATCAACAATCTTAAATGAAATCTTAACAAATGAAAGCATCTGGGGGCACGGCAGTGCCCCCGCCAAGACGAGCCGAAGGCAGGAAGGGCACTACGTACCTTTTCTGGAAGTGTTTCGTCGTATTTTCGAACCCTTATAGCTTCGGCCTGGATAATACTAGAGAGTTCAAATTTTCAGGATAAGATGCAGTTAGCAGACTAATGAAATACGCTAAGTTTCATTTATTTAGCTTTTATACTTTGGATTTTATTAATACCTAAAATACGTCGATTCCGTCACTCACTAACTGACTGACTGACTCATGATCATCAAAACCTCTAGGGTACTTCCTGAAGGCCTAGAAAGCTGAAATTTGGTATGCAGGCTAGAATTAGCACAGAAATAACAAAAAAATTAAGAAATCCGTAACTTTCACCCTGCAACCCCTCATAAAGGGGGGGTCTGGTTATGTATTATCGAACCCTCATAGCTTCGGCCTGGATAATACTAGAGAGCTCAAATTTTCAGGATAAGATGCAGTTACCATAATAATCAAATACGCTAAGTTTCATTTATCTAGCTTTTATACTTTGGATTTTATTAAGATCTGAAATACGGCGTACCCTCAATGCTTCGGCCTAAATAATACTGTGTAATAATGTGATTTCTTACAAAAGTGCAAACAGCTTATATATGCAAGTTGACCCATAGAAAAACAGAGAAGTAGGGTATTGAAAAAAAATCAATTTTCTAAATAATCTTAAAACTAAATTTAGTTGTAACAGATAATCCCACCCAAAACATTTCATGTAAAATAAGTTGCCAAGACTCACATACTTATAACGCTTTCACTGTTAAAAAGTTATCAGATCTCATCTTACAAAAAGAAATGAAATCTCACCCAAAACACTTCGTGTAAAATAAGGTGCCAAGACTCAAATGCTCATAATGCTTTCACTGTTAAAAAGATATGAGATCTCATGTAGAGCCAAGCCCCTAACTCTACAAGGCCTAACTCTACAAGCCCTAACTCTAAAAACCCTATATCTTGGTCAAAAAGTATGGCTTGGCCGTTTCATGGAACTATTTCATCCCACCCAAAACATTTCATGTAAAATACGTTGCCAAGATGCTCATAACGCTTTCACTGTTAAAAAGTTATCAGATCTCATGTAGAGCCAAGCCCCTCACTATACATGCCTAACTCTAAAAACCCTACTATCTTGGTCAAAAAGTATGCCTTGGCATACTCCATATCCTTTACATAACTGCATGGGATTGTCTGTGCGACAGCCACGAAACGGCCAAGCCATACTTTTTGACCAAGATAGAGGGTTTTTAGAGTTAGGGCTTGTAGAGTTAGGCCTTGTAGAGTTAGGGGCTTGGCTCTACATGAGATCTCATATCTTTTTAACAGTGAAAGCATTATGAGCATGTGAGTCTTGGCACCTTATTTTACACGAAGTGTTTTGGGTGAGATTTTTATTTTCTAAAAGCTTTATATAAAATTTCCTGAAATTAGTTGGTAGTATTATTTTTATTTTTTTTAGTAATTTAATTTATTACATTAATACTCTTTAAAAATATTTCCTTTATTTGCAATTTATTTTTGTATGCTTTGAAGTCAAACTTCACAAGTAAATGAAATTTTTATCACGACGAAGTTCTACCATTATAAGTTTTGAAAAATCGTATGCATCATATAATGAAATAAATCCGTAATTAATTTGACATGTTAACGGTATGAAAGTATTAGTTAAAATCTTTTGTTTGAAGCCACGTATTCTTATAGGCAATCATTAGGGAAATGCGGAGGGAGGAAGTCAACAGCAGAGAGTAGCCTTGGCGTTTTTGTTTCAATTTTTTTCAAAACAGCTCTTCTGTTTTGTATCCGCCCCTAAGATTTTTATTAATTTAATTAAGTCAACCTATATATTAATCCTACTAAGTTTCAGTAATAGTGGCGATTTCCATGTTCGAGAGGTTTCTTTGTCAGTTAAGAAATGTTAAGAATCGACGAATAGTCCAGGCAATGAAGACCAAAAAAGACCGAATAGGGGAAATAATTCGTGTAAAAGCCAATTTTGGCACAGTTGTAGGGGAAGCTGTCCTGAACAACATATTAAAAGTACTGATGGGTTGCGGTGGAGCTAAGGGGTGGGTGAGGGTTTAAAGGTCTCTTTTTTCAGTTTTTCGTGAATAATTCGAAAACTGCGGCATATAGCAAACAAATGTCCATATACTAAATTAATCTACATAAAATTCTCTACAAAAAAGGTCCTATACACTTTTTCGCTGGGATTTATACTTAAAAAGATGTGGAGGGGGGAAAATGAACAATTTGTAAAAAATTCATGTTTTTAATAAAAATGGCAGGTATATTGTAGTGATGGCTCACTGATGATGGCTCGCTAGCGAGCGGAAACTAGTTTGGTTTTTAATGTTTTAATTTTAAATTTTTAACTTAATTTTTTATACTTGTGTGTAGGCTATTTAGAACTTTAAAAAACGACATTCACACACGTTAAAGTTATCATCAATATTGTAGTGATTGTTATAGTTCTATCGTAGTTTTATCTATTGTCTTTTAGTTATTCTGTTTTTCTACTGCTCTAATCAATCATTACTTAATTTATTGTACATTTTAAATTTTTCTGTTAATCTGTTGTTTATTTTTAAATTCTTAACGGTTGTGGCTACTTTATATTCACTTTAATTTAAATCGCATGGTTAAAGCCCGTTGCGATCACATGTTATTTTAAATCAACCAATAAATTGTTAAAGCCACAACCAATCAAATCATTGTACAAAGTCTTTAAAAACTCTTGCTATCACGAAAATAAACAGTTGAGTTCAGATCCAGCTAGTCCTAGTTTAAATCCTTTACTACCAACCAGACACCACAGATTTCACACCACAATATTCCTAAAAATGAAATTTCCATCAATTGTCGAATTCCTAATGTTCTTCGAAATCTAAACTATTATCATCGTTAAAATCAATGGTGAGACAGTTACTGTTAACCCTCTGAGAATTTTCCAAAGAACTGTCATAGCAAAAAAGAGTGACGAAGATATGCCAAAGCTCTTGACCTATGAATTAACTCCATTCCCTCTAGCTCTGTTCCTAGAGGGTGGAATGCGAAAAGGGAAGGAGTCATCCCTCTACGATGTTTTGCCAGTAGAGAACAACGTAACTCTCGATCTCACCCAAAGCACCAATGAGGTGGTTTCCTTCTTCACCGCATGAAATGGAAACCGTCCTCCAACATTTCTTCAATTTGCCATCAGTACATTGCCTACGTATAGAAACATTATGGTCAACATTGTACGGTGGTTTTTGATGGTTACAGTGATGTCAAGAGCACAAAACGAGCAGATCACAGGCGAAGAGGGCTGACAAAAACTTCGGTTGACATTAACTGTAATGAAAGGACGACCATCACCGTTCCACATTGAATAGTTTCTCGCCAATGAAAGGAACCAAACAACACTGATCCACTTCTTCACCGCGAAAATGACAGCAGCAGGGATTGAAACAACTGTTGCAACAGGGGATGCTGATGGCACTATTGTGAGGTATGGGTTGGATAAAGCTGCTGTACATCCAACTGTTGCAATAGTTGGGGAGAATGTGGACTTGATAGTCCTCCGCATAGGATTGGTTCCACCATCTACCAACATGTTCTTTACGAAGCCAGGCCGTGGGAAGGTGGAGACCAAATTGTTTTCAGTGCGACAAATTCAACAGCTCCCATTCGTCAAGATGATCCTCCTTCTCCACAGCTTCTCCGGATGTGACACTATCTCGGCGATCCATGGAAAGAGCAAAGTGGGAATTGCTAAGCTTTTCACAGCTAAACCTGACATGACACAACAAATCTCAGACATTTTCACTGATCCCTCAACATTACCACAGGGTATTGCACAGGCTGGCGAGAAGCTGTTTCTGGCGATTTACCAAGCGCCAGTGCAGGAACAAAACCACAACAAACATTCTCTTTTTGAGAGCATCGTCGAAGCCGAAATCTGATATGGCCACTCTTCCTCCTAATAGAGGAGCTTCGAAGCAGCACTCGTTCAGCGTTTACCTACAGGTATATCTATTTAAATATAGTTGTCAAATACTCTTTTGTTTTCATTACAAATATCTATTTGAGCTAAATACCTACGTTGGTCTTTTTACTTTCTTACAGCTACAACAATGGCTCGGCAACCCCCTACCACCCACCCAATGGGGTTAGGCCAGGGGAGACGATGGCATCCTAAAGTCGGTGACAACCAACGATCCTGTGGCACCTCACTCCATTCTCAACACCATATTTTGCCGATGCACGACTGGGTGCGGGGTGCGCTGCGGGTGCCGTAAAGCAGGCAATGCCTGCTCCAGTGTCTGCGGAGTATGCTTCGGCTCGTTTACTAACGGAGCCCCAATCGAAGACACCGTCGAGGATGACGATACTTTCGATTTCGAAGATAATTAGTTCTTTGACAATTAATGTGGATTTCATTGAGGAATATATATGCCTTTTTTAACTACAAAACAAACATTGTTTCCAAATTGTCGAATTCCCCCCTTCCATATCTCCTTAAATATACATCCCAGCGAAAAAGTGTATAGGACCTTTTTTGTAGAAAATTTTATGTAGATGAATTTAGTATATGGGCATTTGTTTGCTATAAGCCATATATTTCGAGTTATTTACCAAAAACTGAAAAAAGGGACCTTTAAACCCCCACTCACTCCTTAGCTCCACTCCCACCCATCAGTACTTTTAGTATGTTGTTCAGGACACCTTCCCCTACAACTGTGCCAAAATTGGCTTTTACACGAATTATTTCCCCTATTTTTCCTTCGTTGCCTGGACTAGAAAGCTACTATTCACAATCAAATTGAACCTGGTATTAAAATTTCTTTGGTTTTAATCGGAAAATAAAAAAAAATCATTAATAAGATATTCACTTCACTTTGTCAGTTTTGAGGTTCATTGGTAAATAATTTAAGTTATTATTTTCAGATTGAACTTTTACAAAGCTAGAAGGACGAAGGATCCATAGATTTCCTGTTTTCTACTTCGAGTCATTTACTTCAGTTACATTTTGAAAATCTCTATTCTTTCCTTTAGTTATAATTTAAATAGCGAATAAAATTGATAATTTGCTTAATTTTGCTTCCAAGTCATTTTCATCTTCTAAGTCTCTCGGTAAACTAGGATTTTAGGTTTTTCAACATAAATTTTCATTTGAATTGATTAAGATTAACTTAAATTATTTTTACATAGAATCCACTAATAAAAGCATTTATGTGATAAAAATTTTAAAAAATTATAAAAAATTAAAATATCGCAACGTTTCGAATCTTCAACATGTCTTAAGATTGATCTTAAATAGGGGACACGCTTGAAAATGAATCTTAAGACATGTTGAAGATTCAAAACGTTGCGGTATTTTAATTTTTTGTAATTTTTAAAATTTTTATCACATAAGTGCTTTTATTAGTGGATTATATGTAAACTTTTAACAGCACGTTAAGTATTTTTCCCTTTTAAATTATTTTTGTCAATTATTTTAGGATTCTGCAAAATATGATCGAATCGCCTACATAACGTGAATCAGTTTGTATTTACCAGTTAAGTTTAAATTGAACACAAAGAATCCATTCTGTTTGGTTTAGTACAGGGGCGGACTGGCATAATTGGAGGCCCTCGGCTGGAAACGAATTTCGGACCCTTGAAGGCTTTACCATTTCTTCGGCGAACGTAACCAGTAGGGGAAAGCGAGGAGAGATGACGCACATTTCAATAATAATTTTTATTTCCAAAATTTTGGAATTCATTTGAGAATGAATTATGCCAAATCATTCTATAGACATTAATTCCTAAAAAAAAAAATTTGGTTTACCCATTGCATCATTTAAACATATAAAAAATTACGTTTTTTAAAAATACTATATTTTGCCATCTCTCCTCATACGGTAGGTGAGATGACGCGCTATGGGTAGGAGAGAAGCCTTACTAAAAAATTAAATGGGTCGTTTTTAAGTGCCCTATGATGAGTTAAGATCAATGGAGCCAAACACACAAATGAAAATTAAAAACTTTATGACAAAATTTAAAAACACATACAGTTTCAGTTTGCCAAAATTTTGTCATAAAGTTTTTAATTTTCATTGTGTGTTTGGCTCCATTGATCTTAAAAAATTAAAGTATAGTAAATATAAAAGCCAGAAATTAAAGTTTTGAAACATTATTAATGTATTTTCCTCGTTTTTGATAGGTAATTGAAAAGATTAGAAAGTAAATTTGACATCAATTAATCAGTCTATATTAATAAAGTTTAATGCTAACAGGAGACAATTATTTTTTCGTATTGCCTCTGATTAACTTAATGAAATTTCTTTATTTTTTTTCTCCCCAATCTTCCACATAAAGAACATAGTTTTGAATACAGCAAACAGGATTTCCGATAGCCATCTTTTGCAAGACAGGTCTTTTCAGGTCTCATCGTTATTATTGTTCCTGGTTTTGAAAAATCAAAACTGCGTCATCTCTCCTCACATTATGAGGAGTCATCTCTCCTAAAACGATAAGAGAGACAACGCACCTAATTTTTCCCCAACAAACATGACCGAACACGAAAGCATTGTGAATACAATCCCGCCAAGAATCCAGTTTCAACTTAAAACAGCAGAAAATCCTTTATCGCTGCGATAAATATGCTGTGTGAAAATAATAAAACAATTACTTGAAAATTCAGACACTTGCCAAGGTGAGTAGACGTAGAAATTCCCTCGCAGAATCCACAAATATTAACAAAAATATAGAAGAATTTGATAGCGTGTATATTTCACACCAATGTACTATCCGACTGACGGTAAGTATCGCCACGCTGTGTTAAAAATATAAACTGCAGACCGCGTCAACTTTCATCTCTCCTCGCTTTCCCCTACTTGATTTACCGGGGAGGAGGCAGAGACGAAGCTAGGAGGGTGCGGGCCCTTGACTTACTTGACAACCAAAAAAAACAGGGCAATCCTATCTTAACAACCAAAAAAAAAACATAAAAAAACAGGGCAATCGGGGTCCTGGCCAGACCGCCCCTGGTTCAGTAGCTCTACTTAATATAGTCACTTTTATCGAGCGCATTTGAAAAATGATCATACTGTATTTGTTATTCTAATTTTTACAGTCTTTTTTTTCTGTTTGCTCACTGTACACCCATAACATTAAAACAGTGTCTTTCCATTTTAATATGTTTGCTACTGAAAACAGGGGATCCTTATTATTTGGATTCACGTCCTTCCGTTGCTGAAACGGCTTCTATAATTTCTTACATTAGATAAGATGCTTCTTTATATTTAGAGATTATTTGGATCTGAATCTTACAGTTCAATGAATACCAAAACGTAATCCCAGTTTACAATATTGTTATTCCTCGAAATAAGTTATTGAGTGAATTTGACTAGTTTAATACATTTTTAACTGAAAGAGTTTTATTCTTTTGTTTGGTTGCTTGTTTCCACGCTAAAACGGCTGATCTGATTTCCTTAACATTAGTATGTGTTCGTTCAACTTCAAAGGATTTTTGTCTCTATTTCATTCCTCTCCATTATGTAAATGTTCAGCCCCCACTATGCGATCTATATTTGAGGGTATTCGTACTTATTAACATTGTCTTCAATTACTTCGTCGTCTGATATCTATCAAAGAATTTTGAAACCAGGGATGTCATGTTTTACTTCTCTCTGACATTTCCACTAATTCTTTCTACTAGTTAAGAGTATTTAGTGAGTTGTTGTTTTTTTTTTTTTTTTTTTTTTTCCCACAAAAAAAAAGTGGGGGTTTTTTTTTTTTTTTTTGGCTTTTTTTTTATATTCAATCTAATTTTCTTGGTTTTTGTTTAGTTATTCTTAGTTATTTAGTTTAAACTAATTGTTTAGTTTGCTGCTTTGTTTCTCTTAACTATTTTCTCAGAAAGTGAAATTTTAAAGATGATAGAGACGGAGATAAATGGTCCTGGGTTTTAAGTTGCACCAAAAATAAACAAATACCGGATTTTATGGGAATTCGTCCAACCTTTGTAATGTGATACTTCTACCAACAGACAAAAGAACAACTACAGGACAAAAAGGAAATAGCAAGACTTGGCAAGCTTAGTTTCCATAGTAATTATTAATAATAGGTATTCGCTAAATTATCATCGTATAGTGAATGAAGACATATTTAACTTTCCTTCAGCTTATCGTATACTTTTTAAATCAAAGTTTTAAAAGATAAGAAAATTATTCTCACAAGGGAAGTGCGTGACCTCTAACGCTTAGAACCCCACGAAAATGTGCTTAGAATACAAATCGCTCATGCCAGAAACAGTGGTATGAGTCATTCTCATGAAAAACTGCGCGTCTTATCATGAGAGACATTTGAATGATCACCTATTGAAGATCCAAGAGAGGAACTTTGGTAACCCAAAGAAACAAAATATCGATATACAGTAAACACCGATTATCCGTGGAATTGGGTGGCGCAGCAACCGCGGATAAGCTAATTCCGCGGATAATCCGAAATAGGACGAAAATCAACACAAAAATTCATTTAACATGTTTTATTTACATTAAAATGGCAATATATAGTTACAATACATACATTATAAACAATTATTTTATTTTAAATTTTTTATTTATTTTTAAATTTTATTATTGTGGGTAGGCTTTCCCGTCATTTAGTGTAATCTGCCGGCCTAAGCTCCACCCACGAGTTCGTTCTTTAATTGTTTGTCTATAATTGTCTTCACTTACTTTGTTACCCTCTTTTATTGTTTACCTTATTCTAAATTTAAAAATTATTTTTTAATTCCGTAATTTATTGTACTGTAAAAAAAAAATGGAAACAGTAGAATCCCGCGGATAATCGAGAGTTTACTGTAATAGGACCAAAAACACACATATGTCGTGACTATACTGCTATATTTCCCTCTTTAAAATAATTATGCTATGTGAACAACAAATCTTTCCTACTGACCTGATAGTGTTGCACTTGTCAGTGCAGGTACAACATGCCACCGTCGGATGGCGCTAGCAGACAACAGCTGAGTTTTGCATGGGAATGACTCACACCACTGTTTTTGGGAGGTCACGCACTTCCCTTGTCAGAGTTTTAGTTTTTGCGACTGAAATTATTTCATCAAATGAGAAGAAATATTGTTTTAACATTGCGAATTATTAGATATTTAGATTGTATTTTCCTAATAGGCAACTGAACTTGTCTTTTAAATATCAAAATAACGAACTCTTAGATTGTTTTTACTTCATAAACTTCACTTCAAAAAGTCGTTTTATTTAAAAAATATGCATTTTAATTTTGCCTTTATAAATAAGAAGGATGTATTTCAGTAAAACTCAGTGGACTCGGAGGGAAGCGAGACTGATATTTCCAATTGGACCATACCGAAGCTACTTACCAAATTATACAGTGGGTCCAGTCGTTTCAATGTGATGCCCGAACAATCAGACGAAAGAAAGGAAAACAAAAGTTCAATAGTACGATTGACACCTTCGTGTTTTAATTTGGATCTGAAATCAGTCTCGTAAGAAAATCGTGCGTTTACAAACAGACAACCAGACGAACGGATAAAACAACAAACACAGTAGAAAAGTTTTGATCATAGTAATGCTTCAAATTACTCAATTGTTTTATTATGAATTGCAATATTTTGATATCAGTAATAGAAGGCAGTATTTTGAATTTCCCAATAAAAATAATATAAGAGAAAAAATTTAATCAAAAATATGCACTTTTAACTTTTCAAGTAAACTAAAAGTTAACTAGGCTATCCCCCGTGTACACGCACTTGTTTTTCTATATCACATAAAATATTATTACTTAACCAAATTCTATTTAAAATATTGCAAATTTCGGCAGTTATAGTTCTAATTGTCATTTTCGAATTACAAATAAATAGACGGATCGGAAATAAATAAACAATCTTGAGATTCAAAAAAAAATTGAATACGTTCATTATTGATGAGGGGAAGGGGAAGGACACATAAGTCAAAAAAACAATACAAATTGAGTTGTAGTCCCCGTGGACTAATGGATAAGACATCTGACTTTAGATCAGAAGGTTGCAGGTTCGATTCCCGTTGTAAAAATTATTTTTATTTTCTATTCTCACAGGAAATTGCGCCGGACAGACAGACAGAGAAATAAAATATTTTAGTAATATAGATAGAAGCTGTAACCTTTGAACCGAGTTGGTGTTAATGTATTGAGTGACATTTGTAAAAGTTTCATGATAGCAAATGTCAATATATCTCCTCTCAATCTTATTAAGGGATGTCTGATTTCATCTATTACTGCAAATAACTGTCATTCCATCTCAGAGTATTAATACTTGTACAAAGAACGAACCAGGCGATAACTAACATATGAAATAAATGGACTTGAACACGAAACTCTTATGAACTCTAAAACAAAAAAATAAACGTCAACTGTTCTTATTTTTTCAGTTTCCTTATTGTCGATACAATGTGCAAATTCTTTTGCTATTAAGATCCTCCAGATATATTATTTATTTGAAGAAGCCAAATGAGCGAAAATTAATCAGTAAATCATTGGATGAAATGAATTAGTTCTATTATTTATAATTTTTTATTTACTTCATTCCGTTAAATTTTTATTTACTGACGAGATGTTGTTGTTGGACAAGATTTTTTTTCGTTAATTTAAAAATAAAAAATATTAAATTTATTAGCACAATGAAATTATAAAATATAATTTAGTTATTAATAATGTTTTAAATATGATTTAGTGCTGCAAGTTTTCCCCAATTTTTAAAAATTAATTCATTAAAAATATTGTTATCTATAAAGTAATGATTTATGTTTATGTGTGATAGACCCATCTTTTTCTTCTTCCTAATCTCTTCGTATTTTTTTTTATTTATCTTCATGAGTAATGTATGCAGTGGCATATTTATTTTCTTGATGTATCATTCCCAGTTATGTTATCTTTCTTTAACCCACCCCCCTACTTTCAGAAATCTGAATTCCTTCTCAGCTTGCATTCATCCTCCGGTTGCTTGGCAACGAAAAGGGGGTGTAATAAGACTCTAAAAGAAGTGTTTTTTTATTGAAGGCAAACGATACAAGGAAAGCACTCGATTGTTCATTCAGTGCCAGGTCATTTGATCTGCTGGGAATGGAAGCGAATGAATACAAGAAAAGGTAAAGTGCAATTGTGAAAGAAGAGAAGATCAAGAGGTGGTATTTATGTCAAATCAACACCAGCTTAGAATTCCAACAACAACACTGTTTCAGAAAGATTTTCAAAAATTAAAATTCGATGAAAAGTTCATCTTCTTCATTCCTTGATTTCCAATGATAATTAAGTTAATTGACAATTTCCCAGTTTTTGAGATTTACTTATTATTGAAAATAATAAAAAATAAAGGATCGCCATAACAGGCCTATGCAGACCCAAGGGCTCGCGGGAGGTAAGACTCCCGGCGTTTCTTGACCAACGGGACTAGTTTGAGGTCGTGAGGTCAGCCCGACGCCCGCCCGCTTTTAACTCCCGGGAAAGAAACCCGGTACCCATTCTACAGAGGGCTGGGTAGACTCTAGGATCCGTTTCGAGGAGAATGGAGCGCGGAAAAATTCCTGCCCTCCGCCACCTCCAACCCGCAGCCAAGATCCCTTACCCACTCGGCTACCGCACCCACTATTGAAAATAATAGCCATCCATAAACATTTATAGAAAAATTTGAATATTCAGTAGGCCTACTCTGGTAAAATGCATTTGATGCATCATGAGCCAAGTTAAAGCCTTTTTTCATGCAGGTATCTTTGTAAGGATTTTTGCAATTTTTTATGTTGAAAGATCTTAAACCCAAATTCTCTTCGAATGACGCAACCTGGGATGATGTTTATTGCCATCTTAATACTTTTTCTTTTCATCAAAAGAAGTTATATGTATTAAATAGTGACAATAAACAGTGTCCAGGGAAGAGTCAGGTAACGAGTCTTCAGTTGTACGGAAATTAGTGGTAAAATAAAGATGAGTAAAGCTAAGGACGAGAAGAAACTGTGACGTACTTTTTGAACTCATAATTAAGGCAACATGAGCGGAATTATGATTTAGTTGAAAGCTACATAACAAGATTTGCAAAACAATTACAGAAAATGAAGCTAAAAAAAAAACTGTATTCGGGTGAATCTACACAAAACCTGCAATTTCAGTCAAAATTTTTTGAGATTTTAAATTACAAGATTTTCTTTTCAAAAAAATTGAGATGATTGCTTTTGACGTTCTTACATCAAATTATATGTGGTTCAGGTCAACGCATTTTGGTTATTTTTTTTAAAAAAAAAATGATGGTAGGCTATGTCTACAGAAGTAACTTGTGTTAATAACGATGTCGAATTTTAATATAAATTACATTCGAAATAGTGAATTTAC
The DNA here is from genome assembly GCA_023159025.1 of Thereuonema tuberculata. NCBI lineage: Eukaryota > Metazoa > Arthropoda > Chilopoda > Scutigeromorpha > Scutigeridae > Thereuonema > Thereuonema tuberculata. The sequence goes on along the minus strand of JAFIDM010003189.1, from coordinate 3,270,102 downwards.
GTGGGAAATACTATGAAATAAATAAATAGAAGACTATAATTTATGAATTAAAAGAACTTTTTATCAAAAGAGGAAATCATGTACAATAAAAAGAATCAGACTGTCAATCTTAAACGTCTATAAAAATGTAAATATAGAATTACATATATCATATATTATATTATATGTATTTATATAATTATAAATATCCTTATTGGCATTTAACAAAGACTGGAAGTGAAATCAAGTCTTCGTGAAAAATATAGTATCCGCTATTGTTGATGATCATCACTTCCATGGACCCCAAATGTCCACGGAAGTGATGTCCACGGAAGTGACGATTACTTATGTTTCTTGACCCATGTGCTCTTCATTTTGAAGTTAGGAACACGTGTCATTCAGAAAATTAAGTTTACCATATTTCAATTATCATGCCTAGAAATAATCATTTTTCCATAGAAAAATTAGGCTCTAAACAAGACCATAGAAGTGATGGGATGAGATGTGCAAATTACGAAAAATGAATAAAAAGGTAATTTTTTCCTGACAAATGTGCGACTCAGACGAATAAAATCACTTCCCAATCCAAAATTGCCTTGTAAACTTTTGTTTTTAAGTGAAATGGAAGACAACTAGCGCATCGGGTGGATTTTTTAGAAAGTTTAAGAATGTCCACAAAAGCGATGGCTAAACCTTGGGACAAGACTTGAGGTTTCAAAAAATTTTTACTGATAATTCGAAAAAAAAAATTCACTCAATATTTTGTTAAATTTATGTATTTTCTGATTTCATAATATATATATTATTTGAAAAATATTAAAAAATAAAAAAACAGTTTGGATCTTTAGAAGCTATCCAACTGTAGCTTGTGACAGTCCACGGAAGTGACGAACACCTTCTGTGGACAACCTTTTTTTTGGAAATTCCAAAAAATTAAAAAAAAAATTATACTAAACTATAGTATATTTTGTACTTCAATGTGTGGTTTTGAAATATGAAAAATATTTTCAATCATTTTCAATTTATTGCTCTGTGACACGAATTACAGGTTTTCCGTAGATTCACCATTCAGGAAAGAAAAAAAGGAAAAATAACTTTTCAAACGTTTGACCATTTTTTTGTTGCGAAAGCTCGAGTCAATAAAAAGTGACGTCACTGAAGTAAAAGTTTTTCTCACGGTTGCTAAGTTCGGACGAAAACACTTCACTGAAGGTTCTGAAGATGGCCTCAAAAGTAAGAAGGTCTCATATTAAACAGAAATTGACGCCTTCACTGATCAAGAAACGGTGTTACAAGTGATGTATCCTTTAAGACCTATATTTCTGAGCCTGAGACAATGGAAAAACCCTTCTTAAAACAATATTCTATAATAAAGAAAGTTAGAGGAAAGATACTAAAATAGAAAATGTTTAAAAAGTATTAATAAAACATCATATTGTTTAAAATTCAATAAATATCTCAGAACAGATTTCTCCTGGATTAAAATCCATTCAATTCGATTAAGTTCGATATAATCTAATACTAATTCTACTTGGAAGACCGGTCATAACGGCGGGTTTCTTTAAACAGTTCTTAGTTCTAAAATCTCTTCTTAAAATTCCTTTCTTTATGCACGATATTTCGTCTTCTTCAACAGAAAACTTCTTCAGGTTAAATTGAGAACAAGAAATCTCTATCTTCCTCCTCCAGAATTCATAATGATGTCTTGTCCTCAATTTAACCTGAAGAAGTTTTTATTAAAGAAAACGAAATATCGTGGATAAAGAAAGGAATTTTAAGCAAGACATTTTATTTGTATATCATTATTGAATAAGATTATCGTTTTGGAGTCCTTCGTTCTGTTTAATCACTGATGCTGGAATCCGCGATGAAGAATAGAACCTCTATCCCATTTTACCCATTTCCATAAAGCATATAGTTCCGAAAACCTACAAACAAAAAACAGATACCTACAGATGATAGGTATTCTTCACGACCAACCATCAATTGTAGAAATTCAGTTTTAGTCAATGTGTTCAAATTCGTAGCAGAGGAATTAAAATTTGCCAGTACGCTTTCTGTAGGCTATGTAAAAAAATAGCAATGAGTTCAGTGATTACTTAAAAAAAAACCTAAAAACCATGAAAATTAGTACCATTGTTCTCAATCGACGTAAAAGAGTTGTTTACGTCCATAAGTAAAGATCTCCTCAATACTGCATTAGTATAATTAACATGGAACTTCAATCAAAACACGACAGCATTCATGTATGATTTAACTGAATTTCTGTTTGATAACCAGTATTTTCTAACAAATGATCCTATTTGTCAAGCAATATAGAGGACTATTCACAGGACTCCCGTCCTTTGCAATACTAGCAGAAATCACTAGGCAATCGAAAATCTTCAGTTCATTCAATGTGAGATAGCTATACACTTCCATCAAAGACATGTCGACGCTATATTTGTCTTTGCCAACTTAGATTCTGAAGAAAAAATCTTAGAAAACTTTAATAAATTACATAATAGTATACAGTTCATATGTGAAAGACAGAGCAATGAAGGACAACTCCCGTTACTTTTTTTTTTATATTTAACCTTTGAGAAAGCATCAAAGTGTTGAAATGCCATTCATCTACTCATAGCAAATGCAAACATAATAGAATTGCAATGAAAGTCACAAAAGCCCTTAACATATGCTCTTCCAAATCAATTTTCGAAGGCAATCTTGCAAAGATTTATAATTTATTCAGAGAAACTAATTATAACTTCATCAATAAAGCTGTAAGTGAAACTCTACATAAGATTTATAATCCGTCGAGGGGTACTAATGATAATAACACCATATACAGTATGTTCCCTTACTATCCGAAACTTCACTTCCAATTAAAACAAATATTCAAACTTAGCAATGACTTAGTTTATCCTATACACCTCAACAAAATATAGATATCACACCTCTCCCCCCCACCAAAAAGGTTGAATATATTTAGTTCTCTGTCCAGATAGTAATACTTGTTGTACTATATAGGAAACACAGCCAGCAACGCTTTTCTCAAATCATAAAAGTTACATTAAGTGTGGTAATATGCATGCTTTTAATATCGCATATCATTACAAACCAAAACATTGATTTCAACAATTTCTTAATTTTAGGAAAGAAAACGATAAAGCACATTGGGAAATTACTGAATCGTATTTTATTTCTTTATTAAACCCGTACAATACTCACTTAACAAATAAACTAATCACAGAATATACTAGTAATTTCAGATTTAATCAAAGACGAAAAACAGCGAAAGAAAATATACGTAGGAGATTGAACAACTCGTCGACGACAGGCGACTTCCACCATGAATAATGACCTAATTCTGATTTTTTTTTTGGCATTATTTCCGTAAATGTCTGATTCAGGCTTATTTAGTCATTATTAAGGCTAGTCATTATTACTGTTAAAAAATTATTTAGAAAGTTATGAGTTTATTGTTTATTATATATCTTTACACACTGTCCGGTCACTTCATTATGTACACCCCTGCTGTGCGCACAAATGCTGTGTCTCACAACAACTCTTAAAGCCGGTGGGGGCAGTGTCATGGTGTGTGGGATGTTTTCCTGGCACACGTTGGGTCCATTGATGCCTCTGTAGACTAGAGCGTATCTAAACATCGTAGCTGACCAAGAGCAACCAGACATGTTAACAGTTTATTTTCATGCAGATGGCTTCCAGCAGGATAATGCGCCGGTTCACAAAGCCAGCATCACTATGGGATGGTTTGAGGAACGTGACGATGATTTTTCATTGCTGCAGTGGCCCGCTCAGCACCCGGATCTCAGCCCGATTGAAAATTTGTGGGATGAGCTGGAACGGGCTGTTCGCTCCAGGCTTATACCTCCATCAAATCTTCAAAAACTGCGTGACACTCTCATGTCTGCATAGTACACAATATCTCAATAACTTTTTGAGCATCTTGTGGAATCTCTGCCTCAACGAATTCAGGCTGAAATCCCCACGCTATTAGATAGATGTACCTAATAAAGTGGCCGAACAGCATAAATGTGTCTACCTATCTACTTATCTATCTATCTACATAGATAGATAGATAGATAGATAGATAGATAGAGAGATAGTTACAATTTATGTCTATAAAAAAATTATTACATTGTTTTACATATAAATTTTGTTTCAACCAATCACAGTTACAAGAGAAAAGGAAAGGACAATGGAGCAGAGGAGGGAAGCTGAATTGAAGGAAGATATGATGCTGGTGAAAAGTCCCATTGTGTTCTACCAGGCAGCACCATTGAAAGATAGCTCTGAATGTGATCTTTAGATTGTAATGGAGTCACGGTGATCTTTTCTTTTATTTCCATTTTCATTATCATTCCAAATCAAGTTTAGAGCAGCGCTGGAGATTTAATAATTGACTCCATAGAGGAAATTGTTTTTCAAATAAATTCTATTTCTACATTAATATAATGAAAGCAATGTTTTTTATGAAGACTAACCAGCAATGATTTGAAAATGATGTCGAATGGGGATTGGAATGATGTGGAGAGTGGATGCGGATGTCCACTGATTCATTCTGTCCAGAATATTTTATCAGGATTCACTGTCTCCATTTCAATCTAAAACAGCGTTTCTTTTATTTATTAACAATGAACTAATAGTATTTTCATTACAATAAAAACATACACGGACATGCAAAAGGAATCACTGATTTGTTTTTAGGGATTTCGATACCGGGAATCCGGAACAGCTGTTTCAGGGTTCCTACCTTTCATCAGCTGGATTCGCCCAATATCTAATAGTCAGTGATCTCAAGAAACACATAAAGGAAACAAAAGTCAACAAGAAAATGGCCCTGCATAATTAAAAACAACAATATATAAAATAAGAATAAAATTAAAATTAAGTAATAAAAATAAAATTTTTATTGCAATATATATCATTTCCTCACGTTAAACTTGTTATTGAATGTATTCTTTTTATAATTTAATTCTTTATAAGCTAAGCAATTGTTAGCGGGGATTAAATTTCTGCCCTTTTTTATTCTTATTTTATTGTTGTTTTTAATTACGCAGGACCATATTCTTGTTGACTTTTGTTTCATTTATATGTTTCTTGGGATCACTGACTGTTAGATACTGGACGAATCCACCTGATGAAGGGTAGGAACCCTGAAACAGCTGTTCTGAATTCCCGGTATCGAAATTCCTAAAAACTGATCAGTGATTCCTTTTGTATGTGCATGTTTGTTTTTATTGTAATGAATATCATTTCCGCACGTTAAACTTGTTGTTGTTAATAGTATATCTTTCAATTCAATAATTTAAGACAAAATGCAACACCTTCTATATTCAATAAGGAACATAATAAGCATTCCTGATGATGATGTTGGAGATTTTAAAATGTATTTCCTTCCATCATTTTTTTAGATATCTAGGCTTGGCTTTTAAGATCAACTTCTGAAGATTTTCATGCAAACAAATAATGATCCACAGCAATCGTGTTCGAGAGATCACATAACTAGAATTGAGATGTATATGTAAACTCTATGAGGCGGTGAGACCTCTTACTTAAGCTCGATAACCTAACTTTTGCTCGAAGTAAGATTGACACTGAATGATGAGAAAGACTTAAAAAACAAGTAAACAAATGATTTAATTTTCTTAAGCAATCAATATATATTTATACTTGTGTATCTTCTACAATCTGCTATAACTCAATACATTTGATTCTTATGTAGCATCACAGTTTCTGGTACTTGTTAAATATCTAACTTTCTTAAAGTGTCCACTAATATTTAACTAGTAGTTTCGATAAATGGCTTTCACCCTGTGATTGTGTTCCTTCATTAATGCTTTGCATAAAATATCTTTGTACGCAACTAACTTTCAAAGTTTATGTTCCTAACACTAACAAGGCTTTACTCTTCTTAAAGTTCTGAATAATAAAGTTCTTACAAGCAGTATTAATCTTGCATTAATCTTTAAGCTTAATTATCTTTTGTGTTTAATCCGTCGTATCTTTAGTGTAAATAGCCTGTTCTATCGTTTCATCTATCCGGCAATGAATGTGTCATATGTAGGAATTAATAACGGATAATGTTAACTTACAGTTCTTTCCCCGTATAATTGCACTCTTCCTAAGGCTCCTTAATGTCCTGAAAATAAATCCATCCATTCAGGTACAGAGGCGTTGGCATTCAAAGATAGTCCTAGAATCGATGAGCTTCTATTTGTTTTCGTCCGGTAATCTAGCAACGGCGAATTCTTCATAAACGTTAATTCTTTCAGCCTCTTGCAATATGAAAGTTTAACTTCGATCCTAGATTCCACATATCATTATTAAATCGAAAGGCTTTTCTCAAACTCCCTGAGTTTCTTATGAGCGTTACACTTTGATGGCTTCATAGCTAAGCTTTTCTTTCTTCATTCATCCATCCATGGAAGTCAACACACAACAATATAAGCAACAGGAACATCTCTTCTTTTACGTGTCATTATTTGCAACAAATCTAACAATACCATTCTGTTTCAATGGTTTTTCATGTCTTTTACATTAGAGGAATTGTTTCATAATTTTTCATTCAATAGTTTGAATGCTATTGTACAACACATCTAATTCAGGAAGGATAGAAATGCTCAGAAGTTGATTTGCAGAATATTTTTATAACCAGTTATTATGCATGAAAGCATTCGTAAACTTAGCTATGATTCTAACAAGCCTTATTTTTGTCCTTAAACTTCTGGAAATGGGTCAGGGCCGTTTCTTTATATTATTTTTTTAATTTAGTTATCTTTCTTAAAAAAATACTGTATAATAATTCTTTTTTAATTTTTTCTAACATTTGAAATGTACCATACTTAATATTTTTTATTGCAACTTTTCAACATTTTTATACTCGAAATGTTGGATGATTAAAATACAGGGTGATTGAAAATTCCCTATACAAATTCTTTAAAGATAGGTCAGAGAACAAAAACAAATCGTATTCATAGTGGAACATATGTCCGCAAACGCCACCCGAATGTGCTAGAAGGCACACTAAGGTTCAGAAATACAAGACAACATATTTATTGGTCCAATGTTTACAATAGGACAGTAAGTTATACACAATCAAGGCTGTTTCCATCGAATCATCCAATTTCACACATTTTTTGTTGCAAACGCGCGAACATTTGAAGACTGGGCAAGTCTGTTGAGAAACCCTTAATGATACAATCGTACAGCAGCTCGTTCGTTTCCGTTTGCTATCGCATAGGCTAGATACCTACGTCCTCTCAGCATTAGCACATCCTACTCGTACAAAGTCAAAATCCCAAATGACCCTGAACGACTTAAAGTTAAAGTTCAACTGTAACGCAACAGGCCATGCAGGTCCTGGGGTGCGCCAGAGATATAGGCTTCCATCGATTCTCGACCAACAGGACCAATTGAGGTCGGATGGTCAGCTTGACACTCGCCCGTGTTTAACCCCCGAGTAAGAAACCCGGTACCCATTTGAGAGAGGTCTGGGTGAACCCTAGGGTCCTCCGGAGAAGAAATAAAAAGTTCTCGGAAAAATCCCCGACATCCGCCGGGAATGGAACCGGGCTCCTCCAGTCCTCCTGTCCAGCGGCTAAACTATGACTACCGGACCTACATGCAACGACTTCGCTTCGCGATTTCTGGCAAGGATTCATCTCCAAGACAATTGGCCTTCGAAAGTCCTATGGACCGATGAGAAGCAGTGAAGACCACAACTGCTGAATATGGGGTCCGACACGTCCGAATGCGGTGCTTCCCAGCCACCACGATCCCCGACCTCAACCCTTGCGATTTTTGGTAATGGGGCTATTTGAAAAGCCAAGTTAATCAAGGCAATGTTGCATCTGTTGCTGAACTGAAGACAAGAATAATACAAGTTACAAAATAAATAACATTAATATTAGCTTTGCGAATAAATATATTGTAAATTTTGATTCTGAAGGAAGAGTGGGACAGGATACTATATAGATCCTTTTTTTTTTTTTTGAGGGATTTCCCCACTCCTGGATGAGATTAATGTTCCCTTTGAATTCAAAAACAAAAGGAAACCAATTGAGTTCTCCATCTCCCCACGCCCCCCCGCCTCCGACACGCAATTACAAAATAGTCTCCAAGAGACTTCACTCTCCCTGTCCCCTCCCGTCCCTTCCCAGTCTAGCAGTGTGCTCACTATAGCTCGGAATGAACAACACGAAAACAACTCATCCGAGAAACTAACAACGTAAGTTGTCAGATTTGCGTCCACCTTGATATAATAGATTTATGTACATCTCCCGAAGAAGGCCCGAGGCACCGGGCCGAAATATCGAGAAAATCTTATCCCGGAGTGGGGCAATCCCTCAAAAAAAAAAGGATCTACACAGTATATATTGTAAATTACAGTATTAAAAGATTAAATCTCAATTTCTTAATTCACGGAAAAAGAAAAATGTATTTCCCTGTTTTGAATTAAATTAACTGATATTGACATTATAAAGATAAGCACGTTAAATTATCTTAATTCCGTTCAAATAATTTGAAAAATTAAAATAAATATAAAATTAAATATTAAAAATATTGAAATTATATTCTTTTAATACGAATAAGATTTAATCAATAAATTTCATGTCTTTAATTGTCTTTTACAGGAAACATTCAATAAATGTTAAAATAATAGAAAGATTTAGATTCAATGGATACCAAGGTTGTTAGTCTTTTCTTTATTATCTTTATTGTTTCCAAGAATTAATTCCCCAAATATTGGGGTCGAACTTCGTAAATAGGAAGTTTCTATAAAAGAGAAACAAGGTAGCGATAGCGATTAGTAAACCAATCACAATGCTTCGCAACTGCTTCTGATATGTGAATGAATAAAATTATTCAAATTATTACAAAACGCCTACTTATACATAACCGAGTGAAAAGTCGGTTGCATGTAAATTAAAATATATTTTAACGAAGATATTTTAACATCTTCGACTAAATTACAACCACTTCCACAAGAATTTAATCACAAGCTCGTCTCACCTTCAAGAAGCACCACCAGGTATGGAACGTGTCTCGACGCATTCTATTCTAAGGTAAAGGTGACTCAATCTGTACTCACTATTTATATGGAATAATCGTCATTGTTAGCTCAAACCTTGTTAATAGACTGAATTCAATAACTTTAGAATAATTTTCTTCATTCATGTATCAGAAGCCGTTGCGAAACATTGTGATTGGTTTACTAATCGGTATCGCTGCCTTGGAGCCCGACCAGCTAGAGACACAAACTCTACGGCTCCGAACTACTCTTCGCAAGACCTTTTAACGACATCCTAATCAAGTCTCTAGCCCTCGTGGTTGCTGAGTTGATACTTGTCCACAGACAGACAGACAAACCGGGACTACAAGGCTTCACGGTATCAGAAACCTAAAAGGGTGATTTATGTCCACTTTGACCCAAATGGAAGTTGAATGAAGCAACATTGAAGTGATTGGGAAACATTTTTGGTAATAATAGTTCATTGATAGTTGACTCTGATTCTTATGTCTTTATGAATGAAGAAATATTTAAAGTAATCGAACACGATTTAAAAATTAAAGAAGCAAAACTGACAGACAGAAATTTTCCTCTTACAATTGGTTTTAGTTTTTACTCAGTTTAATTATAGGAAAAATAATGATCATCTACGTGCCTTCTTACACAAAGAGTTTTCTATGTAGATCACCTCTGTATATGTTTTTGAATCCACTCTGTGTATGGGGTTTCACATCAATCGTCAGAAGAAAAAAAGCTTATTAATTGGCTTGCTTCTTTCCTTTTTGCAATAAGATTTCATTCGTCTATCGATTGAAATTGAATTCAAAGCTACGGTTATATACCGGAAGTTAGACACATTCTAAAGGATTCCTTGACGACATCTATACTGTAATAATAAATTCAGACTTTGTGTCACATTATGATAGGAAGTACTTTTAACTCG
>JAFIDM010003189.1:3173677-3204313 GCA_023159025.1 Thereuonema tuberculata | reverse complement strand
CTACTGAAGGCATCAGAACTACGGAAAATGATTATTAGAGATTGTTGCGATTTTACATAACAAGTAGCTACTACTTTCAAATAGCTAGGAACAATTTGTTTCTTCGAAAATGTGAGTGGCATTCGATGATTTCCTTGGAAGAGAACCGGTAGAAACCGCTAGGTGGTACTTGGACAGGTGGCGTCATTTTCTTGAAGACATATGAGAACGGTACCCACATTATGTGAGGGTGTGTGGGCCACTGGAAGTATCTTGACCCAGAAGAGTCCTCTGGTTCAAATATATTATTAATGGCGATGCGCTTTCGAAGATCAAGAATATTACCTGCGTGAAACAGCAATGAAGGTTCGTAAAGCATGGACCATAGGTTTTGTAAGGCTATCATATAAAGGTAGCACACTTAAGGTCATGGTGATACAGATCAGCAACATTTAGTCGCCCACTTTGTGACCTTCAACCTTTGAAAATGTCCCCGAATTAGGATTGCCGCATATTATTATTGGCCAATTCCCTCATACAATGCGGGTACAATTCCTGGACAGTTCCAGACAATTTTCTCTACGTGGCATATCTTACCTTGCCCAGTAGGAGCTACCCTTAACTTCTTTTTAAAATCTGAGATGTCAACTTTCAGACCTGCCTGACTCTTAAAGACAATGATTTTTAAATAATTCTTAACATTTGCAGTAATTAAGACTTTAATAATCTTTTGCAATATTTTTTTTGTTCATTCAGTTATATCATTTATAGCTCATCTAATACATGTTCTTTAATTTGTAATATCTGAAGATGAATTCGTCTTTCAAACTTCACTCTTAGTTTCATCTTACTAAGAGTGAGTAAGAGTTATAACAATTCATTAAAAAGTTCAAAACTATTCTGATAATGGCCAAAAACTTTTCACCATTCCCAAAATTAAAAACTGTAGAAATATTATTCACTCCAGAACACACAGAAATTATACTTTTAATTGACTCATTGACATTACGTTAATTTTTGTTCATCTTTCAATATTCACAGTCATAAATATCTACTTAAATTTAGAAATTATAGGAAGCATTAATACTCAACTTTAAATGTACAAAGATATTAATTTTTAACGAAAATGTTTTTCCAAATTAACTTAAATCTTAATAATAATTACACTATCTTTTATCAGTTTATTCACTTACAGCCAGCCAAGGCCCTACTTTCCAATGAACGCTGGCTCCACAGTCACCCAAATTACATGGTTGAATTACGGCCGGTTTTTCAGTTTCATTGCAGCCAGCAAGAACAGGTTTTGGATCAATCCAATTGTAAGCATTCACTCGATGGCACGACACAGTTCGTCTTTGAATACCTGTTCCACACGATGCAGAACACTGCAAGAAATTTATTAAATAAAACAAAAGAATAAGAATAATAAATGAAAGAAATTTATTAGTCTTATAATTCAAGCTCATAAAAAAAAATACAAAAAATTACATTAAAATCAATTGAAAATAAATGAAAAGATGAGAAATTAAAATTATAAGTTATTAAATCTGCCAGCTTTTTAATAAAATCTATGTGTAAACGATTTTGCTAATGTAAATGTTTTTTTGTTTTTTTTTTACTGATCCAATCTCTATTGAAATGAAATGATAAACGATAATGAATATTCTAAACCTATTATTAAACTTTCACTTCGAAGGATTATTAGTTTCTGTTTTATCGTGGTTTTTCAATGATTCAATTGAACAGCCTGTTTGATAACAATGTTTAATCCCTATGAGTTGTAATTACAACTTAAACGTTAAGCTCCGAATGATGTTTATGATACAGTATATTGATTGTGTGTTTTCTTGAAGGAAGCCAAGCTGCCTTCTTTTTTGTATTAGCCATGGATTAAATGATATTATTATGCAAATATGTTCTCTTCTCTAAATCCACTCCTGCAAACACGCTGCTAGCAGGTTATGGGCCCAGCACGCTTCCACTGCATATTGCACTGCGTACTTAAATAATCACCTGTATATACTCATAGTTGTTTAGATCCCATAAGAAAGGTAGTGAATACTTACTTTTATGGCATAAACAACTAGGTGATCGTGATTTTAATACACTCAAAAAATATTGAAAGGCAAAAATCTTCCCACGGAGATTCAAATTGCCAAATCAAGTAATTTGTGAAAGCTTTTTAAAAGAGAAAATGTCACGGTCTCCTTTTCCAAAAAAAAAAATCAAAAAACAGAAATAGCATATTCTGGACATAATTCACTCTCATCTTTGCGGCCCTACATAATTGAATGATCAAGTATTTCCCGTATAACGGGAATCACAAAAATCTTTTCATAGTGTTATTTCGTAGTGATATCGACTGGAAGTCACTTTCTGAGGACTAAAGAAATCGAATCAAAATATTGTACCTAAATTACGCAATATTTTTCCTTAATGGAAATTCCGATGCTGCGCGAATTATGAAAGACCGTCTATAATATCCCAAGAAAGTAATCAATTATTAGTTACCAAATACATCATATTGAATTGATAACAATTATTGGACACAAGCACATTAACCTTTCGATTATTTACGACATTCCGAAAAGACAGCATGCGTAATACACACCATAGGCCATTCATAAAAATCTAGTAAAATTTTGAAAAACTGACTGAAAATCAGTCAATTTCATTCCTTTATCTTTATTCATGCAATGGGAAACTATTAATGAACGCTGCAATGATGAATCTTTCTTTTTCAGCTTTAATTTTATATAAAATTTCAACAATTGGATCAGGATTATTTTGTTTATCAATATAATGTTCTGCCCCATCTGAGAGATCCCTTTTACCATTATGGAAAGCTTTAATATGCTCTCTTTAATGTTCTTCCGATGTTATATGGAACTACAATTTCTCACTTCAATTTATATATTCTCCAGTTACTCCTTCATTATAGTTTTCTAATTTGGCTCTGAATTAATCTCCTCCCTTGAACACGCACTAACCTTACATTATTTTCTTAAAAATACCTCGAATAGAACTATTAACTTTAACATCATATTGGATTTTTATAAACTTCTGGTAGGCTTCTTTACTTTGTTAAATTTTGTTTACTTTTCTTGTTCTTAAAAATGCTTTTACACAACTTTCAATAAAACCTACCGGATATTCATTTATTTGTAACTAGCAGATTACCCGTTCTTCTTACGGGTTACAAAAAAGATTTTTTCTGATGTAGATGAGGAAGAAATTTAAAGTTGAGCTCGCTTTGAAACTTTCCCAGATGGCACAAAAATCACGTGATAAATACTGTTATATTTGAATTTTATAACTAGAGATCCCTACCTTCCCACTCTTTTCTCCCCTTCTCCACACCCCTATCACTTCAAACCTTTCCCAGTCACAGCCATGTGATCATTACAAATCTATATCGATCGCGAAAATCTATAGCTATCCAGAAAATCCCGTAGAAGTATCTTTCAACAATGTTTGCCCATTCTCTCACCGCTCTCCCGTTTACACTCCATAGTTCAAGTTTTTGCCTCCCGGTTAATATGTGGCGTTATTATAACAACAATATCTTAGTTCCGATTGTTGAGCAACAATGTTTTTGTAGTCCCAATTGTCGCCTCCAGGTGCATATGTGGCTCGTTCAAAACCCGCCACACACTTTATGGTTATCCCTCCCACCCCTGCCTAAAACTAAAAAAGGTTATTTTCGCACTTTTTACATTGTCTACAGCAGCCAGCCACATGCAAAATATCAAGTTTTAGCATGGTGGGAAGTATTCTAAACATTTTCAACACACCCACACATATCCACAAATTTCCCTTTTGTATATATTATAATTCTTTTTGAAGATATCTATTTTATTATTATTTAAATAGAATCACTAATTATACAAAAAAAATGAGCAATTTTGGAATACGAATTTCCAATGCATGAATAAGCGAAAAAAAATGATTATTCGATATGTCTATTTAAACAAAGTTTTCAAAATGTTACTAAATTTTTATGAATGACTATTTCGCTTGTTATCTTTTCGGAATGTCATAAGTAATCGGGAGGTTGATATGTTGTTTCTAACAATTTTGATCGATTCAATATGATATATTTTGTAAATAATAATTGATTACTTTCAAGGAATGTTACATGTTATTGATGTTTTTAAACTTAACGGATTTGTAACAGAGATTATTCTTGAAGAAGGTTGGGAAGGGTTCCAACCGAAATATTGTATTGTCAGTGAAGCAGAAGTAAGTAATTTATAATACGGTTTAATTTATTTTTTGTTTGTTCACGATGGATGTTTAATAGTTCGCAGACCTTCTCCTTTGTTTTTATCACAAAGTTTTTAAAAGAGTATCTGTTTGCTGGAATGCGTATTGATGTTATTTTCTACAATGTTATTAATTTCCTCCTATTTTATTAGTTCTTTGTGGAATTTGTGAAATGAAAATAACTTCTTTAATTCGATTCAGCTGATTTTTTTAATTTTTAATCTTTTTTCTGAATAATTTCTAACTGTTACAGCAGTTGTTTTTTATTGGATTATCATTATGGAATTAAATCCTAATAATAACTTGAGCTTTCTTAACTTATAATTCTACTTACGTAATAATAAACAAAATATCGAAGCGTAAAACAACTTTATCAAACAACTAAATAAAGTTTCGAATGTGATACCATTGTAAAATACTGTATAAACAAGCATATCAACTGCCCACGTCAAAGCTAGAATTAAGACTATTATAAATTGCAAATTCAAAACTGTTATAAATTGACGAGTTGATATAAAGGTTACATATTCTCATGATAAATGTAAGAATACCATTTTTTGGAAGGAATACATCAATCTTAATTATTTGAAAGACTACCAAGAAATTCTAAGACTACCAATTGATATTGTAGTTAAGAATTACCTAACGAATGTTTTCTGTAGAAAAAAAAATAACAACTGTTGATTTTGTGATGAAGTTACGACATCAAATCGTTCAAACTGTCTTTTTAAAAGTTCCATTTGCTGAGATAAGGCGTTCGATGAATAGAATAATTAAAGCAGTTAAGAACTAAAAGTCATTGCAACACAAATACCAAAAATATATTGGATTTTTATGAAAAGTTCTAACTAAGTATAACATAATTCCATGTAAGACATTCAGTGGAGAAAACATTCTTAAGACTTTCTTAGCTTTCTTTTACGTAGATGGCAATTTCTTTAAGTGTTTAAGGAAAGAGAAAAGAGACACTTACAGACATTTAAAGGGTTGACAGATATATAAAATATCTAGAAAGAATATGACCAGATTTAATTATGATTGATGAATTTCACAAGATAATGATTTGTTACCATATCTTAAGATTCACTGTAAAGTGTAAAGATAATTAACCTCCAAGATGATAATCCAAGAGGTTATTTTAGCTATGAATAAAAATTACATCACATGAAAAACGGATCGAGGATTAGTTGAGATCTTCATAGCACTGGGACAGAAGATCTTCGATCTGGAAACCTTTGCTACATCAACATTTACTTGAAATCGAACAACGGCAAATTAAGAAGCTAATACTTGAAAAGTAATGATGACAATGCCAAATATCTCGAAATCGATGGAATATTGGTCCCCAAATTCACATATTTTTGAAGTATTCTATATACACTTTCATCTTACATAAGGGCATTAAATTCCATGATATTTAGGGTAGATCGTCTGCTTGTAAGTACAACACTTCATGTTAGCTTAGGAAACTATTCTACATTCTTTCAAACTGAAATTTTAAAATGTGCTTCTGTCAGATGTAATTCTACGAATAGGCATATAGATGTTTTTTCTGATAGTTTTATTACAGCATCTTCAAATTTTTGAAAAACCCTTCATTTAATTTAATTTAAAACTATCAGAACAAAATAGCACAAAATGTACAGCAAAACTGATCGCACCTCACAAATGTATAGAAAAAAGTGAAAATGTCATTACATAACAAAGAGAAAATAACCAATTCCCATGGTTTAACCAGTTCTAGGAGAAGATCAAAAGAGAATTGTTTTATGTGATTTTAATGTTAGGCTTTTATTTTCTTGTATTCTCTCTCTATATATCGAGGTTTTTCACAATGAGGTTTAATTACATTTCTTTTCCTCTCTTAATTATTTCTCTAGTCTTTTAGTTAGTTATTTATATGAGGTTTTATTCTAATATGAATCAAACTAAATAAGCTGTTATTTACAAGTAGCTTGGATTTAAAATAGATCTGTAGACTTACCTCTGCCCAGTCACCACTTTTCCACATATAAGGACAGGCTTGTTTATTGCAGGCTTTGGATGGCCGAGGGCGAGTCTTAGGATCACAGTATCTTTCATCCACTTCTTCATTGACATCATTAACGCACATGATTGAACGGAATTGATGTCCTTTCCCACAACTTTTCGTGCACTAAAATAAATGTAGTTTTGAAATTAATGTAATTGGAAATGTTAGAATAAAAATGAAAAGCCAATAAACTAAAATAAAGTTCGAGATTATTTCTATTCACTGGAGTAAGGATCTGTAATTCGCGAAGATTCAACTCTCCTAGTACATGAAATAACAGTTTCATTTTCTTCATAAAAAGACATCAAACAATCAAAACTTCATCGTCCAATATTTCGGTTTTTTAATCAAAAACCTTCTTCAAAGGAATTACATCAAAACTAGAAGAGAATCTATCGTTTCTATTTTCCTTCCGTTTCCATGATAAATGTGTGTAAATTGTTGAACACGATGTTTCCATCTTAAGCTTCATTGAAAAACAAAATAAATTTCAAAGACAGGAATGCAATTGTTATATTATGCAAAGACATATTCTCTTGTGGTTTCATATTCAAACAAGAGGATGGCTACGAACAACACTTCAAGATTACGTATGGATTGGATGTTATCATAGAACAGTAAGTTTTGATTTAAATAAAACGATTTTCTAAGTCCAAAACAATTGAAAAGCAAAAAAATATTTCAAAATAGCAGATCAAAATAAAAAAAAAACAATAATTACGTGCGATCATAATAGAGATCTAGTATTCCGTGAAATCCGAATGAAACAAAACCCCAAAAAATACCTTCTAACTAAGGAAACCATATGTAAATGGGTAGATATTTCCCGTAAGGCCTCCGTTGGCTGATAGGGCGCTGAAGATAAGGGCTCTGACATTTCAATGGCCACTGGGACCAGTTGAAATTGGATAGTCAGTCCAATTCTCGATCGCCATTACCACGAGATAAACATCCGGCTCCATGTTACAGAGGGTTGGGTGAACCTTGGGGCCCATTCGGAGGAGAAGTAATCTAGGAAAAACCCGATCTCTGAAGAATTTTTTAAGGAGCAGAAACTGTGAACGATTTAGCCGAAAAATCACTGCTTCAAGGTTACGAAAAAGAACCTCTTTTGTTTGTCTCCCTTCTCTTTTAATTTTTAGAGATGGTTTTACCACGCTAAATGGGCAAGCGTTGTACGGAGTCGATTTAACAGTGCCTTGTGGCATGTACATAGTCATGTTCTGTGAATAAATGGTTTTTGTATTCTTTACATTGTAGTACAATATACTTGAATTATCTAATCGGCTGAAGTGACCTATGTGTCATAGTAGAGAGATCTAAACCTCAGATCGTTGACAAGGAATCTTCTAGAACAGTAGATACTGCTTAGCCAGACGAAAGAGACTGGTCATGTGATTTACTGGTCGCTCCGACCTCTTTCTCGGCGTGAAAATAGGAGAGATAGGTTTGTGCCGACAAGAACAGAAACGACTTATAAAGGAGAGATGCCTAAAGTGAAAAATTACTGCACAAAATTCAGTTTAAAATGAACGCGAGAATAAAATAACCATACATAGAATAAGAAATACATGTATAATAAACTTTTAGAATGTAATTCTCCCCTTCGGCTTGTTCCATTGTTTTGGCAGTGCACCAAACCCAGTCTTTATCGCTTGGGCAAGTAGTAGTTCATATTCAAGTACTCATATTCAAGGTCCAACAATGATGATTTTTTTTTTCAGTTTTCAGTATTAGGTTTTAACAGTGATTAGGTGTTTAATTTCAAATTTTATTTATTTATTTACTAACTTTTGCCACTACTTCGTCCGCATGGATAAGGAAGTGGTTGGAATTGCGGGATAATAGGTAGCCTATCTGTTGACTATACCTATCCTAACTAAAAAATTTCGGGCGATTTAAAACTGCGCTCATCGACAAGTTTGGAAAGTTTTTCATTGAAATCTGTAGTGCGATTTGAAGACCTTTGCCATGAAGTCTAGATGTCAATCCTTCATCCTAATTCTTTGTTGGGTCCAATGTGCTAAGCAGTTGTGAACTTCGTCGGACAGTAATTAATTACAATCAAACCCATTGCATCATGAAAATCACATTAGCTTGTTTGTTTTTTTTTACGTTCGGTAACCTTTACATTCTCGGCAGTATCTGTACTGCAAACAGGGCCTTTTCTCTGTTAGATGATATGCATTCCTTCATATAATGAGGTTTCATTATAATGAACTGATAAATTGGACAAGTTCATCAAAGCTCTGCCCTAAATCCCTTGAGCATTTGTCGTGACTGCGCACTCTATGATCAAAATCTGACCTCACTGTTACTCTTATGGAGAAATGCTGGAAACTTCTTTGTTTCTCAGACTGTCTTAGTGATAAAGTGGACCAACATATTGTTAATTATCAAGCCATTGAGAGGAGTTCTTTGAATAAGTATTTGAATATTTTTGGTCAAATAATAATGACTTGTATTTTCCTAAACTAAGATCACTGACTCTTCTAAAATTTTACGATCACACTAACTATTTTGTTGTAATTTTGTTATAGAAACTATATAAAGACCTTTTCTTTTACTTACCTTTGACCATTCACGCCAACGCCATTTAACAGGACACAAATGATTATTACAGGATCGGGTCTCAATTGGAGGTGGAATTCCAGAACATAAAGCATCGAGAACAGTCTGGTTGCCATGGTAACAAAAGGGTTTCCTTGTCTGACTACCGTTTCCACAAGGTGAAGAGCACTTAAATGAACAAAATAATACAACTTACTAATCGTTGCAGATAGGATTATTAATAATCAAAGCTATTTACATTTACAACTATTGCTTTTTAATTTAACAGCTGATACTAATATTAATCTAACAAACGTTTTCATCTTACAATAGTGGTTTCTTTTGTACCAAAAGTTCATCAGCAGAAAAAGACAAAAACCGAAAGTATCCATTCTTTCTAAGTTTTCCTAATCATTTTCTAAAATTTTCTACAATTTTCATTTTGAAAGCAGTCTTCATTCACGATTAGCTTCATCTTTCAAATTGTTTTTGATCTTTTGATGATTCTTCAACTGTGATTATCCATTAGTAAGCATCTCCTTTGATGGGTTTTTTTTTTTTTTTTTTTAAATTTAAAAAAAAAATCACAAAAATTCAGATCTTTAAAATTTTGTACTAATTGTAAAATTATTAATTTCGATATTAATAATGTGCTACTACTGAAATGTAGAGACAAACATTTAGAAAGTGAATCAAATTACAAAGAAATTCGACAAGTGACTATATTAAATGATAAATAAAGCTTAAAAGTTTCCTGGAATCATTGTAAGATAATTCAAACGATTTCAAGGTTTATGTATGACAAAGCTTACAAACTTCAAGAACTACCAAGTTCAATACCACAGTTATAAATACAGGGTTGATAAAATTAAAGTCTCCCTACTTCTAAGTTGTAAGAAAAGGCAGAAACGTTGCAGGAAAAGAAGCTGCAATTTTACTATCAGAACAGCAACAATGCAGCTGCCGCTGTTAGATAATTCTGATGTCAGAAGCGCTGAAGACGTCGACCTATGACTGTCCGCAAAATAATTGGGAAATTAAAGTGACAAGATATCTTGACGCTCAATCAGATAGAGGTCGAAAATGGGTGGAATCCCTCTCGTGTTGAAGAGGAATTTATCCAGTCAATCTCCCTGTGGTAGCACAAGTGTGCAACTGTTGCCTGTGAAGTGAATTTCCCGCATTCCACTGAAAGGATAGTGATTTGTTAATTATTGCTATACTATCTTTCAAGTTGTGCAACCAACAGTTGGGTATAGCATACTGACACAGATTTTTGTGTCACATTCGCACTACAGTTCCTGCCTCGAATGACAGGGGATATCACTGTAGCCTTGGAACATCCTTTGGAGTGGTGAGATCAACTTCTGTCTAAATAGGCAAGTAAATGCGCACAACTATCGCAATTGGGCAGCAGAAAATTCTCGAGTTATCCAAGAGGTTCCGTTGTATACTCCAACGTGGCCACATCCGGCTTTCTCTTTTAAGTAGGATATGTCCACTTTTATCATTGGGCCATGAAGAGGTAACATCTACTGGGGCCCGCACCTGTTCCGTCACTGGTCAGTTTTATTATGAAAATTTAACAATACCAGGATTCAACAGAGTGGGTGCCTTCAGTAGACCAAATTCAAACAAGATGTACTCCACCGCACATCTACCACTGCGTCCAATGACTGCGAAGGCAGTACTTTACAGAGGAGCGGTCATCAGACACCCAGATTACCAGAGTTCACCCGTGCGACTTTTTTTATTTTTTTTATTGAAGAATAAAGTGTACCGGATGTGGAACTGTCAGCAGTTGAGGTGTTCAGTTCTATAGAAAATGCTGTTCTTCGAATGGAAACTGTTATTGTCCACAATGTAGGACACATTGAATAACTGTAGCACTGTTCAAGTGATTCGTATTGCCACAGCGCTATCTTGTGAAAAATTATGTAATTATTTTTTTTTTCAATAAATGGCGAGCACATCCTTTGAAGTACCTGTTGTCCAAATTTCTCTTCATTACGAGCCTTAGAAATCGCTCCAGAGACTGTAGGTAAGGATATTTAATTTTAACGACCCCGTACTTGGAAACAGCATTTTAACATTTCTCCCACATTCTCATCACACTAGCCCATATATGAAAAGTCACAATTGAAAAATGAGCTTTTTTTTTGCAGCTTGCTAAGATCAACAGTTTCTGAAGTACGAACGGACACAATTACTTCTAATTTCAAACTGCTACATCAACTCTTTTTCTTTTCTCTAGGATGAATATTGAGGGTTTGGTTTCAACTAACTCAACACTTATCTTTGACGTAAGACAGCAACAATTATGATAAGGATTAAAATCTAAACAGAATTTAGTTAATTAAAAAAAAATCGAGATTTTTTTTTAACTAAATGTCACTTTTTCTATTCCATATTATCTATTAACCTTACATTGTTAAGTAAAGAAGAACATTTTATAATAGATTGTTGCATTTAAAGTTATTCCGTTCTAAATATTCCGTTACGTTTGCTAAGTAATATTATTAATTATCATTTTGTTGTTGTATTATAAAATTATAATTTTCTACTTATTAATTTAGAAGAGGATTTCTTAAACTTACCTGAAGACATGGTTCATTATACACTTTATTTACAGTTTGGCTAAAATGTGATTTTTTTTTTTTTTGTAGATTATTAGAAGACTTGTTTAAGGAGGATAAATTCAACTGGATTCATATTTCATATGTTTTGACTTTCATCAATGTAATTACAATAATAAATAACAATTGTACCAATGCTTTTTTATTGATTCGTCCAAATGGGAAGAATAACAAAATAAGCTAAAGCTCACAGACACTGATCACTATGAAAGTGTCAATGAACGAATGTTTTGTGACCTTACTCTAATCACAAGTTGTTCCCTGATATGCTAGATGAATGCTAAGAACTAGTAGACAATTTTAATTTTTGGAATAAGTTGTTTTATTCGCAGCTACTGTAGAATGTGAATTTTACCTCAGACCAAGTTGGTGGGATTCTCCAAATAGGACAGTCAGAGACGGTGCAGTTTTGAATCGTTGTTGGTGGTGAATCGTCGCACTGGCCTTGTGCCACCACCCTACCACTACTGTCAACACACACCACCTGTCGCTCCTGGATGCCATCACCACAAGTAGTCGAACACTAAAACAAACAAGGCAAATTAAATTCCAATTAGTATAAATTTATAGAATCCCAAACTCCAAAACAGTCATTACTAAATTCATAATTTTCTGAAACATAAACATAAACTACAAAAACTCTTTAAATCCCAGGTATTCTTTAAACAATGAACGATTTACAAAGCTTTATATTTATTGGACAACTTTCAAGAAACAAAATTTTAACAAACATTAAAATTAAATCTTCTATTAAATAAATTTTCAATGTTAAGTGCTTTATTTATTATCAGTAGGCTAATTATTATGACAGCATTTTTAGAACACAAACAATTACTTGGATACTTAATTAAAAACTCAATTGCACCGTAACATTATCAATACAAATCTTTAGAGGAACTGAGATAAGTTTAAAAGTAAAAAATACTTCACTATATTCCGAGGACATAAATATGATAATGAAATTATTCTTTTGAATTTATTGATATTATTTTCAATTTCTGAAAAATGTGATATTGAAAACTCTGATGTGTTTTAAACGAATGTTTCACATTCAAGTATTTCTGTTCACCATCAACAGAAACATATCAATGAGGATTTTTTTTTATCTTTTGTTTTAAACTTATATTCAATATCTAAAAGAAAATTTATTCCCACGAAATTGAATGATAACATTTATGTCTCACTATAGGATTGTAACTCAAGCAACGAACTAACTGACATCAGAAGATATTCAAAATAATTTTGACTTTTAATCAATTAACAAAAAATATATTATCTTTATAAAACTTTAAAAATTTAAACTAATATTAGATTAGCCAATAGAATTTCGTCATAATTTTACAACTACTTTGTAAAAAGATAAAAAGAGACCAAGGTTAAAAAAAATATCTCATTTCCTTAGGTTTTCTAGAAGTTATTCAAAATTATAATTTTATTATTTCGTTCATCAGACAGATTCGAACACTATCAATTTGTCGCCAGTTTTTTTTTTTCTGGAATCTACTATTTTCTTTTATTTTTAATTAATCCTTGTGCATTACATTCGGCTCATTTTTATTCTCAATTTGGGAATCCTACATTACTTCTAAATTCGTTGCTGAAGGGCAGGTGGTTTATTTCGGACTCACAAGAACCGCCTCAAGTAAAGTAAGATTTCGTTTACATAGCAATCACAAGTGGAATGTAAACTTATGCTTTTCAGAAGACCCTGAAGCCAATGGCGCCATCTTTGGACATGAAAACGAACTCTTCACAACAGGTGTTCTTAACAATATAAGTTTTCTTAACGTCTTTAACCAAAGGAAGACTTTGGAAGAAAGTTAATAAAGGAATGCGGATCAAAGATAAAATTACAACAAAGGAATTCAGTACTAATTAATACAGACAATTTTAATATTTTAAATAAATAAAATACATTTTGAAGTTATTAAATGAATAAACAAGATTTCAACAATTCAACAATAAGAATTCTATTTGAGATTCCCTTGTAGTTTGGGTCGGTAGAGCATATATTTCAATCTCAACAACAACTTCATTTGCATTAAATATTCTCGTGTGCACTAATCCATACTGGTGAGTAACGATGGTTGGAATTATTTATTTTTTATTTATTTTTGAAGAATGGAGAAATGTAATTGGAAAACAATTTCAATTTAATTTAGAAAAAACAAAAAAAAAACTAAAAAAACTAGAACCTTATTTGTAAAACTGAACTCAAATGACATTCTCCGTTGTCTTTCTTGCAAACGGTAGAAACAGTTCGATTGTTTTTAGGTAGATTTCCATTTCTTTCAGCAAAAGTTTCCCGTCCACTGGCTAACATTGTATTGTTATTCCATTATAGTTCTGCATTGTATCTATTATATTGTTTTTAAGTGGAAATTTTACATCTATCCTCAGTTAAATAAAACGCAAAATAACTTCCATGAAATTACATAATTAATGTTCGAATGCTTTATATTATTGTATGTAAATGTACATAACGCAAAACTCATTCATACACATCTTGAGGATGCACGTTTCAATAGAAAAACCAAGTTGTTTGTTTGTTTTGTTAATTAACAATACTACAATGTATCATCAGCAAATAGTGCGTACCGTAACTAAGAAAATAGGCAATAGAAAAAAAAAAACCCTCTCAGTTTGACAACCAAATAGAATCAAATCGGTACCTAACTTCGACGGAGGAGCCCATCCATGATTCTGTGTCACTTGATAACGTCGGGCGGCTCTACTTTAGAGTAAACTACTAATCATCCATATATTTTTCCTTTTAGAAATATTTTCCATCTCCAGACATAAGATCTTACAGTAAACTTTTATTCAATTTTTGCATAAGTTTCGTCTTACAACTAATTTACATAAAATATAATCATATCTGTGTTTAAATAACATTTTCATTCTAACACCCAAGATTTTAAGTTATCTATCGAAAGATTAAAAGAAAAGTGAAGTTTATCTCATTGCTCATAAGAAATATCCTTTTGTTTTAAGTGTTATTTCAAGGCCCAGAACAAATAACCTCGAAAAGCATTTGGACTGAGTGACGAATCTTATTTATCCAGAAACCATTGTGAAAAGAAATTGATTGGTTTTGGTTTATTTTGCATGAAGAACACTAAGCACGTGATGACGTCACAAGACAAACAGAGATGATTGGTTCTCCTGACCTCCAGACTAGCCTTGAGGTGGTCGCTGCAACGCATGTCAAGGCTGAACGGGGAGGACCACCAGCCGAAAATCGGAACAAAGTATTTTAAAATAACAGACCTTAATATTCTCTAATAAATTTTCTCATTTGAATATAAAACATAAACTTCGATAACTTTCTTTTCTCCAAAAATATTTCATCTCGAAATCTTAGTATAGTTCGCAACAATGAAGCTAATAATCAGATTACAATTAAATTCATCCAAAAAAGACCCCAATTAAAAAGGCAGCAACAAAACTACTCTTTCCAAAAAGCTGTTTTTTAAAATACAATAAATATTAAAAGAAAGCTTTAAATTTAAATATGGAAATTTAAAATAGAATAATTTACATTTAGCATATATATATAAAGCTTTTATTATGTTAAATCCTATAATAAAATGAATTATTTAATAATGTAATACAGTTGAATATTTAGAAAAATCAAGAAAATAATTCATAATAATCTAAGTGATTGTTAAATATTACGAATAATTAAGACGAACGATCAACAGACAATTTAATCGCAACAAACAAGATTTTCATTAAATTATCTACAATATATTCCGTTTCTCACTATTAAAAATATCTAACATTTTTCCATGAATATTCCAAAAGTTGATTTAAAATCTCTTGGTAACATCTTAAAAATATTTGAACTTTTTAATTGTTAGAAAAACAGACGATTTATTTGTGTAAATACATTATTTGGTTTGTTTTCTAACAATTTAGAAAGTGAAATAGAATGTTATAAACACTACGATTGAAATAAATAGATATAATAGACATTTTAATTTATAAAAAAGTAAATAAACTTTTTTATCTTTTTGATAAATAATTCTTTTAAGTCTTTAATAAACATTTTGGCGAATAAAGCATATCGTGAACGAATCTAAAACAAATAAAAATATTTTACAAACAAAAGCAAAACTGAAAATAAATAACAAATTAACCTTATTTGCGAGTCTTGACTCGATTGCATTCAAGGAGCGATGAATCTCTGGTTGGTTGCCAGAGGGCGACTCCTGCATCGCTTCAATCCTAACTCCAATAGATTACAAGTAGTGCTCATTTGTTTTTCGGAACAGAGGACTCTGGGAAATCCTTTGAGAAACGCGACAGCCTCAGCTAGCGACCGTTGCAAGGAAAGCAGTGAAAGAGATCACGGGTTCAAGAGACAGTAAGTCAAACAATTTCTATTTCTTTTTTTTGAAACTTAAATCAAAAACAAAAATTGTCAAGTAGAGGAAAACTTTCAATTTAAATTAAAGTAAAATAAGAATATCAAAAAGGAAAAAAAAATTACCAAAAATAAAAATTCATTAGGTAAAAATTGAAGTCGTGGTAAAAATTTGAAGACAAAATTTTGATGAAAAATGTTACATGTTTTATTTATATAAAAGTATCCATTAGCTAAATAAATAAATTAAATTAATAAATTTTGGAAAAAATGATCATTAAATTAAATGTAATATATATAGAATTTGTTATTATCATCATTTTCAACAATTTCTTTAGAACAAATCTTAGATCAATTTGTTTTGTAGTGAAATTAGCTCAAGGTACGAATCCCTACACCATCTGTGAGTCCTTCTGCCCACCCACAAACGATTCTGACAATCTGAAGAACTAATTAACTTTCTTGTAAATACCACAAGGGTAGATGCCAATTAACCTTTGTAAAACATGTCATCTATTCTAAAGAATTTGAAACTCTAACAAACAATTAATAAAAACATAAAATAACATTTTATATAAATGAAATATTTAAATAGAAGAGCAGAGGAATGATTTGCATCCCCTCTTTATTACCAAACCCCAGTTAAATTTCTCCATGTTGAAAGAGTCATATTCAACAAGGTTGAAACATCATTAAAATGAGTTCACTTTTTTGTTGTTTGTATCATAGTAAAAAAAATAATGGTTTGCACAGAAAAATAACTGGTTCTAATTGCATAATAATTTTGAATGAGAATATATTTTTAATATCATGATGTCTTTGGTTCTGTATGAAAATCATATTTTAAACTTCTGCATATCTATTGATGTTATGTGTTATGTGCTTGTACAACAATTAATTATAGGTTAAGTTCAAAATTGAAGTAGTAAAGATAAATTGTTGATAACAATTATCTAATAAGATAAGATAATATTTATAAATTGATTAAACATTAGAATACAACAAATATAACGACCAGAATCAAATGCGATAAAATAAATGTTTTTTTAACAGAAAAAGCAAACTAATATGGAGATAAAATTGAAAATCAAATAAAAAAAGGAAGGAATTGGAATTCAATCTACTATATTAGAAATAGAATATATTAGAAATAAGTAGAAGAATATTGTACTAAAGCTATTACCATCATCTTTTTATCAAATTTAATCTAAATTACGTCTTAATACAAAATTGATGTCAACATTTTCCTTCAAATTCCTCAATCACTATAATTGCGAAACCAACTATTTCATTCTATAAAAACCATAGACGGGAATCTTCAAGAAAGTTCCAACGGGGAAGAAACATTTTCTGTTAAAGAAGCAACAAGGAAAAAAAAAACAACTAGTTTTTACTAGATTGCAAGTGAATTTTCTCTTTTAAAGCAAATGTTAAAGAGTCAGGTATCGTGTAAATTCATTCTAGTATTACAAAACAAAATAAAATGAATTAATCTAATTACTATCTAGTGAGTAATTCAGAGAGATATGGCTTTGATCTAGTACTTGTTTTGCTTTACAATTGGAATCCTAAAAAAAGGATTGAATTAAATTTCTTGCCGTGTCTAAACATAAAGTGCATCTTTAGGAAGCACTGTTAAATTAAACCATTGCTGTCATCGGTTATTTACTTAAGATTTTCTCTGCAAAGGTTAATTTCATTTCAGGGATTCTTAAAAAAATAAAAAGGACTTAAAGATATTCTATTTAAATAAGATAAAAAAGATCTTATCGATCTATTATCATAACCAGGCCTCTTTTATCGTTCACTCTTTTTGATAAAACTAACATAATAAAAAGCTTTTGATAAAACTAACATAATAAAAATACTAACCTAATAAATTATTAAAAAATAGAAACTAATTGAAATCTTTAATAATATTAAGTGAATTCTCTTTTTTTTTCAATAAAGAAAGACTTAATGGTCAGGAATTATTGGTATTTGCTGATTTGCATGCGTTAGGTTTTCTACCACAAAAATTACTAATTACTTTCTTAGAAGGCGAATGCATAATTCTATTTTTAAAACAAATAAACAATCATCAAACACTGAATTTCACGATATAAAGAAAATGATTCCCTGAGATTCACTGTACAACTCCTTTCCCACTGTTTTCCTTTTTTTTCCAACCCTGAATTAAATAAGCAAAAGCAACGAATGAAGAAGCCTCCAAGTCCAATATTCTTTTCCATTCTAATCCTCTTTGTTTATTTAGAGAAAACTTGATAGCTGAATACAAAAAAAATCATTAAAATCTTAATAAACACAAAAGCTTTAAGAGAGCAGTTGATACAGAATCTCTCAGTTCTTTTATTCCATTGAATTTACAAGAAATGTTTGATCTGGATTTATCCAAATTGGATTTAATGGGAAAGTTTTTGTAAATCTTTTAAATATCTGGTATTAATAAAATAATGGCACAAACGGATAACAGATCTAAAAAGATCTAACGACAAAGAGGTCTTTTTCTTTCTTTACTGGCTGCAGTATCTTAAGATTCTAGGATTGAATCGAGTGGTTTTGATGCGACCCATTTCACATCAGCTGAAAATCCTTCATTGCTTCCAGATGCTTCCAACAAAAAGAAAGAGAAAGAATTTTTAAAGCTTAATGGATATTCCATCACACATTTTTCTCATTTGTTAATTATTTTATTTCTTTTATTTTAATATTTTAACTAGGTTAAAAAAAAATAATAAAGACTAATGAATTTATAAAACTAAATCCTGTCCAAACAATACCTTAGGTTTGATTTCCTAAGAATTTGAATGAACTTAAAAGATACAATCGTTCAATTTCTTTTATAATTAATGAAAAACTATTTTACTTAAATTAAAACAATAAGTTAATTTATATTTTAGAAAGTTGATATGTTTGTTAATACATTGTACCATTATAAATTTCAACACAAATGTTTCAAACAAAGTTTCGTTGCATCTCATAGTTTAATTTTTGCTCTAACAAAACCGAGTTACATTTCATGACGTATTTAGTTCATAATAATTTAACAATTTATTTCTTATATTTTTACTGTTATAAAATATAGTTGTATCAGAAAAAAACAAAACTGATATACATTCAAGGGGACAGCGATAGAGAAGTAGACCCCTGGGTAGACACCAGCTTTCGAACAACAGTTGATATGGAATTCATGTCCATCTTGGACTTTCCAATTACATGTGAGGGTGGGCAGATCAATTGAACGCATCACTAGGACCTTGGAAAAGTCAAAACTTTTCAATGGATGTTTGTTTTGTTTTTCTTCAAAATACGGGAGATGATTGAGAACATTGGCAGGACGAAAGCTGAACTGTAAATCCAGTATTCTTATCTTGTAGAGCCATTTGTACAGAGAAAGGACTGACTCTCTTTTTACTTTCATGGGAAAGTAAGTGGGAAATTACAGTAATCAATCACTATTGCCATTATTATGAAAATTCACATTGTTTTTTGAATGATATTTATTCTAATTTTTATTTATGAGCTATATTTTTGTTTCTATGTGTGTGAGAATACATCTCTTATTGAGAATCTTGTGAAAACACGAAAGATTAAACGATCTAAACCCAAACTTCGTATTGAATATTTTAGTTATCGAGATCTAGTTAGATTTTGAATCGACAGGCGCATTCTAATGGTCAAGACCCAAAACACTAAAACATATCTATCTACAAACATACTGATCAGCATCAAACTTTTATGTTTTAGGGTGAAATTTTGTTGAGCCCTGTTGGACTTCAGTATTTGTAGCTCCTGCTTATGGATCTCTTATGAGCCCAAAATGGAAAAAAAACAAAACGGTTCCTTTAAATAAAAGAATAATGCTCTAATTACATAATTCATATTTCAAAATTTGTGTAAATTTTGGTAAACCCATCTTAAGGACCATTTAAGGGCCAAATTTGATACAGTGAAGTAGTTCAAAAAAAATTACTAACGGATTCCATCTATTTTAAGGCCGCAGAAGTATTGCCTTGTGTCTGCGTGATTTAAATTTTATTTTTTGATTTTACAGTATGAATACATTATGTGGATTGGTGATTGGATTTTAGCGTAAGAGCTATTTCATTTAGGGCCAAAATTTTCTGACGAGTAAAACATTTTACTTTGTGGAAATGACTTCCAATTCCTTGGTATGGTCCAGGTCTTACAACGGTTCTATTGGTTGTTTTTCAGTGAGGCAACTTCTCGTTTAGTACAGTTTAAAACGAGTTAAGGTTATTTCAAAAATATATTCTTTGATTGCAATAGTTAAATATTATCAGAATAACTTAAAGATTAGCTTCAGCGGACTACTAGATTCTTTCATTTTCTGTCAGGGGGACATATATGCAAAACGAATAGTGTCTACATTTTGCAGAAATGGATTTATTGGTGCTTTGAAGTTAGTAATCATCAGATTTCATATTAAATCAAATGAGCGAATTTCAAAAAGTACATTGTTATCTTCAACCAATGGGGTGTTGCATACGCATCACGTGGTACAAACACTTGTGGAAAGCTTTGACTGTCTTGTGTCTCAACGTTACTTTCAGAATCGTCATTTTTGTAGAAAGAATTTTAAAGCCTTAACGGGAACTTTGCAAAGTATTTACAGTGACACTTCATTGATAAGAATAGAATAAGAAATTTTTTTTGACAACAAACCAGAAAAACACACAAAAAAAAGGAAATCTCATGGCTGAAGTAAAGCCCTATTGAATTATTAAAAAAAGCAAAGATAATATTATTAGTCTTCTGACAAGTGATTATAATAATAATAGCCTAATATTACCCAATAATAATAATAATAATAATAATAATGATTCTATAGTTTCACCAACATGGAAAATCCCGCTTAACAAACTTTTCATTTGGGGTTTATCTTAAAGCATAAGTGTACACCACAGCGGTTCCTCACGCCCAGGCACTGCATGATCGCATAGTGGATGGGTGCAACACAATTCGACGTGCACCTGGCATCTTCGACCGTGTTCGGGAGTCGATGGAACGACGTTGTGTTGCTTGCAGTGCGGCCGGTGGAGGACATTTCAAGCACTTTCTGTGAAACTGAACGACTGTACAGCCACCATCTCTTTATTGTTGCATCGTTCATATCTTGGCAATAAAGCATTTCCAGACCCATGTTTATATGACATTTATTCGTTGTTTTGTACGATTGAATACAGCCTTTAAGTTTGGCAGCACATTTTATATAGCTACAATGCTGTATAGCTACAATGAATGACTTTCCTTCCCATAAGTCTAGGCTTATGAACTACACTCATAGTAACTAGTGAGTTATTCAAGAGAAAACAATAAATAGAGAAAGTAAGAAATACTTCAGTATTTCATGTTTTCTAACATTTCGCTCATTAACTACAAATATTCTAATCAATTTCTAAAAAGAACAAACAGATCCAAGTGTTGATGTCTGCGAAGAAATTTCACTATGGGTTTTGGGAAATTCAGTTGGTAGATAATTTAAACACTTGCCCTTAGCCAGAAGACTTATGTGTGAAGTTAATCATAACATCTGGTGATTCCTCAAAGATGGCTTCACTAAAATAACAAAAGATATTAATTTCGCTGCCAGGCTTCGAAATCGTCTGTTAGATCATTAATAATCTCGCTGTTACTAAGCGCGGGGGTGGGGTTTGATTGTTTTCGGTGAATATGGTTTAATGTTGAGATAAAAACAGTTCCACAAGCAACTGAGACTCATTTATCAGCGTCTTCGTTGCTACACATCTGGAATCCTTCTGGGGATTTCTCGATTTAGGAGGCTTTTCATTTGCGAATTTCACGGTCAAATAATCCAGAACTCATTATTCCAATCCCCAGAGACATAAAACTTAAATTAGAATCAAAAACAGAAACAAAAAACAACAATCGCAATTAGAATAACTATGAGATTATTTCAAAATCAACGAAGAAAAAATGTAAACAATACATACAAACTACATATAATTATACAGATATTAATCTTATGTACTGAGATTATCAGATTAAAAGATTCAAATTGCGTTTATTCACAAAATTAGAAATCAAAGGAAATCAATGGTGAAGTGATATTCATTTCTAAGTTTTTGCAATAAATTGTTAAAAATTCCATTCGAAAGTCTGAATAATTGATAGACAACATTATAAACAAGCTGTTTGTTTTGGGAATCCAACATTATCTTTGTGGGTTAATTAATAAACCTATATTAAAACTATATTGAAAACATCGTTAACAAAAAATAAATTAATATTAAAACACAAAAATACGACATTAAAAAACAATCCCCCGCATTATTAATTTCTCTTATGATCTATGTTAGACGTATTTTAGAATGGAATGGTTCAGACAAGTTTGTTTATTCGAAGAAAAGTTTTATGTTAATTTTGAAGCCTTAATTTTTCTACTGATAATTAAACTTAAAAATCTGTTTTCTGCTGACAATTAGTGTCGCAGGCTCATTTCCATTTCTAATGTTTGATACTATAAAGTTGGAATTAATGGAAATGGAAATAAACCTTAGAAACTTTTTTTCAATTATAAAACTCAGTAAAAAAAATTATATAATTCGGCACCAAAGAATTTACGATAGAAAAGAAATAAAATATAAGATTTCTGGCATTGTTTCTTAAATTATTTCAATCATTATTTAAAGAAAACAATGTGCGACACCGGAAGTAATATCTGTGAGACTTCTTTATATATTTTTAGTAAATTTCGGGAACCTAATGAGATATAGCAGAATTAAATTCTGCCACAATATACTTGAATTAAAAAAAAGTAATATAAAAAAATGAAATATAACAATACAATAAAATAATATAAAAAACTTTTGGAATGGAAATATAATTTCCACACCTTCATCTTTTAATTAAGAATGTTGCAACAGAAAGAAACTGCACTTTATGTCTTACTAAATGAAAAATATTAAAAAAAAAGAAAAACACATTGAAAAAAGTTTTCCAGAAATGAAGGAGGAAGGATTAAACAGTGAAATCCATACAATATCGTTTAAGTAGAATTGTGGGTGAAGCTAAGACAGAGTTAGAAGCGAATTTAGTTTAATACAAAAATCTCGCTGGTGAAGGAAGCAAAGAATATGACATCTGACCGTTGTTGTTTTTTATGATTAAATTGAAATTACAGGACAGATCTCGCCTTCAAAGAAAGAAAGATTTTTTTATAATGTATTCCTTGATATTCGCTGATTACAAATGAAATAAAAAATAAATAAAAAAAAACAAATTCAAATTCCATGAAACCACAGACAGGTTCTGAGATAGAAATTACGATGGTATTTCTTTTGAAAACCTATTATTACAATGAAGTCACTCGATCTGTTCGGCTTTTTACCCAATTTCTTGAGAATGTTTGTACCCCTCCCTTTCGTCAATGTTCAATTATCCCCATCCATCTCCATTTATCCCCCACTGACGAAGGAAAACACAGAAGCCACCCATAATCAAAGGTTTTGAGACTTGCATTACCCACCTGACAGACAACCAGAGTTAATGATAGGAATAAGAAATCATTCACCTCACGTCAGACGATGCAAAAGCAAATGAAATCGAGTCCAAATCATTCCCTTATTCCAATCAGAAGTCTCCAATATACCAATAGTGGTTAAGAAAAAATGATCAATTCTTTATGAAAATAACTGAGCCTTGAGTTTGTTGGATTCGAGTTCACTTTACAACAATAACTTTGTTTTATTATTCTTTTCATTCCTAGTATTTTGGGGCTGTTATTCATTCAACATCACGTAATTAATAAGTTAAATATTTGTAAGTTTAAGATTTTTCAAATTTAGAAAAAGTACAGTTTCTTGAGAAACGAATTAACCTTGACTTTCGTTTTATTCGAAACTCTTTCTTTCTTTTTCTTCTCTTTCTTTTTTTCTTTCATTCAAATGAAAATTGGAGCCAAAGGTCAATGACATCATCTTTGAATTTCAACTAAAAATAAATAACTGCTTTTCTAAGAATCA
This sequence comes from Thereuonema tuberculata, assembly GCA_023159025.1. Taxonomy (NCBI): domain Eukaryota; kingdom Metazoa; phylum Arthropoda; class Chilopoda; order Scutigeromorpha; family Scutigeridae; genus Thereuonema; species Thereuonema tuberculata. The sequence continues at coordinate 3,180,475 of JAFIDM010003189.1, read as the reverse complement.
AAACCCAATTAATTTTGAAATAAAAATAGATCAAAGACGGAATTGAACTCGTTTATTTCAAAATCCTCTTTTGAATTTCACAAAACCAATAAATAAAAAATAAAAAATAAACTCTATTTTGTAGTTTAATGTTTAGTCATTATTTTTACCATTTTTTAAAAATCAAATCTTATGTTAATCTTATTTATATCCGTAATAAGTTTCGTAATTATTACTATTAATTATTACATTATCGATTTGAAACTGAGAAATATATTAATAAGAGTCATTCATGCTATTTATAAACACTCTATTAATTCACATCAAAGTTCATTATTTTAATTTCATGGTGATTCAATATTTAACATTACATTAACATTCTTGTTATTTCAGCTTATAAAATATTGATTTATTAAATATGAAGCGACCGTTTGCACAAAACATTATAAAAAGATTAAACGAAAATCGAAAAACTACTTAAAACACAAGATATATATTTAAAAAATATAATATAAATCGATTTCTTAAAATTTAGCATTCAAAGCCTTCGGGGCTAAAATAGATCAAAATTTGTAAAATTACTGTTTTTGGTGAGAAAAAAAATGCTCTTCAATATTAACAGCTAACAATTAAACTTAAATTAATAATAACAAAGGGGGACAGGTACTACAGGAATAATAACTAACAATTCAGAGATAAATTTATTTCTAAAATAAGATATGTAAGGATATAAGATTATTATAAAATATTTACTATTATTTAAAACCTTTTTCAAGAAAAGAAATTTAATTTCAAATGAAAAAATCAAAAACAAAAATAATCCTTGATTTTTTAGTTCTTTAAAATTAATCCTTGTTTCAACTGATTAAAATAACGAAATTAACTAAAAGAAATTCCATTTCATAAAAAGAAAACAACTAATTTGCTCATAAATATTCGATGAAAAATGGAACAACTACTTTGATTTCCTTTGGGTCCCCATAGATCTTTTCTTCTTCGACAGTTATTAGGAATAATTTTGTCATTTGAAAAACAAATGATTGATAAATAATTTATTATAAAGAGGTATTTCCTTCTGAGAATTAAAGAGGTCAATCTGCTCTAACATCAGATAAATTATTATAAGTATATTGCAGTTAGACATGTATTCGAACTCATCTCTAAATTGATTGGATATTAAGATAATTGAAAATTATAATTATAGTTGTAGTTTTGAGCTAATTGTCAGTAATTTGTCAAATATTTCTCGGAAAGAAAAAAATTAGCAGCCAATATTGGTTAATTAATAAAAATGTCAAAGAGATATTAAATAATAATATAGAAGAAAGTTAATCACAATCACAAATTTTCTCTTAGCAATAATCTCGATTTTTAAATTAAACAGGAAAACAAAAAGGAAATTAAATTTTACTTAATATAGTTTCATATTAATTTTAATCTTGATTTCTTGTGATTGATTCATTTTCATTGATTTTCATGGCTTTTAATAAATATCTTTTTACAATGAAGTTGTTTCAAAGTAAAAATAAAAAATATTGAGTTATCCAAAAAGTAATGTCGGATTCTTGCAGTGATGGCAAACTTGTGCTGAGTTTCATTACAACACATGGTTTCTAACGTATATCATACTCTGAAAGCTCAAATTTCAATGTAAAGTTTAACAAAATACGTTTAGTTAAATTTTCTTGAATTGCTCCTGTTTCAAAGATAAGGTGGTCTTTGAGCAAGTTTTTTCGACAAAGGGAAAAACAACAAATAAGATTTGTGATGTGAAAGATGATTATTTACTTATTTACAAACGAATGATTCAAAGATGGATTAAGGAGTTTCATGATGCAGGTTTTAGTCTAACTGAGGACAAACGCTCTGTTAGGTCTACTGAGATTGATAACGACCAAATATCCACAATAACTGAAAATAATACAAGCTACACAACACGGTAGATTGCTGAAATATTCAAAATATCAAAATCTAGAGTTGAAAGTCCTATTTCCACAAACTTGGAATGGCTTCCTAATAAGTTACGATATTTCGCTTCCCCATAATTTAAGCAAAAGAAATTTAATCAACAGAATTTGGGCTTGTGATTTACTATTGAAACGCAATAACGATGAACCATTTTTGAAACATCATTTTTGAGAAATGGATTGTGTGTAATAATATGGAACGAAAAAGCCATTGGTGTAAATCGGGTCATCTCTATTAACCACTCCCAAGGATGGTTTTTACATCCCAAGAAGATATTTTTCTGAATATGGAAAGGAATACTTATGAGCTTCTGCCGTCTAACGAAACCATTAATTCTGAGAAATGTTGTTCTCAATTGGACCAACTGACGACAAGTATTGAGGAAAAGCGACCATAACTAGCCAACAGGAAAGAAGTAGTCTTCCACCATGAACACATATGTCTTTGAAGACTCGACAAACAATGAGGGAGGTAAATTGGGAAATTCATTCATCATATTCACCTGATCTTGCACCTTCGGATTACCATTTGTTTAGATCCTTGTCAAAATCGCTTGATGGTAAACACCTGACTTTCCGGAGTCCTGTGAAATACATCTGTCAAAAAGATACCGAAAAAGATGCCAAAGTCTGGAGAATGAGGCTGCCCGAAAGATGGCAAAAAGTTGTAAACCAAAATGACCAATACATTGTTAATAAAGTATTTAGTATCTAAATAAACAATACTGGTATTGATTAGTGAAAATTCCGACATTACTTATTGGCCAGCCCAATGGAAGAATTTTAAATTGAAATAATAAGAAAGAATAAATGAAGAAAAGAAAATAATACCATATTTTTCCTTATTTTGTAGTAATATCTAAATAATGGAAGCACAACAAATAGGAAATAGTAGGAATAAAACACAAATAAATTGCAAGAATATTTATTCAATAATTAAGAGTAGCCAGACTTTAATTTGAACTTTAATTCTGTTCTGTTGATATCATTTGTATGGCTGATTCAAGCTCTTTGATATCTCCAGTTTATATTTGTGGATAGCCCCCCCCCCCCGACAGACTTAACAAATCCCTCCGTAATACTAGATTGAAGAGGTAATAGGCCTTCCGATTAATCCAAATACTTCAGTAAGTATATCTGTACGGTAAATAAAATGTAATGAGGGTTTTTAAATGTATATTTCTGATATTCATGGATGAGCAATACATTATTTCTATTATCATCACAATATAAAAGTTAGAAATAGTTCAAATCATCATCATCATCATCATCATCATCATCATCATTCAGCCTTTATCAGTCCACTGCTGGACGAAGGCCTCCCCCATACATCTCCATCGTTTACGGTCACCAGCTTTACTTCTCCATCTCTTCCCCGCAAACTTCTCTATCTCATCTTTCCATCTGCCCTTTGGTCTTCCTCTCTTCCTTTGACCTGTGGAGGGTTTCCAAAACGTGGTCAGGCTCGTCCAGTTTTCCCTAGTCTTTCTGGCCAGGTGTCCTGCCCACCTCCACTTTAACTTCTTTAGACATATAACTGCGTCCTGTATCTTGATCTCTTGTCTGATCCATGTGTTTTTCTTCATATCTCTCAATGTTATATTTAACATGTTTCTTTCCATACGTCTCTGAGAAACCCTAATCTTATTTTCTTGGCTTTTAGTCGTTGTCCATGTTTCCCCGGCATATGTTAATACAGGTAGGACACACTGGTTGTAGGCTTGTCTTTTAGTTCAAATAGATAATAAAAATAATACTGCCGTAATTTTTCTCGTTCTATGGAACTGCACAAAATAAATAAATAAATAACAAATAATAATTGATCACTCTCTGATATCCGTCTCCCAAGTGGGATTTGCTTTATTTTAAAACTATCTAAACAGCTATTATGTACATTATGCTACATAACTACTCTGCTTTAGCTGTTCTTCACTTAACGAGGCGAAAGAAAAAAAGTAGATCCTGTTTTATGATTTCACGATAAAATATGCTTAATTAGTAAAGCTCACAAAATATACTAACACTTTAATCTTAATCAGATGTTATTCATACGTTCTATTACATCTTTTTTCATCGTTTGGGCAATTCTAAATAGCATTATTCCACTCTATTTCCATCCCAATGACTTAGTAGTGAAAATACCACTGTATATTCTACTTTCATTTCACTTACAAGAAAAATATTCCGCTGTTCTTTCGTGAGATCAAAATACTTTTTTTTAAATTATTGTTTGAGAAGGGAAAGTCATAAGAGCATCACAAGTCAAGAAGGTTTTTTTCACTTTATTTCTCTTGTTGCCTTTATTTTGTAACATAGCAGCGGAAATAACTAAATAATGCCCAGAATCTCAAAAGCCTCTCCATATGATATTTTAAGTATTTTATGTGCGATTTACAGTGTAGGGTATATCTACAATGGGTGGTGCATTGATTTGTTGTAGCTAAGTTCACATTCAGTCAACAAAATCCCTGAGAGAAAATGATCATCTCTGATCCCATTCTATCCCATCCTTTTTTCCTGCGTTTTTTTATTTAATTATAAAAAACTTTGAATAACTTGTTTGGTTACAACAGACACTGAAGGCCAATGATTAAAATGTTCAACACAATGTCACGAAATCCAATCCTAAAGATAAAAAACAAAACAAAAGCTAAATAAAATGAATTTTTTATTAAAGGTTTATAACAGAGTGCGATTTCTTTAATATCAGAAATGTTTAAAATAGTAAACTTCCACTAATCGATCTATATTACTAACCTAATTTCTTATCGGAACAATTCCTCATCGCCATCTACTGAAAATAAATCATTATGTACATTTTTTTTATTATTGTTATTTATTTTTAAATGGATTAACTTAATTCTCATTAACTTTAAAAAACGAGAACTGTTTCTTAATCTTGACAAGAGGAGGTCACTGGTGGCTTTGAATTTCAATTACATAAAAAGAATCCAGCTCTCCTTGTAATTCTTAGGTAAACATCAGTCTCACTGCATTTTACTAGAAATAGTTTTTTTTTTCTCAAACTCATTTCAGTTATAAAACAAAACTATAATTATCTTCATTTATAATTTTTGAATTGTTTCCTTTTCTCAGAATTTATTTTTTTTCCTTCAATTAATAAAACGAATTAACAATCAATGCCCCCCCCCCTTTTAACTACAGATTGAAACCAAACAGCAAATAATAACCAACTGAATGATTCGTCTTAATATCTGTTAACTAGTTATTCCTACAAAAGTTCCTTTTTTGTGTATAAAATGGGTGAAGTTATTTTGAAGTTTATAATTGATATCAAAACTCTTTCGTCTCTTTGATATAAAAATGGAAACAAAGTCTTATTATGGAAAAAAAGGAACGTCATTAGGATTACAGCCAAATCAAAGACCTATGGAAAAATAAATGCATTTGGAATGAGATAATGGAGTCACTAGAAAATCATTTACTTCGATATAAATCATTTTGAAATATTAAATGTCAAAATTAGAAATGACCACGTGTGTATTTTCCGTTTCCCTTTTTATCAATATCACAATGTTCTTTTTTCAATCAACTGATTCAGAATGACGTATTCTTCAGTCACATTCTGCTAAGACATGATTGCAGTTGAAATGGAAATTAAATCCTTTCAAAGAACTTCTCGAAATAAGGAATGAAAAAATTCGATTCACGACATTAAAACAAAATTCATCAAAAGGAAAATTTTAATCACTTCTAAAATATTATGGTAAATATCAATTCCAGTGATTTATTTTTCCTGCTTTTTTGATCTTTTCGTATTTTCTTTTCATGAGCTGTTCTCAAGACGACAATTTTATTATTCGAATTTTGCCACAAACTGCTTATTTTCCATCTTAATTGGTTCTTGTTCGATTATGAATACAAGTCAACAGTTACACAACCACAAGCATAAATCAATATCAAAAAAGCCTTCGCCTCGAATTGCTTCCAAAACTTTTCGTCGTCCTTGTTTCTGTTTCTTAAAACAAGATTCGACTTGTATTGGAGGTTTAATTGTTTTATTTTTGTTAATAATTAAAAAGATAGAAAGATAGAAAGATAGAAAGAGCGACTCCAACACAAAGAGAAATTTATAATTTATTGAAAGTTTACTTGAATCAGTTCATCTTTGATTTCAATGAATTCTAACCGATGATAATTGAAAAAAAGGTCAGCTTTCAATTAAAAAAGTCTTTTTTTAATTATTATTATTATTTAATCCCTAAATTGAATTTCATAAAAGAATTAAGTTTTGAAAGTTACTGAACAAACCTTTCCATTTTTATAATGTTTTATTATCCATTTATTTTAAAGTTAGCTCTAATGTAAAAAGAGGCTTGTTTTATTTAATAGCTCTTTTAATAACTTTCTCAGAATATTTATTTTCTTCTTTAATTATAAAATCTAAATATAAAATCATTTCAAATAATGAAGAGTTTGCTTTTTTAAAAAAAATAGAACACTAAAGTGGAGATCGAATATCCTAAACCACCGCCAAAGAGATAAACGAAATGTCCTTTATTTTAAGCGCTGTCATTCGCATAAATTGGATAAGATTTCTAATTAATTCTATTTCTTGTAATTCTCAATTACATAATTGAAAGTGATATCAATGACGTCAGCAGCTTCTAGTTTTCAATATTTAAGTTAACTTGTTTCGAGATTAGTGGGTAAGGATGGATACCAATTAACTTTTTTCCCATTAGCTTCTAACACCGAATCAACTCGAAACCATTTGTACTTAATTAACCATCCCTGGAATCAACATTTTGATGAGAGATATTATTTGATATTGAAATAACATTATTTGGTATTGAAACAACATTATTTGGTATTGAAATAACATTATTTC
>JAFIDM010003189.1:3113600-3168394 GCA_023159025.1 Thereuonema tuberculata | reverse complement strand
TCTAATGGGGATTTATGGTCTTTAGAAGAAGAAGACATTCAGACAACTGGGTTTTCAAGATTTAATAATGTAATTTCTCTATTACTTCAGACTCTTCAATCTGTCTATTTATATCACACCGAAAAGAGGAAAGATCATTGAACACAGTTTCTGTGAAGTCTCTGAAATGTTCTCCGAGATGTGTTTAATGTGTCGAGGTATTTTTTAAAAATGAAAATAAAATCATCCAATCTAAATAATTAAATGACATATCAGGAGTATTTTAATTTTTCATGTTTTTATTTATTTATTTTATTATTGGTTATCTAGGATAAAGCAAATGAAAAATACAGACACTGACCTAAAGCTGCAACATTCGAATAAATGACATTCTCTGGAAATTATTTGTAACAAAATTCTATCAAATGAAATCTCAGTTAACCATTCATTCGATTTTCTTGCTTTTGCATTTTTTTCCTCCATGCTTCGTGATTATTAATCACTAGATGGTATCATAGGTTTTGTTTAGGTTTGGTAAAGTAGCAGACACAGAAAAAACCACACAAAAACAAAACAAAAAGTACAATTTTAAATTGCAATACGCCCACCTGTACATCAAGATTATCATAAAATAGTTCTCATTTAAAGCTAAAACTTTAGTAGTAGATTTAGATTGTTACAAGGAAAAATCCTTATTGATTTTGATAAATCAAGAATTACACATCAAAAATTGCCAAAATTCTTTCAAATACAATGATATTCAAAAACTTTTCTATTTCCTTCTCAAATTATCTTTCAACTGTTTACTTTTTTTTCTTCTCAATTTTCCGTAGCATTCAATGGCTTCCTTTCATTTTTGTCCACACAAGTAGACTTTTTTTTCCAACATTTTACACCATGAGGAGGATATTTGACGCTAACTTTTCATGACTGCAACTATGAAACAAAAGTTTATAATATCTCTTAATTTTCTTCAATATTTTTTTATAGCTTATTTATTAAAAAAACCAAACAAAAAAAACCGTAAATTATTTCTGAACTCCTTTTTGAGAGGGACACGAGCAATTATCAATTCAGTTCACGTCTTCCAATAGAGGCCAGAAGAAGAAACCTTTAGAATTGAATTGAGTAGTTTTTCAAATGGATAACTTTCATCCTCGGACTCATTACAGTTAATCCATTATTGACACAAGATATTTTTCTCGCAATCTTTTCTTCGATGGCTATTAGCGATTATTCAGGGTTTCTTGAGCCTTTATTATCAAATGACATCAACTAAATGAATTTAAAAAAAAGAAAGAAAATAAGACAAATTGTAATTAGAGAATAAAAGAAGAAATTAAGTAAAATAAAATATTATTTTCTTCTAGAACAACACTAAATTAGAAGGTATCTCTTCTCTGTCAATTGGTTTATTCAGATTTATTATTGATAAAATTTTAACTTTTTCTACTTTTAATTTCTTTTAAATAATTTTCATTCATCAATTAATTTTTGGTTTTGTTTCATCAGTGGTGCCAATTTCAATTCGAAACCAAGATTCTTGGAATTTGAACATTGTTTGATTGAGGTGATAGGAAAGTGGATGATGATGCATTTTTTTTTTGAAATATAAAAAAAGTACCAGATTTCCTTAAAAGAAAGGATGAAAAAATTCTTCTTACTAATGAACATATTAGGATAATACGAGTAAGTAAATGGCGAGACATTCTAATCCAAGTACAACTTGAAGGAATTTGGATTATCCTCAGTTGGAGACAACATCTGCTGTTGATAATCAGCAGTTGACGAATGATTGTGAGAATCACGTGACTGACCTCCTTCATTTGTGCCGAAGGACCAACAAGTTGTTGACCTTAAACCATAAACAAATTTTACAACATTAGAACCAAAAAAACAAACAAAAAAAAACAAAGAGAGGACGATGTTTCATTCATTGAAATATAAGAAGATTAATGATGTTTTATCAGTTTTGATAACAAGAGTTGTCCAACAGGAATAAAGTGTTAACGATGACATGATATCGTCAACTGCTCTTCGCGTTCTGTTACAGACAAAAAAAATATTTAGATCAATATCTTTTCAAGTGAAAATAAAAAACAAATCACCTTTTTCAGACTCAACACATTTCCAATTGAGACTACGATTAAGACGTTATTTGGTGTTTATTTATATTATTTTTAAAAAAATAAAATGTATTCAACAAATGACAACCACACATTAACGATTGACTGACAGAAATAAAACAACGTTTATCCAATATTTCATTTCTTCCAACAGTGTTTACTTTCGGGCTCGCGCGAAAAAGTGATGATCAACAGGAAATGGAAGAAAACAACAAAATTCCCTTGCGATTCTTCTAATATTTACGTTTTGTTTTATTTTGTGTTTTGATGACAAATAAATTTTAAGCCTTTTTTTTTTTTTTTTTTGGACAAATTTCAACAAAGTAAACGAAAGGGCGGGGAACGTAAATAACACAGTCAAAACGTTATTTGTCATTACATTTCCATCTTTTTTATTTTTATTTTTTAAAAGTTTCTTATTTCAAGACAATTTCTGAATTTCAGTTGTACTTTTAAATCGCCTCTATAAATTGTTAAAAATATCTGAAACACTTTCATCGGTTTTAACAGTAATTCTTTTAATGTTAGTGATTATAAGATTTTTGTGATTTTTTTCAGAGATTCCTGAGTTCTTGAAATAACTTAAACTTACTTTATTCCAAATGCTTTTCTTTTTATTTTGTAAAGTCGTCAAAAAATCACACAAAGCAAAGTCTACATTTACTGTTAAATTATAATCTCTGCTGAATATAAACAGAAAAAAAAATGTCCATTTTTTGAAAAATTTCATCCAATTTACGTAAGTTATTTAAATGCAGGATTTAGTTATAATACTTTTAACCCGCGCTGTTTTCTTAACAACGATGAAAGAATCAATTTCAAGTTACATAAGTAAAATCATCAGTATCTTGTTCTTCAAACAAGCGACAAAAACAAAAGTAGATTCGGGCGGAGGAGGAGTGACTTGTTGAGAGCTTAGGAAAGTTTGCTAAAAAGCATTTCTCGATCTGAACCAATTTAATGGAGTTATCAGAAAGCGGTGAACGATGGAGAAGATTCAGAAATAACCCCCCCCCCCCATTTAATGCACTAAGGAAATCAAAAGAATTTCTTACCAGAGAAGAAAAAATAATTAAAGTAGCAAATTCATTAAGAATCAAATTGTTTCTAATTGTTAGAAACTGCTTTTCTCACTTTTCATGAAATTTACCAGAAAAAAGACTTATCTGAAATTTTGTAGTTCACTAAAGAAATAAACTAATTTACAAGTTTAACATTATTAAAATTAACATCAGTAATTAGAAAGTCGTCATCTTATTGTACATTTACATTTTGTATATTTATTAAAATATTATTATATTTAAAATAATAACAATTAATTTAAATAATAACAATTATTTAAAATGTTGAATTAAAATTTAAAATAACTGATTAAAATAATTTTTTATCGATTTTTTTTAAATTTTAATTTTTAATATTTTTCTCCTTGATTGGTTCTAATTTATTCTTTCCACAAAGGATAGTAAGGTGGTGTAACGGGATAATAAACTATTTGTCATAAATTTCATTTCAACCACTTACTCTAAATTAATTATAAATTACATTAATATATATATATATATATATCCTTTTTATACTAACCCCTTTTATTTCTTTAATGAATCCAAAACAAAAGGATTTTATTATCATCTTTTCTTATATATTCTTTCCATTACTTGACAAATGATCACATGATGAACCTTTAATAATTTAAGACTAGTTTATCTACGCAAAAATCTGTCGCTTTTTTTTTAAATACTAAGGATTTTATTTTCAAAGTTCTTATTTTGCACATTTTGTATGTTCTTCAATTGTTGTTCTTCACATTACATTAATTCCATCTGAATATATCAATTAAATAAATTAAAAATAGCTTTCAAGAAAGTTTTAATTATTGTTTCTTATTTATAGATTGATTTGAAGAAATACTAGTTCCATTGAAAAGAGGGAAGGATCAACCCATTAGAAAGCGGAGAGGACCAGGTAAGTGAAGAAGGTGTCCATCAAACTCTGTTCCATTGTTGAAGGTTTACTTAATAGAAGCTTCTAACTTAAGCAAAAGAGTAAAATTATAAGAAATTACAATAAGAAAAGTTTTAAATCAAGTTTTGCAAATTTAAAGAATAAAATTATCTTTTGTCCCTAACGTAATAATAGTTTAAACATATTTGCTTTAATACATTTATTAATATCTGATTTTAACACTTATAAGTTTCCTAAAATTTAAGATTTCTTTAATTGATGGACTTTTAATTTTATCTTCACAATTACGATACTCTCTATCAATGAAAAAATATTTTTAAATTTACAACAAGAAACACTTCCATTACTTAGAATTATGATTAATTCTATTTTAATTGGTACTTGGATGAACTATTGCCATTTAGGCTTTGTTATTAATTTAGGTCCATTTTTCATTTTTCTTTGTTCCTCTGAAATGTTGTTCGTTTCGAATTTTTTTAAGAATAAAGAGAAGGAAATCATCTCGTTAAGGAAGGAATAGAAACAGAATTATTGGTGGTTTTATGAAAAGTAAAACCCCAGTTAACCGAACTCGGGTCAACCGAAACCCGGGTTATCCGAAACGCCTCCGAAAATCGAAAATCCAAACAATAATATTGTACTGCACGGAAATAATTCGAAATCCTTAGCTTCCTCAAAAGAAACGTCTGCCCCAGGGCACAAAATGAAAAAAAAACGGATAACATATGTTACAAACTATTAAGGACAGAATACTATACATTGATGTAGCCTACTGTAATCCTAAAAATGTAATTTAAACTTTAATAAAGAATGTAAGTGTAGCATACAAAGAGATTTTTGAATTCGTTTGACCTTCAAAATCTTTCAAAAATACGTACTATTAATACAATATAAAATACTGTAGCTGTATTAGATATGCATGGCTTAACCGAAAAAATTGTTATCCCCCCTTCAGTTCGGTTAACCGGGGTTTTACTGTATATACTTATTCTTAAAGGTACTTATTAAGTGTAGAATAGAAATAATGGCACAGAATGGATCGCATTCATATTCGCCAATTGCAAATTAAATGAAACTTAACCTTTCTATAAATGGATCATCACAAAATTACCAGATCTTCACTAAACAACAGATGCGGACAACAAATAATTTAGAAACAAAGAAGAAGAAAAAAGTCTAGAGAATAGTTCTAATTTCAGAGTCTGTTTCAGGAGGAAATAAAAATTCATTTTGTAAGTTATTATTTGCTTATTATTATTATTATTCCTTCTTGTTTTGATAATTTCTAATTATTGGCATCCAATGTGAAAAAGAACAAGAGTTTCAGAGAATTAAGAAATGGATGTGACCCACGGCAGAACTAGATTAGGATCTCAAAAGGTGTATTTCTATTGAGTTCATTGTAAAGGAGTGTTTTAATAGACAGGCCACCTACTCATTCATAGGAAACAGTTCCTGCCACCCTGTTTGCTTCGTCGGAAACTAACTCCACCTTCAAGATTTTAAATATTACAGGTCAGACCTCCATCATCTCAAACCACGTGATACACGTTTTGCTCTTCGGTGGAGACGCAGCTGTGGCAGGAATATGTAATAACCTACTACAGAAATGGAGATAAAATCAAACTTCCACCCAAGAGTTACAGAAAACTACCCTCGTTTCAATGAGAACAAAAGAGACTTTACAACGGTTACGAAGTGAATGAAATCAAGTCCAAAATGGAATTCACTAATTGAAGGAAAACTTATGATAAAGAAATTTAAGAAGTCATTTCAAGGGAAATTTTATTCCTTACTGTTTTCTTGCAAAATCAAAAGGAAATGGATTTCATTTGAGAGTGTAGAAAACTTCAATGAAATTGTTTAGGAAGGAAAAGAATGGATTCAGCAAAGAAACTAGCAATTCGCTTAGACATTTAATCCTAAAAAAAACCTAAAACATTTATTTTTTCTTTTTGAGCTTTAAAAAAAAAGGCAGACTCAAGGCTCAATAAAATGTCATTGTCACCGTCGAAATAAGTTCTTTTTGATCTAACCTATTTGAAGTAGACATTGTATAATTATAATAATTTGAAAACAAGTGAATGGATCTGAGTAATACAATGAACAATACCCTACGATAGACCAACGCACTTTCATGTGGATGGAGGTAAATTAAAGAGGACGGGTAGTGATTAGGTCGTTTCCCCTCCCACTATTCACCCCTTCGCCGCCACTGGCAACAGGGCCTTGACAGCAACAATGTTCCCCGCTCTCAATGGCAGCCGTAAATCAGGCCGCGCCAACCGACGCTACGTCGCCAGCGATCTCACAACAGTTACAATCCGAATTTCGGATTGTACCGACAAAGGTTAGCAATTCAATTCCATCAATGCTTAAATACAGAGTAAAAGGATTCAAGAAATAAAATATATTGAAATATTTGGAAATGAAATATTAAATGAAACAATGTTAAAAGTTCTAAATAGTAGAAAAAAATCAAGTTTCAAAGAAGAAGAAGAAAAAAGTCAGCCTTATATAACAAAAAGAAGATATATAAATGAAACTTGTTTCTACATCAACACTTTTAATAATAATGAGAAGAGAAATGTGGACTTCAAATAAAAACAAGTTCATTTTAGCATCCGATTGTTATGTTAGAAGTGATAATAATTAGGAAAAGGTTTTTCTTTCCATGAATTTAAATCCTTTCAATCTTAAGCGAAGTCAGTGTTTTATTCGAATCACAGCAGTTTAATGTATCTAGGAAATATCTAAAAAGTATGCAGTCAATCTTTATTAGTTGAATAATGGTAAGCGCTACTTTTTAATTTTTCTTATATTTTAAGTTTAAATTGTAACATCTTCATTAGCAATACTTTTTAAGGAAACAACGTATCTCAAAATAAATAGGAAGCAAACAGGTACTTCTTTAATTTTCTCTTAATTTATAAAATATTATTTCGGGCCTTTCTTTAGTTTCTTATTTTATCTGTTTATCACTTAATAACTTCTTAAGAATTGGTGATCGATCAGAAAAAAATATCTTCCTATGAAATATTCCTTATGAGTTTCCTAATTTTTCTTGTGTTGATTTCTTCTCTAGAAATAAGGGGTTGCTGATTCAAAATGCAGACATCAAAAAGCGTTGGTATAAAAAGAAACAAAACAAGTAAGTAGTCGTAATTATTTTGGTGGGCGCGGATCCCACGACGCAGACACAACATCTGACATTTCAGAAACAAAGTTAATGAACTGATAGTGATTCATCAAATACAAAAAACAGATTTACATTCAAAGCTGCCAGTGACACAAGATATTGATGAGATTTTAATATGTTCCTAAGGCCTATTTAAAAGCAGTTAACACCACTTTTATTGCTTCTATTACTATTACCATCATTCGGGAATTGTAATATACAGGCTGTCCCAAAAGAAAGTGTTAATATAGCAGCTGGCTTTTCTAGCGATTAGTATCTTAAGCTGTCAATCATTGACTTACCGTTGAAAACAAACGGAGAATGACTGAATTTAACATCTTCAATTCATATTTAAACTATTGCTATCAGCAGATTCTCAAAAATTAGAAGAAAAATTTAGAAAATTATCAAAATAACATTATTTTCTTACGATGTCATGATTTTTATAAGTATTTATCTTAACTGATAATTTCAGTTATTTTCTTTTATCATGAGATCTTTATCTGCCGGATAAGAATCACATTACATTATCTATTACTATGACAATTCAAAGCCATCAATTTCTTTTGTGCGCAGGAATTATGTAGAGGAATATTAAAATATTAATAATGTAATATCTGTGTTTTCTACGACATCACCTAAAAAAACCTTGAGAAAAAACCCAAACGACGATGAAACGACGATGAATAACTCTTAAGAAGAACGACGATGAATAAACAACACTACAGTGTAATAATAGGTCTCAACTTTAATTTACAATAAAATAGTCAGTACTTGAGTCATAGAAATCGTCAATTTTCTCAACGATGTCAGTCAATTTGTAATGCAATTAGTCAAACATAGCTTGAAAGCATTGGAAATGAAGTCATGGATTTGTATTACTATTATCTAAATCACGCCATTAACCCAAGTAACTCAAAGCGTTGGTCCAACGTTGGGCCATGGTTGACACTGTTGGGAAATGGTTGGGCCAACACTTTGTATTAAGTGGGAAGCATTAAAACAAAATTAAGAAGACCGTCTCAAGAAGTAATCATGAACTTTCATTTCTAATCATTTAACAAACAGAAGAAAATAAGACATTAAGGTATTTAAATTACACATTGTTATACGAGTGGAAATCTGACGTTAGGTCTCCATCATAAATAGTGATCATTCTCAAAGATATCAAAATGAAAAAAGATAACGAAACAAAAATTAAGAAATAATAAAGGAGAAGAGAAAGAGACTAGATCACTGGAGGGACGACCTAATGTGTAATGACCAATCAGAGAAAGAATTAAACGATTTAAGTGAGGCTAAAGATTTCATTACTTTCAAACTTCAATGGGGTTGAAAAAAGAAATTTTTAGAAAAGCAAAAAAAAATTAAATTTAAGATGCTTTGCTAAAAACGGAAGATTAAATAAAATAAACAAGTAAAAATAAATTTGTGCTAAAGCATAAAATTAAGGGTGACCCATTAAAATTTAAACTTCATCTAAATGCCGTTTTACACGTACCATTTGAGTCGATGTCAATGTCAGTATAGAATAAAAAGCTTTAAACTCGATCTTACACATTCTATATCGCCTTCCATCAGACGGAAAATTTACATTTGGCAGTTACGTCATACCTACGTTTATTTACGAAAATAAACATTGATTATATAAAAGTCATTTATTCAATGCATCGAATAGGCGACAGAATGTTTTTAATTAATTAAAATAGCAACATTTTATTTTTACATCTTTTGTATTTCTTTGTTTTCAGTTTCGATATTTCTCGTTAAATCTCGACGAACGACGAAATCTTTTCGAGATTTCAAAAGTCCGCAGCTGAAAATTTTTCAGACCGGAATTCTGTTGTGATTTTGATTGATAATGTAGCTTTTGTTGAAGCATCCAGGAAAGCATAAGGAAAAGATGACATCTGTTCGTGAAAATCAATTTTGTAATCAGTAATTTCGAATAAACAGAAACAAATCCATTGGACTTCAAAGTTCTTCAATTCGCCACCAGGAGCGCTGGTGTCAGATGGCTCCTAAGAAATGGTAAGCCATCTCTCTGAAATTAGAACCTGTCCTAAATGATGCTTTGCATCACGCCATGGTCCGCCAACGGCGCATTGATGGTCTGCTGAAATGGTAAGTTTAAAACGGCCTTTAGGAACGTTGGAAGGTTAGCCGCGCAACGACAATCGACTGTCCACCGGAAAAAGGTGAAGTTTGGGAATTTTTTCCTTGATAATTACTGACTCGATCGACTTGTAATTTGTTTATGCTTAAGTTTAAGCGTCTACTATACGATGACTATTTTTTTATTTCTGCCTATCCGGAATAATGAGGAAACAGTCGACTGTGTCCGCAAACTGGTACAGATACGGTCGAATAAAAATATAGATTGTATAGTAGAATTCTAAACTAAAGCATGTCCAAGTCTCAAGTCGATCGAGTTAGTGGTTGTCGAACAAACAATTCCCAAGCTTGCGGAAACAAATAGTCGACTGTGTCCGCATTTTTCCGAAGAGATAGAAATAAATATCCCATTTCTACGTTGTTTGGGCCTTTGAACATGATGGTGAAGTCCGTTTGCCGATCCGACCTTCCGTTCGGGAGTTGTTAGGGGAGAAGGCATACACGGACGGAAGGACGGACGGACCCTCAGGACAAACGCAATAGCAGCCAAATGGCTCGTTAAACATCTAATAATAATAATAGATAAAAAAAAGTACAGTTAAAGATTAAAACTGAAGAGGGAATATATAAATTATTATTATTATTCTCTCACTTTGAGAGAAACATTTGAAAAGTGCTTTATATTAATCTTAATAGTTAATAACAATAATAAATAATAATAATAATCAACGTGAGTATTCTCTCAAAATTAGGGTTAAGGCCTATATTGAAAAGTGTGGTATTGTAGTTGCTGCTGTGATGTTATGTGGTAAATGTTGGTGGCAGGGAAGCCAAGAACTGTGACCGGAGGTCTATTATACTAACCCGCAGAACTAGCGACAGATGGAGAGAAAGACTGAGAAAGTATGGTGGGAGAAGTACTGGGGAAATGGGAGAACCCCGAGAAAACCTGCCCAGCGCGGATAGTCCACAATCACGAAACCTACATGAGAACTGAACCTCGGTACTCAGAGGTGAGAGGCCAATGTCATAGCGACAATGTCAAATGCGCTGCCTTTTGCTGTGATAAAATTTATTTTAATTTTTTTAATTCTTTAACGATTTAATTCTTTGACGTACAAATTTAAATGTCTTATCTTGTAAATTACTTGCACATTAAAATTACTCCTAGGAGACATTACTTCACAAATTAAAACATTAACCAATTATATTGTCAAATAAGGTTAAGAGACTGCACAAGTTAAAAATTAAACATTAAAAATTTAAAAGTATAAAAACTACTAGTTTCGTCTGCGGGAACTGGAGACTTCATCTGGTTACGGAGAACGTATGGCTTTTATTCATTTTTCCAAAGCAAGAAGAATGAAAGTTACTTTAGATATGGAAATTGACACTAATACGAGAAATCTTGAAAGGTTTATAAGAATTTAAATATTTATTTTGCGATTTATATTTATTTGAGGTTTGTCATCTAAATTTAATCACTAAAATTAAAGGATCTAATAAAAATATTTGCCAGCATCAGCTCTTCCTAACTATAGGATTAAATTATTAGATCGAAAAAAGTTTAATTCTCTCTTTTACATATGATTCCACAGTTCAGATCAACTGTTCTAATCCTTCCGCTTGCTTCTTTAATCTCTCTCTGGCTTTGTTTTTTGTTTTGTTTTTTTTTTTTTTTTGGGGGGGGGGGGTATGTGTGTTTACAATTCAGTTAATGAAATAATCCTAAGATTAAGATCAAAGAAAAAAGAAAGTATTTTTAGCGTTGAATTTTTCTCTACTCAAAATGAAATGGTTTATTTGTTATTCAAATGAATAAATTATACAAATTGAAATTCACAACATTTCTCTAAAGAATTTTATTTTATTTACTTTAATTTTAAATGAGTTTATTTATAAAAATTTTGAGTTCCTTTTCCATTGGGACCACTAATGGATGGCGTCTTTAGTTAGTATTTTCCTTAAGTTACTTTGATAGAATTGTCAAACGCTATTCATAAGATGTTGTAAGAATAATGATATTATTACATTTGCCTGTAAATGGAAAGAAGTAGTGATTGAAGACCCC
Source organism: Thereuonema tuberculata (assembly GCA_023159025.1). Lineage (NCBI taxonomy): Eukaryota > Metazoa > Arthropoda > Chilopoda > Scutigeromorpha > Scutigeridae > Thereuonema > Thereuonema tuberculata. Next base: position 3,156,963 of record JAFIDM010003189.1, on the reverse strand, counting down.
CTCGCACCCAGACTATCTTGGAAATTTCTTTAGGTAGGGATTGAACCTCTAGGACGCAATCCAAAGAAACTTCTTCCACGCAAAGTCTTAATTCTCAGCGATCAATGCAATCCCCAATTAAGTTTTCAAAATCTATTCTCTCTTTCTACTTAGTCCAGCCTATTTGTAACCACTGTCCTCTTTCTCCAAAAAAGAAGAAAATTATTAATGAGACTAACGCCAAAAACATTTCGCAGAAAACCCCCTAAAACAGTTACGCTTAGAATTGAGCTCTTTTCATTTAACTAAAAAATATATATCATTAATATTTAACATGTTGGATTAATACTGATGTTGTTTTACAAATAATAAAATAGAAAATAAAAATTATTTTAATAAATTATTCCTAGGTATGATTTTATAGCTAGTACGTATTTTAACGATTTTTGCATATATTTTAATATTTTTAATGAGTTTGCGATTAAAAATTTCTCTTATTCATTCAATATACTAATTAAAATTACAAAAAAAAAAAATCTTTTGCGAACTGGAAAAACAAAACAAACAAAACAGTGAAATAATTTGTATTTTTATTTTTAATAGTTTTGATGAACTGAAGAACCATGTGACGAAGTACTTTCATCTCTGCTATCAAACCGTTGTTAGATTTTGGAATTCCACGAATCTCTAAACAACAACCGAAGATATTTAACTAACACAAGAGGAAAAAAAACAAAAACAAAGAAACAAGAACGTGTTTCTTTAATGAAAGCAAAGTCAAAAATATTCGCACCTTTTTTTGGAATTTGACTAAATAGACCGGAAATGACAGTCCTTTTTTGTTTCTTCTTTAAAAGTTGAAAGGAGGAGAAAAAAATGTCCATTTGTGACCGACCACTTCTGCCTGGAGAGCTTTTAAGAGGTGTCCACGACATCTGCGAGAAAAGACTAGTTCTAAATCAACTGATTAGCCGTCAAGAGAATAAAGCAAAGGCGGCCATTTCACAGGTTGAACCTCTTTGGCCGAAGCCCAGTCCCTGACGGTCAATCACTGTCAACCACTATTTCGGAAACACTTACTTTGGATGAGATTCAACAAAACAAGGATTAAGGTAGGGCTGGCAGGGGACAAGTAAGTAACTCAGGTTCATCCAATTAAATAAATGCTTTAACGACCTTCGATAGGAGATTCTTCTAAAGTAAAATTCTAATTTATTAAACACAATTAGTTAAATCACTTTTCAGATAAGCCTTAAGCTAATAAAAAAAAAAGAACGAAATAAAGAATTTAATTTATCAATGAATCTAATAAAAAAAAATATCAAAAAGAATTTTTTATTCTAATATTTCTAAATTGAAAACCCATTTACGTATATTTACTGTTGCATTTCACTAAGTTATTATTCACAGGATAATTTTAGTTTACCACCATCTAAAAGCGCGAACAGACTTTAAAGACTGTTGAATCATTTACAAAATAATTTTGTCCATTTTCATCCTCCCACTTAAGCAATATCTTGAACTCAGCAGGTGGATGTACTCTGGTGAATGTTAAATATTTAACTGATTCACAAGGAGGAAAGGGGGCTGATATACAGAAAAATATTCACTATCCAGTGAACAAATTCCTCAAATTCTATTGTGACTTATTTTTTTTTCTGGAAGAAAATAATATTTGTAATAATTTTAGAAACATTGAAGACAACATTTGTTATTAATAAATCTTTTAAAAAGAAGATCTTTCTTTCTTTTAGAAGATTTGTTAATAATCTTGTTTAAAAGAAGATTTCTTAATCAGGAATTTCATCATTTAAATCTAAAGCAAATAAACAAACAAAACCTCATTTACTTACAAAAATATTTACAGAATAAAAAAAAAACAAAAAAAACCTAAAACCTAAATCGAGGATACCTTCCAGTGCGCATGCGCAATTCAATTTTCTTTTTACTCCGAAGAGTGAATAAAGATTAAAGAACATATAATGAAGACCTTTATTTTATTTTATTTTTTTTCATCCGTAAATACGAAATTGGAACTGTTCCCTTTGAAAGAAACAGGTAAGACATCAGAAATAGCTGATTCAAAAGGTAAGATATGGTAAGTTTCCGTTTGTAAGATTTCTGAAATAAATACTTAATTATTTGCGATACTTTCTAAGTTCTATGCCTTCTTAATGTCGTTTATTTTTTTTTTTTATAAACTTTATAAAAATGGTTTATAAACTACGAAAGTAATACCATAATCTTTTTTATTTTAAATGACAATTACAAAAGTATCTTAAAGATAGCAATATTAAGCAGTGATTTATTTATACCGGTAGTAATTTTTAACTGTTAATAAAATGGTGACATGCATAAAATAACAATTATAAAAACAAACAACAAATAACGCACTTAAACCGAAATCCCCCACCACCACTTTCTTTATGGAATCAAAGAGGGGCCAGTATCTGGTTTCCAGACAGACATCCTTTATTCGATTAGCCCAGTATCGACAATACAGTGAACTCGACACAATGTTATATATATATAGTTAAAAGTTAAAGGGTCCCTACAATAGGCCTAAGCAGGTCCAAGGGCTCATGGGAGATAGGGCTCCCGGCGTTTCATGACCAACGGGACTAGGTTGAGGTCGGGAGGTCAGCCCGACGCCCGCCCCCTTTTATCTCCTGGGAAGGAAACCCGGTACCCATTCTACAGAGGGCTGGGTAGGCCCTAGGAACTGTTTGGAGAAGAATGGAGCGTGGAAAAATTCCCACCCTCCGCCGAGGCCGGGAATCGAACCCGCTATCTCCAACCCTCAGCCAAGCGCCTTACCCACTCGGCTACTGGGCCCACAGTATGTACTTACCAAACTAAATTCAGTGATTAGTCTGTGTAATTATTAAATACAAATCCTATCTGCTCCTCTCTTAGTTTCGATATCCCTCGATAGAATTCTTTCCAAGTATTACCTATTGTCAGCTGGGATCTGCCCAAAATATTTGGAACTTTTTAATTCATTATTTTAAAACTTATTAACTAAAAACTTGGGCGAATGATTGATCAGTCTATTTATAAATCATTTAACTCAATATTCCAAATAACAAAATTCTCTTTGTGTTCAAGATTTATCGTAAGCTGAGGAATTTCAGGTCAAACATTGAATTCAAAAAAACAACATATCATGTGTTTTGTTTTCTTTGGTTATCTAAGTTTTGTAACTTAAGTAAGTTAGGTAAAACTGCCAAAGTCTAATAATTTAAGTCCTAACTCAATAACTAGGCTAAAATCACTGCAGACGATTTAAGTGTTAAGATAAAGATTTTTAGAAAAATTAGTTTTGTTCTTTCATCTATAATTTTCCTCCTACGTGTAACTAAACTTTTCCAGTTAATGAGAGTTCACAAATGATTAAAATAACTAAAATATTGTTAATTTTTATTTTAGAAGTTCTTCGATCATCATCTGCTCGAAAAAGTCTCTGCCCAGTTGTGGAAAAATGTATTTCTAGTTAGTGATTGAAATGTTGTCAGACTAAAAATAAGCTATTTAAAAAAAACATTTTCTATTGGAATTAAAGACTCAAATCTTTGGACTGCCATCAATTTATAGAATTCAAAAAGTCTAATATTAATAAAATGAATTCGCCTACACAGTAATTACAGTTTTTAAACTTTTCAAAAGCATTTCTTCCTATTCAATACAACTTATAAATAGCACTTGCATAATTACAATTCACAATTAACCATTAAACTACGGTACAATCACAACAATATTTTTGGGAAATTGGAAGCGAGCTGCGTGAATCCAAAACCTGTCTGTAATGGAGTCTTTGGAAATAAAAGACCTCGTATGGAGAAAACATCAAATCATTAAATAACTCCACATCATCCCGTTCTATACATTGTTGGGGAAGACCAAAAAAGGACGCTATTCTTTTCATTTCTAAAGCTTATTTTAGTAACAGATTAACAGTATTCCAAAGCAGTAGTTTATTCAATTTCAAAATAAGCTAAAATAATATTTTTCTGAAAAAGGTGGTTTTTAATGAATGATTGATTTTAACATCGTTCATCGTTGATTTTAACAGGTAAGTATCTAAAAAAAGAACTATTAATAAAACTAAATGGAAAAGTTCAACAAAGAAATTGTCTTGTTTATTCTTCCATTACAATACTTGTTAAGAAAAAAAAATATTAAACAAGAAATTCTTAAATTTTTTTTAGTTAAAACCAGGAATTGTCTATAATCAGTAATGAATGTATTAATAATAACTGCAAAATACTTCTTTCAACGGATAATTTGATTTCGAAATGAATTATATTATAATTCTTTTTTTTAAAAAAATTTTTTCTCTTAATTCTAGTGTGTAACTTGTAATTAAGATTTTACAACCTCTAAAAAGAAAAAAGAATTGATTTCTGAAGCCTCGAAAAGTCACTTCAAATTTGCTTTGTTTCTGGATAAAACTTTACGATTATTCTAAACAAACTTGTTAATTTATCCGAAAAAAAGAATTGAAAAGCAACAACTTCTGTTGAGTCTTCGCAAGAACTGACGAATAATGGATTTTATTTTAATAAAAAGATACGAAAAATGAAGAATGCTCGAATATATGAGAAAAAAACAACCCATCAGTGGAAAATCTCTACAGATCCTTGAAGATAAAGAAAAGTCTAGGAAGCCAACGACATCAGTTTTAACAGTTACAGCTCCACTTCCTCTGATTGCATCATCACAAAACAAGAAAAGTCTGTTTCTTTTTTTTTTTTATAATATGACATTAATTGTAGATATATTTTTTCATCTATCGTGTAGGCTACATCATATACTTTTATTAGATATAAATCAAAGATTTCAGGGGTAGGATTTGTGCTAATGCCTAAATTTTCGAACAAATCCAATGAAAGACTTAATTTTAACAAACTAAGAAGCAATTCTTAGTATTATTTAATTTTCTTCGCTATCTGTAGACATAAAAAAAAATAATGATCATCTTTTTTAAAGATCTTTGGTTTTACCATAATTTCTGATAGCCATTACTTTAAAATAACACAAAGTGTAAAATAAGGTAGGTTAGAAATACTTATTATTTTATGTTAAATTCTAAATTTTATAATAAGACAATCTAATATTTTCAGTAATATTCTGATGAATAATAAGAAATAATTTTCTGAAGGTTTCATGGAAAGCAACTATTTCAGTTCAATTTCCAGCCTCAATTCATTCGACTGCAATTAGAAAAAAAATTATTATGATGCATTTTTTTGAATCAAATATTAACAGAATTTCGTTGATTTAAGTAATGACACTTCACTCGTTTTTTTTCCTTTATTTCTTACGTCTGATGATGTGTAAAGAATGAAAAGTTTTGGCAGCAAAAGATCTGTTTCTGGCCCACTTAACAATGGCAGCAAGAGGTGTGTTTTAAGTGACACATTTGTTTATAGATGTGTCCTACTTCCCCTAAATAGATCCCTTCTAAATGAACTGAAGTGTTTATTTCCATAACATGGCGTCAAAACGTCTTTTGGGGGAAAAAAATGAAGAAACAAAAGCTTCGAAGACAATCATGTTCTATTTTTATTTTAATGGTGTTAGAAAGATACAAAAAATGAAACAGTTTTACAGGGTCCTTTTTTTCAAGACGTCGTGGAGGCTCTTTGGGGGCACAGGAAGTATAGATTCTCAAAGATTGTCAACAATAAGGGAGTGCAATGAAATTACGCTTTCACCACTGGAACGAAACTGTGTCACCAAAAGAAAAACATCCTGAGAAAAAAATCCAGCCACTGTAGGGAATTGAATCAAGACTCCTCAGCCAGATAACCTGTATCACTCGGCCACCAATTTTAAGGTATTAAAAATAAACAAACAAATAAATATTAAGTGATACACCATTTCTACTGAATTTGTGATCGCAGTATTGTTTCAATTATGGCATCGAAACCACAGTAACTAGGAATATGAATAATGGCTGTAAATAATGATTGTTTCATTAAATAAGGATCTAATTCAATGTTTTCGTTTAAACTCTTCCTTTCTTCTACAGACAGTTTTCAGAAAATATGATTGAAATATCTTTGAATTAAAGCATTATAATGATTACATATACGGCAAAATAAAAAACAACAGCAATTAAGTTCTTAATTTGAAATCGAAAAGTGGTTTTAACTAAAACCATGTCAACTAATCCTTAGGTAGGAGTCGTTTCAAAGTGGAACCCTCTTCTTTGAAAACTTAGTATCTACGGATCCTATTGGAATACACGGAGACTAACACTAGAGAATTCACAAAAGTTGATGTTTTGATCTCAGTATTTTGTAAATATGGATTACTGAATACTACAAAAGTTTCCGACATTTTTCTATTTTTGACTTCTCTCTATTTCTCATTGCTTATTATTAATCCAAGTTAACTCTTGAATAACGCAGTCGTTCTTTACTTGTTGTCTGCGAGAGAATAGTAAGACTTTGCTAAAGAAAACTGAATTCCTGATGCTGTCCATCTACTCTTGATTACTACAAAAGAAAGGATAACTGACCGTTATTGGAGCGAACTGGTCTTTGTTCAACTACAGTCGTAGTTCCATATGACAAAGGTGTGTTTCAAGATGGTCTGATTACATTCTATTAATCGGAAATGATTAAATAACTCACTGCGTTGCCTTAAAATCATTAACTGCATGACCGAATTTCGTAAACATTTATCCAACACGTATTTTGGATAGTGAATATTCAAATAAAGAATGATTGTATTTATATTCTTTAAATAAAAAGACCTAATAAGGATTTTAAAAATCCCACGATCAAGTTGTGGAGAAAACCGCTTTAATTCTCTTGGAACTACTCAACATCTCATACAGAACAATAAGGATCAATTATAGCTTTCTTGATTTTTGTATTTCTGGTAAGATTATGAAAAAAGTTTACTTTGATTAGTGTCTTAAATCGTGTAATGTAAGTATCGTGTTTTACTCAAAGACTCACAACATTTGAACTACACGGGTAAAAACCTCTGTTCATTTTCTGATTCTGTTAGTAACTGACTCCTTCATAATAAGTTTGGAGGATTCTACAGAATGCTATAGCTTACATGATTAGTTCTGGAGATGAGTTGTTAACGCACTGCGAAAACTCACATTTCTAGCAAGTCAGTAAGTTTTCTTAAACAGCCGTTGCTTTTAGTGTTGAAAAATTAATATGAATGGATCGTAATTTAATAGCACTATCGTAGTATGAAACCAAGGAGTTCAGGAAAAATGATGTTATTGTGAAGTGAAATCGTTTAGGAGCAGTAACATCACAATCCTGAACCACTTATAAAGAGCAGAATCGCTCTGTTCTCAAGCGCACAAAAACTCGCTTTTCTAAAGTGAAAGAATCGCTTCCATTGTCCTAAATTCCTCAGTAAGCAACGTCATATCATAATGTTCGTCGGGAGATAAAGAATATTAGTTTTTATGGTCGTGCAATAGAATACAGTCCAGTGATCAGCAAGAATAATGCAAAGCATCGGGTGGAATGGCTCAAATTGTTGGAAATGTTAGTCGTTAAGATAAAGACATTTTAGATAATTCTGTGCTATCGGTTTTTTGCAAGAGTTGGTTGAAGGTATTTCCTGTCTCAAAGAGTAGTTTCTTCTGTTCATAAAGTGCGATATTTGAAAGAATGGTTTCATACAATTTGTGTTAATGGTCTGTGAAGAGTTGTTATCTCAATCCCATCAAACGTCTTTGGAATGAAAGGGAAAGTCCATTTCGAGCCAGGACAAATCGCCAAACATCAGAATTCCAAGTAACATTCTAGTGCAAGGCCTTTCTTGCCTTCCAGAAGAATGAAGACTATTATTAAGAAAAGACTGAACCAATTCCATATTCATTCCTTTCATATTACAGTAAGATTTTTGGTGAAATGATGATTGGATATTTTTCCATCTCTGTAGAATCTTAACTACGATTTTATGATATTATCATTGCGTCCAACATTTTCCAGGGTTTTTTTTTTTTAACGCTTAAAATATACTTAAGTAACGTTTTGATGTAGTTCGTTATTTCTTGATCAACAAAACAATTCTAATTACAGTGCCTTGATGATGCCAATATTTTCTTAGACCCATATGCAAGAAACCTACTTTGGATGAATGAATCACAATCAAGCTATCACTTGCATACAATTTATGCTTTTAAAATCACAAGGTTTGCATTGCATTTCACTTGATTTTTTTCAATATTCTATTTAATCCTTTGTTTTGTAAACGTATATAAAACTGAACTGTGATGGCGAAAATTACTATGAGACACGGTTTTCCTATTTCTATACCAGTAAGACATTCAATCAACATATTCAAAAAGCCAAGAATAACTGATGACAGTTGTTGTGTGGACCTATTGTATCTGTTGTTGTATTGTAGTGTTGTATCTTTTGTTGATAAGAACTATCGATGGTTGTATGTGAAAATTATCTAATGTACGGTTTACATCTTTGTAATGTATTTAAGAGTCGAGCCAATAAAATATTATTATTAAAACAATTTAACGAGTATAGTTATTACAGTCAGATTTATACAACACAAAAAAAAATTAGTAAAAATTCTTTTAATAAAAATAATTTAAAGCTTTTTACATAAAAATATCTTTTACATAGTTTCGGCTTGCTTCACTTAAATTAGAGATTACCTTAAAATTCAATACTGTAAAAGCAGCAGCTGTAGAGTATATAACTGAACTATAAGTACAATCAGATGCAATTAAATTTTAGGAAATTTTATTTTTCTTCAGAATTAAAAAGAAAACTTTAGCAATAATAAAACTATTCGAATTAATGAAAACGATGTCATAAATGATTAATGTGCAAGAAGCTAGAATCTAGTGACAAATACTAAAGACTTAGCCTTGAATACTTTGAATACTTGACTTTTCTTTCAATATTTTCTTGTACAAACTCCTAAGATTAACTGATTTAAAGAAAACTGAAAAAAAGGCTACAACATAATTCCATGTAGTTAGTGTTTGGCAAAGCATCAGAGATCTTCATGCCTGAAACGATTTAATACCAAATGAGGAAAGAAAAAGTTCTCGCAGAGATACAAAGTGCTCCTATTGTTTACGTGAATTCAAAATACCGCCAACAAAAAATCGTTCTCTAAATTTTTTTTTCTGTATTTCCAAATACTTAAAGAATAAAAATTACAAGCATTCGTCATGCATTTTTTTAGCATTCCGAGTAATCTAAAGAATGAGCGAAATGTTATTTGAATTTGAAAGTGCTATAGGTCAACTAAAATTGCATCAGAAACCCACTGGTCTTGAAACATAGCCTGAAAATTCTAAATTACTGGAAATATATTTCACCCAAACCCACATGCTCTACACATATTAATTTCTTTAGCTAATGACTAACAATTCTTCAACATTCATTCATGGAGAACTGTTATGTCTTACAATAGAAAGTGCAAAATGTTGCTTTGTATCAGAAAAGGATTAAACTAATTTTTTTTTATAAAATTTTAATAGTTTTTACAAAACATTTTGTTTTTAGAAGATAATTATTTGTTATTGCTGTAAGAAGTAAAAGCCACTCATAAACAATTAAAATAATTTTTATTTCATAACAGTTGCCTAATTTTATTTTTCATCAACTTAGAATTGCAGTAATTTTGGAGAACTAAAGAATTTCAATGCAGAGAATGTTGTATGATTATTTCAGTTTTAAGGAAGATTTCTTTGCAAATCAAAAGTGAAAAATAAAATGACAAATGAGACTTTCTCCTGAATTATGAACTTCTTCAATATTTGCCATCAGCGAATGTAATCAAAACAGAAAATATTAATCAAAGCGAACTTGTATACAATTAGCGTTAGCCTTTGTAAAACACTTATTACAAACATTTTAAAACACAATATGGGCCATTAAAATAGTGCGTCAACTTAATAGTTAGTTTGAAAAAAAAAAAAGAAAAAAATCACCCGCATCTACTAGGCTGATATTCTTATTCAACAAAATATTTTAACTTTGGATTTATTGTTTTACAGTGTTCCCTTTCTTTTTAATCCAGAAAAGTCTTTGGAAGTAAATAAAGTTTGGATCTGTTTATTAATTCACACTTAACCCCTGCGACTGGATGAGTTTAATAAGATAAAAAAAAACTGAAAATAAATTCCATTTATACTTCAAAGTGAAATTGTATTGGCTTAAGGTTTTGTTAAATGTCATACTAGTAACTTATTTCTTACATTTAACTTGAAAACTAAAATACCAAAAAAAAACAACAAAAAATATTCCAAATTGGCCTTTTTATTTTTTTCTTAAACGTTTTATTCTTTTCTGTTCTGAGCTGATTTGTGAATGGACAAACCAAAGTTTATTTACTCTAGTAATCAATTTCAAGTCTTATTTTTATAACAATTTTCAACTTTATTTCTTTACGATTAATATATTTACTATTTATTCCTTCTCAAAAATATGCATTCATAAAAATAATAAAACAATATAAAACAGTGTCCTTTGATGGATTTGTTTACTATGGCAGTGATAAAACAAGAATTACCAAAAAAAAAATATGTAAATATATATATAAAGAAAAGAAGATGGCAGTGAAGTTTTCAACTGCTTTAAAAAACGCAGAACCATCTGTACAATATTTACATGAGACAGACAAATAAATATTCAAAAGTACAGTGTATATAGGCAGTGTAGTAGAATTACTTTAAAAACAAACACACACACATGATTCGTGTCTTCTCTATAAAGATGAATCACATCTTATCATGGTTAGGTTATGAATACACTTCCACCTAAACACATAACTAATAAAATATCATAATATAAAAGTGAATGGAAGAAACAACGTTTCCGAAAACGACAGAAAATTTAGCAAATAGCAAATTTAAAATTTTATTTTATTTAGTATTTTTTAATTTCCTTCCCTCCCCAGAAATGATTCAGTGACGTTTGTGAATTAAATAAATGAATATTACTCTAATAGAAACAGGTCAAGCCATATTAGGTATAATCTAAGACAATATTCTACTCCAATATTTTATATATATTTTTTCCCAAGTAGCTTCTCGTCAAAACATATTTTCATATTCGGTGCAAAACTATAAAAAGGATTTTTTTTTCTATTTCAATTTCATTGACTTTTTATCTATTTGTTCGTCTGCTATTTTCAAAAAGCAAAAAAAAAAATAACTGATATGGGCCAAGATTTTAACATATATCAAATATAGACTCAACTAACAAGATATTTGCTTTATTTATCACTTCGTTAATTACTACTATTACTTTCTTTTACGAATGGATTTATATCAAATATTCTATTTATTATACTGGGTTTCTCAATTATGTTTCTCTACTTTTCCTTTCAATTTCATTGATCTGAGTTTAAAAGATTATCTTTGATTAAACAAGATAATCAAAATAAACAAAATAAATCTTGTTTATTTTGATCATTTATTTTCTTTAAATAATTAGATCCACCTCAAATATTTAAGTTTATATTTCAATTAATTACAAATACAAAAGGCTTTGAAATTTATTCTCGTTTTCAAATATTTGAGGTTCTTTAATATTTTCTGTAATTTTTTCTTATATATGTAAAGAAATCGGACTTAAAACAGTGTCAGTCGAAGTCAATTACATACAATCAGTGGCGTCATTAGGGGGGTGCGGGGGGTGCGGACCGCACCGGGTGACACCATCACAAGGGGTGACACCAAAATGCTTTTACAAGGTTTTCCTTTTTTTTTTTTTGTTTTTTTTTTTTGGGGAGGGGTGACACCATGAGCTACCGCACTGGGTGACACCGACCCTAGTAACGCCTCTGCATATAATATATATTCTTAGAAATTCTGAATGAGAACGATCCAGTGAGGAAATTGTGGGGAACGAAGTTGAAGGTACAAATATCATGACACTCCCTTCAGAATCAAGGATAGATCATTGTTAGAATTCCAGTCAGTGATTACATACAAAAGTATGTAGGTAAGAAACTGGTATACAGGAATAACAAGTATGGAATCACTGTTATTAAGAGTAAAATTTATAAAGAACTCTTCAAAAATACCATTTGTACATATTTTGATTCACTGAAATTCAGTCTCAAATTGATTTCTGCAAAATTTTTAATATATTTAAATTCAGAATTTTTTAAACGAAGCTCTTGGAATCGCATAATTAATTTCAAAATGATAAAGTACTTTCTAAATCCTTTTCAATGTCCGTGAACGGACTTTGGAAGAGAAAAGAGTTTTCTTTTCTGTTTTTTTGCTTTTAAAAGAAAAAAATCCAACTAACTTTACGAACTCAGTCTTAACTATTAACGTGTTTACTAAAATAGTTCATTCTAAGTATGAAAACGTTTTACTGTTTTCTTTTGTTTTTCTGCTATGGAGAAAAACCTAATAGTGTATCATCCAACCATTCTAAAATATTAATTAACTCCCAATGCCCAGCCGTCACCTTCGACCCCGCCTGCGGGAGTGACGGTGATGGCGAAAATGATGGTGATACCATACCGATGTCCAAGGGCCTTGCTGCCACCTGTAGTCCTGTAGTCCAAGGATTGCGTCACTTGCGCCACACGACTGCTGGTTACAAGGTTGTTCATCTGATGGCTTCACTCTTGGGTCACACTGATGGTCCAAAGTATCAATGCCCAAATGATCTTGGCACAGGACCCGTCGTCTCTGAATACCACCACCACAAGTACGGGTACACTGTAAACAATAAAGCACTCAATGTCAATCTTGAAATATCACCACATTTTCATAATTACGAGTAACAAAATAAAATTGAACTTCAAATTTCTATAAAAAGAAATTATTAAATAAATTTGATTTTTAATGCATAAAAACATTTTTTGCTATTTCTAACTTTCTAGTGATAGAAAATTGCAGATTTAGAAATTTTAAGCAAAACATATAAACTACGACTTTACTAAATTTAGAACTGAACTATTACCTGAAAATACATTATTTACTAATCTACAAATATGTTTTTGCATTCAACTGTTTCTTTTAACAAGTCTTGGAACCATCACGTTTTATCTACAAATTTCATTACATGTTTAATTACATATGTAAGATGTTCAATAAGTAATGAAACACATTTTGTGAAATTTTCTGCACAGTATATTCAAACATTCCCGTACACTTTAAAATTGTTTCATCATTCTCCGCTGTGCGACAGCACTGTCGGTAGCGTTCAAGATGGCGTCTGTGAATGAGAGGCGTTCCAAACAAAGAGCAGTTATTAAATTTCTTTTGGCGGAACAGGAGACCGTGACAAATATTCACAATCGCTTACAGAATGTCTACGGAGAACAGGCAGTTGATAAAAGCATTGAGTCGTTGGACGAATCGTCTGTCGCATTCGTCGCAACAGGGAAGCTGTCTGATCTCCCGCGCTGTGGCCGGCCGCGCACAGCTGTGACTCCTGTAATGTTGCAACGTGTAATGTGCAACGATCAACTCAGAAGCCTACGTGAAGACTCTTTAGGAAACTGAGGAAACGATTCCAGCGTGTTGGTGACCACAAAGACGTGAACAAACTTCTGCTCTACGACAACGCTAGACCACATTCAAGTCTGTATACCTGCGAGGAGATCAGAAAACTTCAATGGACTGTTCTCCATCATCCACCCTACAGCCTTGATCTCGCACCTTCGGTCTTCTATCTATTCGGACCTCTAAAGGATGCAATCCGCGGTAAGCGATAGGCAACGAACAGGAAGTTCTTAATGCAGTAAGCAGTTGGCTGAGGAACTGACCAGTAGAGTGGTACCGTCAAGGCATTCAAGCTATGTAATCTCGGTGGAAGAAGGTGACTTGAAGGGAGATTTTGTTGAAAAATAGTTTTCGTAGCTAAAGAATTGAGGAATTTAAAACTCTAATAAACCAAGTCTACTTTGAGAAAACAAATGTGTTGCATTACTTATTAAACGACCCTGGTATGTTTGTAAATATTCATATGTACATATACACAATATAAGATTCAGGGCAACATTCACATAAGAGAAGTATTTCTGTCACTTAAAACAATGACAATCTGAGATCCCCGACTGAGTGCCTGGCTCTACAAATTTAAGTATAATTTGTAGTAGGGTAGTCCTGAAATGGTATGCGAAACATGAAGGCCCGATGTAACGAAGCAAAATAACGAGAAATGTCTATATGAACATGGGTGTGGAATGCTTTATTCGATGTTACAGACTTAGTTAAGACTGTGTTGTACTCACTGTTAGATGAGGAGTCCGAAGTGGCCTCCACCAGAAGCAAGACCCTCACACTCGTCATGAAAATTGCCGAACACACTCAAATATGCCAGGAGTACCCTGAATCGTTGTATACCATCCACATGTGGTCATGCAATGTTTGTGCATTCGGAAGTGATGATGGTTGTGGAAGTTCATAATGGCATCTCAAATGAAGCATGCTTTATCTGTGTACAGAACAAACTGCTGAAACATAACATACAGAATGCATACAGAATGCTGCTGTCATGCTTTTTGCAAAATCTGATACTTGGAGGGAAATCCGCTGGCGTGAGAGCCTGCACGCACTGTACATGATATGGGTAGAGAAGTTGTTATAGGAGAATTCTAGGTACACTTTGACGTGACATGCCTTTTGCTGCGGCGATCTGTCTAATAGATCTTCTGCGACCCACTCAAGCATCTGTTCTTCTGCAACATGTGTTCACTCAAGCTTGTTTCGACCCTAACGATAACAGAGCCAAATAATCCTATTTCTGCAAGTCGTCGATGAACGGCAGCGAAAGTATCCTTGGCTGGTGGACATCGTCGTTGCGGAAAAGGTTTCCAGTATTGATGTTGTGCTTCTCTGTTGTTTCCATTTGCTGTTCCGTGTGAGTAATGGATCTCTGCCAGCTTTGTGTTCGAGTGCCGGGTCATGATGATGTCAATAGTACTTTTTGTTGCTACGTACAAATGACTGTAGTTCGAATAATAATTACTGAAATAATCTGCTATATCCCTGACCTGGAATGGAGTGATCGCTCTGCATAACTGTTACATATTTAACAGCTATACCCCTGGCAAGTTTTGAACGTATCCGTCAATCCTCACAACGACGGTGTGCGGCAAGTGATGTTACTGGTGAAGACACTTCGAACAGCTCATCTAACAGTGGCTACACCATAGCCTATGTGCGTGTTAATCCTTCTGTAAAATCTGAATAAAGCATTTCCGCATCCATGTTCAAATAGATTTTTTTATCGTCATTTTGCTACATTGCATCGGATCTTCAAACATAGCAAAAGCCATTTCAGGACCACCTGTAATGGTTCTACATAAGCAGTCATTCTGCACTCAAGTTGATACACTATTTCTTGTGACAATTTCTTCATGGTTCCTGCAGTGGTGAGGATTCATTGTTTTAATTTGTTTTTCAAATATCTAATACCAAAGGTAGATTCTTACTCCGTAATGGAATGATACCAAAACGTTGCAAAGACATAACTACCTTTATACTACTGTTACAAAAAGCATGTTCTGGAGTCATTTCTGCAAAAAGGTTTCCCTTGAGTTTATAGAAAAACTATAATAAAAACTGTATGAAATACTTTTCCTCGATTTGACTCTTGGATATGTTACTAAGTAATGTGAAATATTAAATCTGCTATATTTGTTGCAACTGCAGAATTACTGGTGTCACGAATGTTGTACTAACAGCATTGATACGGCGCCGTTAGAAGTAGAATTTAGCGAAATTTTTTACAGAAGAGACATTTAAAGATCATATGATTGTAAAGAAAAAAAATTAAATTTTGAAATCAGATGTTACTATTTTAATTCATGTCTGGAAACAATATAATTACGGAGACATGAGTTCAAAACAAATAGAAAAAAAACCCCAAGAATGTTAAAAAAAAATTGTGAAGTGGTTTCATGAGATATTGTTTAGGCATTTTTGAAGATATACTTACTATTCCCCAGACACCAGTTTTCCATTCAGGACACGACTGAATGTTGCAGTGCATTGTCTCAAATGGCTTCTTCCGACTGTCGCATCCATCCACTAAATGTCCAACCTCGTCCTGACAGACGACCTGACGTCTTTGGAACCCACCTCCACAGGACCGCGAACACTGAAGTACAAATAGAACGCCATTAAAGTAACTTACTATCGTTAGACGTATTTAAGCACTAATAACTATATAATACCTCTCAAGAATTTAAACAATTCAAAATAAATGATCTTTAAATTAAGAAGGGATTATCTTATTATGGTAATTTAATACTTTTTATGATTAAAAACATATAAAATTATTACTTAAATAATATCATTATTAATAAATTATTATAAATAAATCTAATGAGAGTAATAAGGGATTCCTAATACTAATATCTGAAAATAATTAAGAGTAAAATTAATTCAAGAAATCATGACTATTATTGTTGACTTTTTTCAATAGCTTGTTGTTTTTTTAAAAAGGATTTACATTAATAACATAATTATTACTTGTAGCATTTATTTTTTTGAATATTTGTTTGAATATTTGTTCTCAAACAAATAGTATTGCTAATTTTCAGTCTTAAAAGTATCTGTATATTAAGTTTGGAAACAATATAATATCGAATGAACACAACTTTGAATTCTAAATATCTATAATAAGAGTAATAATAAGAAACTGGTTGATTGAAGACATTTGGTAAAACTCTGCATCTCAACATTTGAGAAAGTATTTTCAAATAAGATTTAAATTTCGGATTAAAGATTTTTATGGAATAGATGAATCCTTTTATGAACAATCAAAAGTAAGTATGGTATTGTTCCCAGTCCTACCCCTCCCCAGGGACCAGTTCTCCAGGAAAATTTGCCATCAATGGCATTAGTTGTAACGGCTGCTATTTGTAGGGGATTAAAGCTGGCCGCGTGAAGACATTTTGGTAAGTTACAGATGCGTTCTGCTACAGGACGTTGACGAGAATCACAATCACTGTCTCGACCCAGCTGCTCGTTGATGAGGATACAAACCACTCGACGGGTGATAACTCCTTGGCCGCAAGAAACAGAACACTACAATAAGTGAAGAACATAATTAAAGTACGTACTTATTTAGATTTATTAAATACAGTTAAAAATAAATCAACTTAGGCAAAGAATTACAAAAGAAATTAAATGAAGTAATGACTTCTTTTCTTAAGACACTGTCATTTTGTGAAATTAACATCATAGTTTACAGGCTTTAAATAAATAAATAAATAAATAAATAAATAAAAGGTGTGAAGAATTTGAACGCTGAATTTCCATTTCAACAGAAATTCCCATTGGCGAACAGAATTCAGAATAATTTCATTAACACGTTAGCTGAAATGATGATAATATTTTTATTCATGACAGTGAAGACTGAATAATTCCAATTTCTTATTTTTATTTTTAATTCTCAGTTAACTGGAATTTTAAAATTGTAAAATATACCGATTGTTTTTAATTTACTTTTTTCTTATTCCTTCACTTCATGACATTTTGAAAACCGACAAATCGTTACTTGATGTGAAATCTCTTGAGATGAAATATCTTCAACGATTTCATCAAAAATCAAGGGATCAGGTTTTTTGCTTATAACAAGAAATTTTTCAAGTTTTAACTTAATTCGAAATTAAAAAGTTTTACATTTTGATTCCTATGTATACTTCATGAGAAGCTGATTAAACTGCTGTTACTCAAGTCTTCAGGTAGCCAACTGGTAAGACGCTTGACTGAGGCCTGCAGGAGCAGGGTTTAATTCTCCACCATGGCGGAGGTGGAAAATTTTCCACGCTTATTCACTCGTCGGTTACTAGGGTCCACTCAGCCCTCTCGGAAATAGTACCGGTTTTCTTTATTAAATCCATTGCGGATGCTAGGAATTCAAGAAGGAATTTTTGGTTTCAGACAAACTTCATAATATTAATAATTCCCAGTGGTATCAATTAAGAAAAACAAATCGCCTTAACCAAAAAAAATGGTTAATTTGTATGAAAGTCATTTGGTTGGTTGATAATTTGATTTTAATGGCTCCAAATAACCATCTTTGGTAAGTTGAGCCTAACAAAATAAAAAATGAACTAAAAAAAATGTAAGAAAATGAAAAGAAATATAGTGTATATAGATAAAAATCAAGAATATTCTTCAGTTCTATACCTGTAAACAAATTTTAACGAATACAGGACCGCTAAAACAAGAAATTAAGGAATATGTAACAATAGGAGTGAAAGCAAGGGATAAAAGTTTTTATAAAAAAGTCGCCAGTTAAAAACAAGGCCAAATAGATGAATGAATCTTACGACAGATGACATAGATAAGAGATCATCATCATTTAAAATCAAGCAAATATAAAATGGAACGTTTGAATTTAAAAAAAAAGGGGGGGGATAAAGACAGCGACGACGATAAAACAATACGAACATAGCAAATATTGATGATTAACCTCGAATATCCTATTCAGAGACGCGCTAGAAGAACATCTTCTCATTCAATATTACACATTCAATTTTGGGAAAGGATAAAATTGTGTTAACTAAAGGAAGTTTGCTACTATGAGGCTGATCCAGGGACTCTCAATCGAGAAGGCATCTGCTCAATGGCTCGAAAAGAAGACATCCAGATCGCAGCCTCTTAATAGATTTTATTGTAGAAGTGATACCCAAAAATGACTTGAAAATCAGAAATGGAGATTGTTTCCAAGGCATGACTGTTTCCGGGATTAATGAATGTAAAACAATAAAAACGAGGTTACTGCTATTGGTTTTAGTAGGTATGGCAATTGCTTCCCAATGTTAGAAGGCTTGAAGAATCCATATTAGAGAAAAAAATCAGAACTTTTGCTCCAGACGCACCAACAAGGAGCCCAACAAGGAAACCCCAACAAGGGAACCCCAACAAGGAAACCCCAACAAGGGAACCCCAACAAGGGAACCCCAACAAGGAAACCCCAACAAGGGAACCCCAACAAGGGAACCCCAACAAGGAAACCCCCAACAAGGGAACCCCCAACAAGGGAACCCCAACAAGGAAACCCCAACAAGGAAACCCCAACAAGGGAACCCCAACAAGGAAACCCCAACAAGGGAACCCCAACAAGGGAACACTGGTGGTGTTCCAGTGTCTTGAGGTAGTAATGATCTTTGTTCTTGTAAACATCTTCACAGGCCATCGAATTCATGAGGGGGTAAGGGCAGCAATACATCTACAGAACATTCCAGACATGATCAATACGGCAAGGCAGGGGAGCTGGCAGGCCAATCCAATCCTCGTAAAAAACATTCTTCAGCATAGTTCGATGTGGACGTGGATCATCGTTTGCAAAGAGAAGTCTCTTCCCTACTGTATCTGCGTAAGGGCAGCATAACTCTACAGAACGTCATCCCTACATCGTCGACCACTCATGTTTCCTCTTGAAAGCAGGTAGAGCATCCTTCTAACAAGATCATTGTGCCCAAACCAATCTGCTATTTCCACAATATGGATAACTCTGTCACGGATATTTGGGAGGTGATAGCGTAATCCTTCTTTTCTCCAGATCAGAGCATGTCTGGAAATCTGGACACGCGTTTCTTCCCAACCGAAACAAGAATTGGCGACCACCTCCCGACTACCCCTTTAATATTGAGACTCATCTCCAAATGACATCATAACTGAGCATTATTTTTTTCAAGTCATAATCCAAATTCCAAATATTTCCAACTAATTTTTAGTCACATAATTGTGATATATCTGTTTTAATGGAACCAAGGTATTTTGATGATTTATGTTTTCCAATTATTAGAAATGAATAAGTAATTAACAGTTAATCTAAGATAACAGACATTTACTTTTATCTATAAAATATCATCAAAGGAGATGGTCAAATAAAGAGTGACTTAATGACACCAAAAGGGAAATAACAGAGTATTAATAGAAAGAAGTGAAACGTATTACAATTAAAAAGAAAGCAATCAATGGTAAATGAAACTAGGTAGAAATGAATTTAATGATATAAAATTTCGCTTTTTTTCAAATTTATTATTAAGACACATTGATAAAAAAAAGAAATATTTTATAAGATTGAAATGTGCAAAGAATCAAACACTCCCTCTAACTCCTAGAAACAACAACAAGTAATGGAAAGAACAACCTTATAATATTTTACGTTACAAACTATAAATGTTATATTTATATTTTGTATAGATTACGAGACTGTATAAAAATAAAAGATGTATTAGATGTTGAAAATCAATACTTTTAATTAATGATTAATGATTGTCATCTTAGCATATTTTCTTCGAACCATTTCCTATACTAAACATGAATATTTTTCAGAGTAATTTTCACTCACCAAATTCCATTCTCCACTTTTCCACTGACCACAGAGCATGCGCTGGCACAGCTGAATCGAGGGAGGCTCTGGTAGATGCGCACATTCTGAAACATGGAGCTGCTGACCATCGATTTTGTTGTAGCAGATAACTGTACGTTTACTTCGTCCTTCCCCACAAGTTACAGAACACTTGATTCAAGAAGTAAAGACATAAGCAAAAGCAGCAACAAAATCAAAAGAGAGAAAAAATGAAACAAAATAGTGAAGTTAATCTTCTGTGTGTATGTTGTGCTTGCTGCTACGAAAAACCAAATATTAGGTAATGTTATGTTTCTTTCTCTAAATGGTGGATAATGCAACGAAGAACTATGATTGAAATAAGTCCTTTACAGCATTATATAAGAATATTGAAAAAAGAGGCACAAAAATTTAGTTATATTATTGGTTTTGTAATTTATTTAATCTTTTAAATTGCAGCATATTTGTAAAGTTTTTGTGAAATCCTCAAAATTAGTTTATAAAAAAAGAAATCTGTCCTAGAAATAAAATTTATTTGTAATTTTCTTATCATTTTAAGTTTATATTTTAATATACTTTCCTAAATTTTTGAATTTAAAAATTATTATAATTAAAAGGTTTCCATTAAATTCTATGTTTGAAGTTATATTAATCTTTACCAATATTTCTCCTATACTTTCAGATAATAAATCATTAAAGTTTTTTTAATCATAAAATATTAGAGTAATCCCTCCAATTAGTTTTCCTGTTTGAATGTCTACATTTCGTATTTTATTTTCATTTTTATTGCAATGAATATATAACTCATTTGAGATGTCGAATTAATCATATTTATTTTCTATAGGCCTAACCTTAACTATTTAATTAACTATTGGAAGGAAGTTTATGAGGAACAAACGCTGGTTTTAGAAATTTCAGAATTCGTAATTCATCTGTTCAAAATGTATTTAACAATCGTGCATTTTACTATTATGTTTATTCATTTATTAGTTGGAACAGCAAATAATTCTTATTCAGTATTCGCAAATTTTATGTTTTCTTCCTAAATTATTTAATGTCTTCTTAAAGCATAAAAGATAAAATAAGTTCATTCAAATTCAATCATTTAACGAAAGAAAAAATAATTCATTTTAAAAAACGATTTAAGAAAATGTATTGTAATTGTTTTGGGGGGTTGTTATGGTTCAATGTCATTTCAGTCAATGAAGTTTTTGGTTTTTTTTATTTGTTTTTTATTGACTTTCAGAACTATTTCTTACTCATTTTCAGTCTTTTGATTTAACTATTTTGTCTTCAACATTGTACTTCATCACAATTTCAATAAAATAACTGACATAAGACAAGACACAGGTAAAAAAAGGACAATGATTAACTAAAGGCAATCCTAAGAACAATTTGGCTGATACTCATTAAGGTCATCAAATATGAAGGAATTTTTTTTCTTATATTTCAAAAAAAAGAGAAATTTTATAATTATTATTCATCCAATTTTTAACCCCGTTTTTATTTTAACTTCAGTCAAATTGTTTAACAAACATTCTGTTAAATATCAGAAAGATACATATGTAAATTCAAAAACTATATAAATAATATTTACCTGAAGATCAAATTAAATATCTCTTTAATAACTCAAACAAGAATAATCGAAACTTTTTGGAGCCAGAAACAAAAATTTAAATTTGAATTTTATACCCCTACATTATAAATTTGTAATGTTGATAATTAATAAAAAAAGTTTCACCTGTTGAACTTATTACTACTGAATTATCTATATTCTTAAGTAAAAGCTAATAATACAAATGTATTCAAGGAATTTAATTGTAGAGAAGTCAACCTGATTCCCTTTTAGAGTGGATTGATTGAGTGAATTCACATGTCTGTTTATTTAAGATATTTCTAATTTTAAAAATGTCATTAGTTTTCAGGTAAATTGAGAATTAGATTATAACAATCTACTTAGTATCCTTTCGTAAATACGATGATACTTAAGTGATACATTTGTCTTCGTTACAAAATTAACATCATCCTCAGAATTAAGTTAAGCTTTAATTGTGATAAGGTTTTGCAATGGTATAAAATTTCAACACTATTTTTGCCAGACTGCATTAATTCCAGCACTGTTGGATACTCAATCTGTAAAATAAAAGAAGGCTATTCCGAAGGTATTTTATGAAAAAAGAGCAAATTAATGAATGTAAGGTTTGTGTCATTTTCTTTATTTATCAGTAACCTTTTAATTGCTGTCATTTCACATTTTGTAAGTTGTATGTATTTAAAAGAAAATGTCAAATAAATATTTCTTGGCAATGAAACTAACTTGGACGCTTGTGCAACTAAATAATTCTTTCAACACTATATTCACTTGAAAATGTAATCAATTTGAAATTGTACATATTAAATCATTTTCTATAAAATCTGCAATACAAAGGCTTATATATGAAATAAACATGTAGTATATTTATAAATCCAAGTTTAACTATAAATCTAAGATATCCATATTAAATTCAATAATTTATCAAAAAAAAGGAAATTACTATTTTGCCTTTATTTTTGATAAAATGAATTTATTATTTCAACACAATGACATAGGAAAGTGTACAAGAGACAATTCACTTACAGAGACTATATGAAGATAACAGAATACAGTAAGCATTTCAAGAAACTACAAGAAAATATTACAAGATTCTCTACATTATGAGATTAAGATATTCTACAGAGATTATTACAATACTATAAGAATTTCATAAAAAAAATAATTTATTCCTGTTAGTGTTCATTCGATATTATATATTTAGAACTACATGCAGCCCATTAATTTAGTCAGATGAAAATATTAATGAAATACAGATTCATATAAGACACTACAATTAGGATCTAGAAAGTATTATTCATAGAGTTATTTTTAAGCGTTATTTAAGTACAGTAATTCACTACAATTGGATATAATTTACTTATTGGAATAATGGACTTTGTAGTTCAATCTGTGAAGTCATTACAAATGTAAATTTAAGAATATATTTCTTTGTAAAAAATGTTTTAGAATTTGTCTTTTAGTTAATACTGTATTTCATGTAGTATTATCCCAAAAAAATTCTGGAATTTGGTCGATAACAAATAAATAACAATTACTAGAATATAGAATCTGGGCTTATAAATCTACTTGATACATTTTTATGTAATTCATTATTCTATAAATTAAGTTATACAGTATTCAAGCTAATAATACAAAACTCCAATATAAATCTACAATGAATAAATAAAAAAAAATTATCAAGAAATAGAACAGAAAAATAATTAAATTACACCCTTTGATAATCAAAAACAAATTAAAAATATCATTTGGAAAGTTTTGAATGAAATAAATACGTGTTTTTTATTCTTAGGCAACTGTCATATTTGCCTTGTTAAAAATATCAAAATTAATATAGTAACAATTTTATTTACTTAAAATTATTTATAACCGTCTCGAACATTTTTTCAGTATGTCAGAAGAAACGCCATAATAATTTTAATGAATGATTTGTCACAATCTATGTAATTCTTAAATAGACATATTTATATATAAATGATATAGTTTAAACAAATGCAATATTAAATAAAGCAAATGGAAAGCGTTTGATTTATAAAGTTTTGTTTCTGTAAAGCTGTAAATAAAGAAGATAAAAAGTGTTTTCTTGCTGTCAAGGAATTGTGTTTGTGTTATACGGCAAATTCGTTGGTTTTATCTTTGTCGAAATTTTGAAATTCAATTGACTGGACTTACCTCTCCCCAGGATCCCGATCTCCAAGATGGGCTCTTCCTTCGACTGCTTGTTAAGATGAAAGATGGAGGAGTACTTGAGGGAGAAGAGATAGTAGAATCGTGGGCCATAGGAGTTGAGTTTGGATCAGACGGACAAGGAGGCAAATGGCAATCCAACAAATCCTCTGGCCGATGCTGAGGATCACAGTCGCTATCATGTAATAGTTGCCCATCCCGAGATCTGCATTTCACCACTCGCATTTTCACAGCTTTCCCACACGTCTTGGAACACTACAACGAACAATAAAAATATCTTAATTTATAGGAATATAGAACAAAATGTTTTTACAGGACAATTAATTATAATCCAATGATAAATGCAATGTACTTAATACACGGAATATCTTAACGCTAATTCATTAATGCATATTTACACCTTGAGCAGAAATTATTTTTATTTCAATTTTATACTAAAATTTTAAATTGTTAATCAGTATGATCTTCAGAAACATAATAAGATTGAAGTTTATTAAGAAATCGTGTCTCATAGGAATCCTTCAAGTAACAGTCACATCAGAAGCTTTCGGAAATTTGCCAGAACTATTATTTTCCTCCGTAAAAGTAGGGTTTAGCATCTACCATGATAATATTAAAAGATATTGATATGTTCTACAACGGGAAATCAGACCTCCAACTAAATGAATCTAGCTACACTTTTCTTTACTTAGACGATAAAGGCAGGATATACCCGATTTAAGTAGCCAACATTAGCTATTTAAGTTATTACTAGAGATGCTCTATGAAGTTGACTCATTTCTGATTAATGTATTGTATAGTGGTGAGAGATATACTTTATTTATAAGACTAAATCAATCTACAGATGACACATCTACAGTTTACTGAAGTCGTTGTCAAAAGACTGTATTTACAGTGAGTAAAAGAATGGTATCATGTATCAGTTCATTATGGGATACACTCATACTTTTGCAGATGATGAATCTATTAGCATCAGATGATAAATTCTATCCAGGAAAATGCAGATTCTACCAGAATATGATGATGTTTAAAATTACAGATAAAATGAATAGATTCATTAAAGAATTCTGCATAATCACAAATTATTAATAAAGACCAGGGAAAGCAAATAGAAGAAAATACAGTAAGACTTTTTAAAGAAATAATTAGAAACAATGAAGATAAATTTAAATTGAATTGTAAGATGTAAGTTATTAGAAATACAGGAATTATGATAATGAATTAAGATGTTGTAAATGAAAGCACTGTATGATTGTTAATAAGTATTATAATATTGTAAATCACAGTGAATAAGTGCAATTCTTATATTATTGCTACGAGTCACTGTCAGTAAGAGTCAAGCAGGTCTAATAGTTGACACCTCAGATTTTAAAAATAAGTTGAGGGAAGCTCCTACTAAGATAAGACGCCAAGTAGAATAAATTGTCGCTGAAACCGCACATATCCTTCAGAAAAAAAATCCTAAAGTAGCCCATACGACTTTTTCAAAACGTAATACTCTGAAATATTCCGTATTCGCATGCGATGTTACGTTTGGGGGTGCTTTGGTAGTAGTAAATTGTGCTTTGAGATGAAAATGTCGCGGTACAACGTAAACTTATTGATAAGGTACTGCCAGAAATACGCAATATAGTCACTGACACAGTGAAAACCAGAGGTGTGTACAGCTTGCACTGACGTCCTATTACGCCATTCATGGTCTCAACCCTCAACTATCACCATAGGCTTCCTTCTCAAAAGACGTAAACATTGGTACAACCTCAGTGCAGTGAATTATTGAATTGTAAAATGTCGTTGCATAACAAAAGTAAGAACGTTTCAACGCCCGTAACTCAGTGTGCTGACGTTGCAGAATGATCTTATATAACCTAATAAGTAGTATGAACCGAATGTAGGAATACCCACTTTACAGCGTCATGGTACCTGAACCCACTACTGCACAGGATTTTTTTCATATTGCAACTTCACTATAATAAACCACGGAAGGTATCAGGAAAAGTATTTGTTGTAAAATGACTATTGGAGAATGTTGCGATTTTACATAACAAGTAGCTACTACTTTCAAATAGCTAGGAACAATTTGTTTCTTCGAAAATTTGAGTGGCATTCGATGATTTCCTTGGAAGAGAACTGATAGATACCGCTAGGTGGTACTTGGACCGTTGGTGTCATTTTCTTGAAGACATGTGGGAATGGTATCCATATTATGTGAGGGTGTGTGGGCCACTGGAAATACCTTGACCCAGAAGAGTCCTCTGGTTCGAATATATTATTAATGGCGATGCGCTTTCGAAGATAAAGAATATTACCTGCGTGAAACAGCAACGAAGGTTTGTAAGGCATGGGCCATTGGTTTTGTATGGCTATCATATAAAACGAAAAAACTTACCAAGGTATCACTTAAGGTCATCGGGATAACGAAAACCAACATAATCGCCCACTTCGAGACCTTCAAACTTTGACAATGTCCCTGAATTACGATAGTCGCATATTATTAGTGTCCCACACAATATGGGTACAATTTCAGACAATTTTCTCTACTTGGCATCCTACCTTATCTAGGAGTAGCTACCTTCAACTTATTTTTAAAATCTGAGATGTCAACTATGAGACCCTCTGACTCTTACAGGCAATGACTCTTACTATACAATCTATGTGAAAGGAAATTTTAATTTATTTAGGAAATTATAAGGTTGAAAATGTTGTGAAGTAGTAGCCTGATGAAGAAGGATAATAAAAGCCTGTGAAATACAACATTCAAGAGATGATGTATTTATTACTATCAACTGTATTTACTGAGTTTAAAATGAAATAAAATTATCTTGTTAAAAAAATCGTATTGTTGATATTATAAAGAGTATTTTATCGCTTTTTATAATATATTCATCTGAATGATTTTAATTTTTGTTATCCAATAATATAATACCAATGTTTAAAAAATTGGTATCTGGAAAAAGATTCCAAGATTTACAAGAAATATTAATAAGAATGCAGTTATAATTCCTTAATTACATCCTTATCTATTCCTTAATTAGATTTTTTAATCTAAGAATAATTAATTGTAAGTTCTGGCATACAGTAAAACAAATTAGCGACGATACTTCACTTGACTTTGAAGATATAAGCTTATATTGTAACTATCTTATAGCTTCCCAAGCTGGAGGAATTGATGGCAAATACACCAGAAAAAAAAAAAAGAAATGGGAAATTTTCATTCAATTTGTAAAGAAATGCAGAATATGAACCTCATCTCTTCCTTTGCATTACTAGCAATAAAAATTACTAAACTAAAATATGATAAAAATAATACTATTATTTAAATATTCTTTTCATGGATGATTTTGTGTGTGGAAAAAAATGTATAAAAGAAAATCTCAAATTAATTCCTGATGTGCTGTGCATTTTCCATTTAATAATACAAGACTTCCTCTAGTATCAATAATAATAATAATAAAGCCAAAGATCAAAATAGTTCACATTAATTTACTGTTCAGCCTGTTAGATCCTGAGATGTATAATGTAGAAAATATCGGAAAATTAAAAAAATCTTCAAATAGAAAAAATAATCAACGAAAAAATAATTTGGAACGAAAATTTGAAATGAAAAAGCTAAAGAAACTATATCTTTATATCTTGTTTTATTTTATATCTTGTTCATGTTGCTCTTGTTATTTTTATATAATATTTTAATTAACTCTAATTATGTACTGTTCTTATTTTTCATATAATATTTTTACTTCACTCTAATTATGTACTGTTCTTATTTTTTTTTGTAATATTTTTAATTAATGTATTCTTTATTATCTATCATACTTAACTACTCTCAGCATCTACACCACAGGTATGTGAGTTTACCTAGTAGGACTGTAATGTTTAAATTTGCAAGAAATAAAAAAAAAAAATTCGAATGGAAATTCGTCTCTAGTAAATCAGTTCGGTTAATTTTTTTTCTTTTCCTAAAAATATTTTCGTAAATGATGAAATGTCTGTTATTAATAACATTAAAGAACATATTTTACAATGAAACTGCATAAGTTATTTGCTTATTATTTCATTTCTTTTGAAAATGTTTTCTAATTAAATGTATATTTAGAATGTGGATTGAGAACTAATTGGTGAAATTAAAAAAAAATTACGTTAAAGACGAAGCATTAATTTTTTTAAAGCATTTTCAAGATTAATTGAAAACCTTTGTGGAAAAAGTGGGTTTCCTCTTAAATGTTTCTGATATATTTACTGTTTTGTTAAAGAGTTTTTATATCTCAACACATAAAATATTAAGTATTAAAAAAATTAAGTTATTAAAAAGATAATGAAGTAACTTCCTGAAAATGTTGTTCATATTGTGTTTATTGTCATCGTTAGATAATTTCACTGATCATATCATATATAATATTTTACAACTAAAGAAAAGTACTAACTTTTAAACACATGAATCAAAGAAGGCACTCATCATGTTAGTCATCATATTAATATGTCCACTGTCATGCTTCCATTTCTCGAGATTTTCTTTGTTCTTTTTGCTTTATTTATCTGAATTTCTTCATTTTCGGCACCACATTTACTTTATCATTAGCATATTGCTTGAAAAAGCTGTTCTCTTATTGGCCAGTTAGAAATACAGCTGGCCAATGAGAATCGATGCTTTTCAAGAAATATGGGATAGCCTCCTTATTCCACTAAATATTTATAAAACCCTTTAAAAAAAAACATTTTACGTTTTCATCTTAAATTTAAAAATGGAACTGTCACGCACTCTGATGCTTAAAAAACTAACAATTCATGATGTGAACAAACAGTTAACTCATTTTTGAGCAAGATGAGTAAGACCCCCTTTTTCCACTAAACCTTTTAATTATCTAAGGAATTATGAATACTAAAAAAAAGAAGAAAAAAAAAGAAAGATATTCTAAATAATCCTTCTTACCTGCCCCCATGGTCCATGACCCCATTCTGGACAATCAGGCATTTTACACGTCTCCTTGTGTTTTGGCACCGAGTTAGAATCGCAATGGCTGCCATGAACTGTCTTTCCTGCTACTTCGCACCAATAGGGTCTGTGACGTTCTCCAACTCCGCACGTTACTGAACACTGTGGATACAAATCAATCAATCAATGCAAGTAACAATATTTTAATTTTTCAAATAACACAACTAAAAAATTTAATCGAATCAAAGAAGTCTCAAGATGAAAAACTTAGCACGACGGAAATATTAAGAAGAAAACGAAGAAATATTAAGTTTCCATTTCAATTAGTCTCAGAACAATTTTACTGAATGTTAAATTTAATAATAATAATAGTTATTAAAAATCTTCAATTTTAATTTTTTACATAAGACTGATAACAATTTAACGTAAAAAAGATAAAGGATTTTATTGAATTGTTTTTCTTAATACCCCAATATTGGAATTATTCAAGTCCGAATAAATGATACAAAATGTTTAATAACAAAATTTCAAAATAATAATAGGGGCATAGTTGATTTTATATGAAAAAAAAGAACTAAAGAAACTTATGATCATAAAACGAAGAAAAAAGCAATTTCAAGCAGAGAAAGAAAGATTTGTGTTTTATTAAATGGACTATATTTTGCAGTGTTAGATCTTGGTCACATTCAAAACAGGTTATAAAGGAATTAGTAATTGTGTGTTATAGCGATGTTTTCACTTAGAAATCAAAGTTTTATTATTATTTTCGGAAGCTTTACATCTCCAATAAATACATAAGATCTACAGATAGAACTAAAATACATAGTACTTGTATTGTAATTAGTTTTACTCTTCTGGAAACCTAACGTCCAGAGTTAGAAAGAGATCAATCAAGTCCTTTCTCCTTTGTCAGTTAGAAATCAGCGGAAAAATCTTTCTTCTTATTTCTCATATATTAATATTTTTAGACTGAATTCATCTGATGGTTTCATGACTAATATGCAGCAAACAGTTTTTTTGTGATTTGCTAACAAAAAGAGCCATTGTCATTTCAAAAGGTAACTGAGGTTCTTTTTAAATATTCCTACAAAGCACGAATGAACTTAACAATTTTGTGGACTGACGTTTTGATGTAATATACTTTGTCTTCTTTTGATGAAACAAAGATCACCACTCTGCTTCCAATTTGATGCATGACAAAAGCATTTGGGGTTAGTTAAAATATAGAAAAAACGCAAAGAAAGAATCTTCTGTGTACAAATTGTAGCCAGAATTCGTGTCTTGTAAGGTACTTTTTATGGTATTGTTTAATATATGTGTTGCTAGTAAAAATATAAAGGAGTTCATATGTATATGTATAGATAAGTAAAAGTACTTGTTTTCATTATCACTGTTTTGTTCTTTTTTTTAAATTGCATGAACAGGAGAGTGAGCAATAAACCTTTTTTTCGTGAATTATTATCTTTTAAAAAATATTTCTGTAATCGAAATAGTCAAAATTTCATAAAAATTAATAAACTGCTTAAGGCTATAGCTGTGACAATTTTACAAAAGCATGCTTTAAAAGCAGAATTCTTCTAAAATCCTAAAAGTGTAATAAATATTTTAAGTATTAAATTCTGTATTTTTTTCAATGCTCTATCATCCCAAGAGTGGTAAAATCTTGGTAAGTTATGTTCTTTTTCTGCATTGAGTCTCAAAAACACAGAGTTCTGTGATGTTGATTTATCACTCAGTGAGCAATTGCAACAATCATTCCCTGACCAGTTAGTCAACCAGGGGAAGACAACACCCCAAAAACCGTCTTATAAATGGTTGCTCGTAGCAAATGAACAGTTCAATCAAATTCAGTTTTTATTGTGGTAGAACTGCGCTTTTTGTTTTTTAATCAGGCATCTGCAAAGTCCAAATCCCAGTTAATACTGCAGAAATAGAACAGAATTAAGAGTGTTCAAACCACTTTGCTAGAAATTTATGTTATGTACAACTATACAATAAAATGTCCTGCTTCTCATATTTTAAACCACTCAGACAATTTGTTTTTAGGATTTTAAAAGAATTGTTATTGGTTTCTTTGGCATTAACGTAGCCATTGCAACAATTAGCTAAATTTTTAGATCCATGCATAAGTGATGCGAACAAAAGAGCATCCACTTACGTAGACCCATTCGCCTACTTGCCACACCGGACACTGTGAGTCACCACATGCCTGCTGAGTTATCTTTTCGTGTCGTACACACTCGATATCGTTTGTGACTATGTTGCCGTCCATAACACAACTGGCCGTTCGGGTTTTAATTCCTCCACCGCAGCTCTTGGTACACTGCAAGTGGAACAGAGCCATGGATGGGCAAACGCACTTACATACTACCCATAACTAAGCCAAGTTCTGGGTAGTAAGAAATCTAAGCGATTGGCAAATTGGGTGAAAATTACATTTTCTTTACGCAGCGCAAGTCATGTTTGTTTTTAATATTATCATACTTAATTGTATCTGTAAGAATTGTTTCAAATTTCAAACCTGGACAATTTGATGAGTAAAAACGAAAAAAAAAAAAAGATGAATAATAAAGAGATCCTTCTACACTTCCAATCCTTCAAAATAAACTATAAATAAATACTCTGTATATTTAAAATAAACTACATCAAAATGAAAAACTTTTTATTTAATTTTAATAATGAAGATATAATTAGAAAAGTATTTTAATATGAAACCAAACTTGAAAGAAGTTAATGAAATGGAATTGAATGTCCTTTTTCCCATATCATTTTCTTTCACTAAATAAAGAGCCAATTCTTTGAAACTGTCTTGGAAAGATACAACATTTTCTATTATTTTTATATCAAGACTTAATTATATCTCCAAACATACTTTAGACAGCCCATCAAAAATAGATTTTGGTCATTCCTACGTTTTATATCTTCAAATTTATATTATTATTTTTAAGTTATTCAAAATCGAACATCAATTGATGTTGATTTTATTAAATTCTTTGAATTCTTAAGCAGTAATTTCCAAATGGATTTTTAAAAATTTTAGTTCATCTATTTATTTATTTGGAAAACTTTTTATGATAATATGCAGAAATAAATTGAAACCCAAGAAACCTTTATAAGAGAAAACCAATGAACAAATCTCATTGTTTCTCCAGTAAATCTTTGAAATGGCTGTTCCATAGATTATTATTTCAAAGGCAATTCATCGAATACTCAAAAGCACGGACTATGGATGTTACAAGTCACAACCGAGCCAAAAGGAAATTTACTACATAACAGATATCATTCTAATCACGAGAGCTTAGTGGAAGGTTTGAAAACTTCATTAATCCTCTCAACTACTAGATATTTCCATAGCGTTAGCCCAGTAGCGCTAACAATCTTTGTCCCATAGAAAATGGTTGTTTCTGTGTGGACACCCCTTGTTTTGAAGCTCCACTTTCCTTTTCTTTCGTTTACTTGTAGAAAGGAAGGCTTTACATTACTTTTCAATTCTAAAAATAATTCAGATGAAATGTATATTCTTACTGTTATCTACATGATGGTTAGTCTGATATTGCAATTTTCAACAATTTTTACAGATCCAACTATCAATATTTTGAATTATTCTTTAATGTGATTTTGTAAATTTTACAAAACATGTCTTTGTTAAAAAATACTATAATTGCCTATAGCTGTAAACAACAACAAAATTTTATAATTTTCATTCTTTGTGAGCTTTCTGATTGTTTCTATGAAAATATTTAATTTGAGATTAAAATCAATAAAACAAATGTTATCAAATACATCAAAGAATATGACTCAAAAACAGAACTGGAAGAACAGATTTGAGATATTATCGTTTTTTATTTACAGGAATTTCTTTTTTTTTTTATTATTATTATTTTTTTTTTAGTTTTACAAGATAAAAAATGTTACCAAGATACAAAAAATTCGAAAGATTTAAAACATTCTGTTTCAAAAAGTTATGTGTAATTAAGATCCTTTTATGTAATGTATGAAGATACTGTGAAATCTTTGATGTACTGTCCTTGTTGTATAAAATAAACTAATAAAGATCTAAATGAAATGATCATACCTAAAAAATAATAGCTTTTTCTGTGATTCGTGTACGTTACAGAATTACCGCAACACTGATACATCTTCAATTTGGGATTTCAAAGATTTCATTTACTTAGCAGTTTGATAAACTACATTTCACTTCATAAAATATTCCGCTATTTGCAGAAGAAGAGGAAATCTACAAATATTCATAAATATTTAGGTTTTACAGAATCTTTTACTTTTGTTTTAGTTATTTTTCTAAGAAAATCCTAAATACTATTCATACATTTATTATTATTTAGACATTTTTCCAGCAAAAACTATTTCTGAAGTTTTTTTTTTTTAACATTGAATCCAATTAGGATGCTTCTAAAACACAGTTCAGCTGCTTTAAATGTCTCAAAGCTTCAATTCTCCATTAGCAATTCTATATTACAAGGAAAATCTCTCAACTATACGATGGTCCATCAATTTTATTGTTGGGATTTTTGTTTGATTAAAAAAACCTGCTAATTTTTACTCTAGTTTTAGATGAGACTCTCCTTTAGAACATAATTTCAGAATAGTTCTTGAATTTTCAGAACAGAAAAAAGAATCACAGGGTTTCTACATTTGGATTCTTTTATTGTGCTTTATTGTACTTGATATACAGGGTATTTCATAATTCCAGCAGTGTCGGAATTTCCATTGTTAAGAAAAAATAATTGCCTAATTTGGTAGGACCCAAGGCTTTAGGTACAATATTTTGATTTGATTTTTTGTCCGAACCTCAGAAAATGACTTAGTTGATGTCACTACAATATTGGAAGAATTAAAATATCACCCATATTTGAAGAATTTTGTGATATTCGTTATACAGGAAATTCTTCAATTACATAATGTGATCCTGTTATTACGAAAGTACTTCATAACTTCATGCTCTTTATTTTAAAATTTTATTGTATTTGTTTATTTTAACTGTTTGCTATCATCTGCAAGTTCTTTTTTCCCTACATTTTATTAGAATAAACAACAATAAAAAAGTGAAATTTATTACAGTAAGTGCTCAAAATTATCGCCATTCACTGCAAGATTGCTGAACCCTCGTCTGCCCAGTCTGTGCAGAAATTCCTTCCGAATATATTAAAGCTGTTGAGTAGTAATACGCCTGCACTCCTGTTCAATTTTTTGCTCCAGATAGGGAATGTCACGTGGAGGTTCGTCCTTACAAAGTTGCATTTGAAATAATCCCCCAGAAAAAAAAAATCATTGGGCGGCAAAGCAGATGACTTTGCTGGCCATTCCACAGTCCTACCACACATGGAAATGCTTCGGCCAGGAATTCCCGCCCAACTGCCGAATAACGGGGAGCTTCTTGCTGGAACTATATTTCCTTTTCCCTTGCTACTTCCTGAATGGTGGGACCCATCTCCTCTTCAACACCTGTAAAAGCCATTCTCCGACTAAATATTCCTGAATGAAAAAGGAGATAGTAAAATGGTCACCCAATAGATCTGTCCAACATTGGTATTTTCTGGATACTTTTGTGTGTGAACTGAGACCACCTGGGATCTTCTTGAGTTCTGTACCTGCAGTTTTGGCGATTCACTTCTCTATGTAACATAAATGTTGCTTCGTGAAAAAAACCAAACTCTTTCTACAAAAGTTGGGTCACCGTTGTACACTTATTCCATATATCCATTCGCAAAATTCCTACCCTTCGATCCGGATCGTCACCGTTTAGGTCACGAATAGTGATTACTTTGAATAAGTGAAATTTGTAGTCCTTTAAAATCCTGTGAACACATGTGAGGCTAATTCCATTTGTGGATGCAATTTCACGAGCACTCTTCCTTATTCTGTTATTTATATTGTTTATTATAATAAAATGTAGGGTAAAAGAACTTACGCATGATAATAAAGAGTTAAAAATACAACAAAATTTTAAAAAAAACTGCTGAGTAAACCAGACACGAAGTTATGAAGTACTTTCGTAATAATCCGATTGCAGTATGCAATTGAAAATGATCAAGTATTTCCGTATAACGAATATCATAGAAATCTTGAAATAAGGGTGTCATTTTGTAGTGACATCGAACGGAAGTACTTTCTGAGGTTAGGATTAAAAATCAAATCAAAATATTGCACCTAAAAGCTTTGGTTCCTACCAAATTAGACAATTTTTCCTTAACAATGGAAATTCCGATGCTGCACGAATTATGAAACAACTGTATACGTATTATATATAATGATTTGTAGTACAACTAATTCTATTTTAAAACAATCAAATATTATTTTACAAATTTTTCTCAACAAATTACATGAAATTATTAAAAATAAAATTAATCCTGATTTTTATTGGCTTATTCATAATCATGATGATGTTATTAAATATGTAAATAATACTAAAATTTTTAATATAATTTCAGCAGATTTTGAAAATTTATTTACAAATATACCTTTAGATTCTTTATTACAACAAATAAAATTTTTAATTTCAGAATTTAATATAACCAGTTTATTTAATATTTCTATTAAAAAATTTCTTAATTTTCTTCAATTTAATTTATATAATAATTATATTGAATTTGATGATGAAATATATTCCCAAATCAAAGGTATTGGAATGGGAGTAAATTATAGTAGCTTTCTTGCTAATTTATTTTTATTGGCTTACGAATATCAATTTTGTATTAATTCCCCTTTCCAATTTAAAATTTATAGATGATTTGATTATTTTTAATACTAATTTTACAATTGATTATATAGAAGACAAAATTTATAAAAATATTATTAACTTGCAACAAACTAATAATAATTCTGAATTTGTTGATTTTTTAGATTTACGAATATATTATCATCAACAAATTCCATATATTAAACTATTTAATAAAACATTTTTATTTCCATTTAAAATTAATAGTTTTCATAAATTTACAAGTAATGTGAGTTTAAATTTATTTAAAAATATTTTTATATAGGAACTCAAAAGATATCTTGATATTAATTCTAAATTAGAAGATTTTTTACATAATTTAAATTATCTTATTAATGAATTTACAAATAATAATTTTCCAAATAAAGTTTGAAATACATATATTTTACAAATTCAGAAAAAATTTAAATTTCAAATTTATAAAAAATGTAAAGTTAAATATATTCATAATTTTATTTAATCATTTTAATTCTTCAAGATAGGATTTGTTGATTTATAATCATTTAAGTTATCTTATGACAATTCAAAATTAAATCCTTTATATAAGGAAGTTTTGAATTTGATCTGATGACTGTCATCTATTTATTTTTTTATTTTTATTTTTTATTTTTTTTTAATTTTTGTATAAAATAATATGATAAGTATATAATATTCAAGATACTGTGCATTACAAATAATATATATACACGAAATCTTTCAGCTAATTCACAAGCTTAAGCAAAACTTCTACCAGTATAGAATGCATTAACATTTCTGTTTTGAAAACATACCGAAGGAGTAATTGCAAAGTAAATCGTATTAATCAGTTTTTAAGAAATTATTTGTATTATTAAAAATCAATATGAATTCAGTAATATTTCATACTACTATTTACTTCCGAACTACATTATAAATTCTAAATCAATGTATTCTAAAAAATTCAAAATTCTTATTATTTATAAAATATAATCCACCTTCAAACAGAACTAATAGAGAAAAGGACCTTCCTAAAAATAATTTTTGTTTCAATATCATCAAGCTTAGAAGAGAAATAGCATGAAAATGTTCTATTAAACATAAAGTAGCTACGAAACTTCAGTTGTTCTTTCTTCAAATCCTGAATTTGTAGCTAAAGAAATTCTGATGAAAGTTATTTTTCTAATATTCTATTTCATTACTTAACAATTTTCGAAAACTTGAACTTTTAGTATTCGTTGTGATTAACACTGCGTACGATTGAATAAAGTTTTCATTTTTTTGCCAACGTTCTTCTGTTTTTGATTCATGTTCTTCAAAAAATAGTTTAAAAATTCTAAACAGCCACTGAATCTATCTAATTTAGGAAAACTAAAAAAAAAATGAACGAAAATATAACAAATCAATAAATTAACAAAGATGTATATATTCTTAAAATTTAGCATATCATTGTTTAGTTTCTTTATTCTGTATGTATTTCGTGTGTATTTGTTAACGTTCAAATATTAAGTAACTAAGAGAATAAAGGACTGACCTCTGACCATTTCCCATATTCCCAATGGGCTCTGGTACATGGTTCCTCACAAGGTTCCTTTGGTGATGGTTTATTTCCTAAGTGACTGCAATAAGACTCTCCCAATAATCTCGAGTCGTCATCTAGAGTTTGAACACACTGGACGCGAAGTGTTCTTGTTCCTATCCCGCAGTGAGCCGAACATTCGGATTTATGTGTAATTTTCCAACTGAATAAGAAAACATGGATATATTAACGATTTATTCAATGTCCATTTGTTTAATTTGTGCTTTAACAAAACCAGAAGTTGGAAACGAAGAAAATGTTAAAAAATTATGCTTTTCTGATAATTTATTGTAAAACATAATAACGCTTCTCTTACAGTTCCTTAATAAAATTAAAATTTGTAGTTCATTGAATATATAAAAAATCGAGTATTTTATTACACACATTTAGCAGGAAATACATTTTAATTATTTAAATCCATTAAAATTGTTTTCGATTTCCCATTTAAGTACAGTAAACTCCCGATTATCCGCGGACCTCTCCGGTTACCATTTTTTTAACTCTACAATAAATTACGGAATTAAAAAAAAAATTTAAAACCAGAATAGGGAAAACAATAAAACAGGCAGATTTAGCGACGTCCAAGTAAGGGTTTTCGTGGTTCGACACGAAAAAACAAAGAAAATTAACAGATTTTTTTTTTTTTTTTTAAAAAATAAGAAATTAAAGTAAATTAAAATAAAGTAATTGTTTATAATGTTTTGCCACGCTAATGCAAATAAAACATGTTAAAAGCATTTTTGTGTTGATTTTCGTCCTATTTCGGAATATCCGCGATTGCCGCGCCACCCAACTCCGCGGATAATCGGGAGTCTACTGTATTTAAATCTACCCATGATCGCATTTACCTTAATGTGCAATGTTGATTACAGCGTTCTTTCTGTGGGGGAGGTTTCTTTATAATGTTCCAACAATGAGCTTCATTCACAGGCTGACGGTCATAAGAAGTTCGAATACAAATTGGCTGACGGAATTTGTCACCTAATGAAAGAGAACAATTATTTTAAATTTTTCATTTCCAAAAATTTATGAAGGCAGTTGTAAAATCTCTCCATATTTCTTATCTTCTTGACTTGGTTTTTTTTTTTTTAGGATTGATAGGAACTTAGAATATGTATAAAGTTTATAATATATCCTTCATCAATAACAGTCTATGAAAATTTCAAAAATCTTAGGCAAATCTTAAAATAAAAAGTAAATAAAAATTCGTCCTTGGAAAAAATAAATAATAATAAAAAAAAAACTCTGACTTTCTTGTAAAATGAAAAAAGTAAATTTTTATAGTTTTTATAAAAACTTATTCTATGACTAGAAAAGCTGTCCTTTATTTTACTTTATTTCAAAGACTCCAATAAATCTTATTTAATACTAGTCGGCTACCCGTCGCTTCGCTCCGGAAGCCTCGCGTATGTAACGGAAAACAATTGGTTATTTATTAAAAAACACACACACACAAATTATATCAAGTAAAATAAAACTTTTAAAGTTTTTTTTTATTATTATTTTAATTTTTGATATCTATATTCTCTCAATCCACGACTGCTTTTCGAATCAGCATGTGAATCATATATCTATGATATATTTTTATTTTTTATAGAGATTGGAATGTAATTCTTGTGGTCTAATGCCTAAGACGTCTAACTTCGGAGCAGAAGGTTGCATGTTCGATTCCAGTAGATAACTTGTAGAAATTATTTCTATTTTTGTAAATTACAATAATTGCACCAGACAGACTGAGAATTAAAAGATTTTAGTAATATAGATACACTTTTCAGTGGTTTTTGAGTTATAAATAGTGATTGTTTTTGAGTAACAAAATAGTGATTTTTCAGTATTCTACCTAATAGAAATAGTGATTCTTTTTTTTTTCTTTTCTTTTTATCCAATTCCAATTGATACTTTTCAGTGGTGTTTTGAGTTATAAATAGTGAAAATTATTTACTAATCTAGGCCATCAGATTGCTCGATATAGATATTTGAAGAAGAGATGTTCAGATGAACGTTGGTTGATATAGATGATAAATGAAGATCATAGCTTGTATACGAAATTCTTCGCGACAAATTGATTGTGACTATTCTTTAGGGTGAAGATAACCAAATTTTATTGAATTGTGACTCAAAGACATAAAGTTGTACGTGAGTGAAGAGAACGTTTTCCAAATATATGATAACTTTATTTAGAGTTTGTCCTTGAGCTTTATTGATAAACATCGCATAAGAAGGTCTGATCGGAAATTGTTTTCTTGTGAAAGTGAATGGAAGTAGATTATCGCATGGTTGCATAGACATCCTATGGATGAAAACAAAATCTCCTTTGTGAGTTCCTGTTATAATTTCGGTTTCTATGAGATCATTATCGAATGAACTGCATTTAAGTTGAGTTTCATTGCAGTATGCAAACTTGGGATTGATGTTTCGCAACAATATTATTGGAGATCCAATCTTCAATGACAAACGATGTTGAGGAATACCGCTGAGATTCAATGCATTCAGATACTCGGGCCGATAGAGATGTTCGTGTGGTGGATTATCAGAAGTATCAATTTTATTCGCACTTGTAAGCTCTGTAGTCTCTCCTTGTATTCTTATACTTATCATTCGATTGATGTTATCGACACTCTCGTTCATCTTGGTTGATGAGCCGCATATTTATCGTTAGTTTTTTGACTTTGATGTGATTCTAGCTTTTTGAGTTACAAATAGTAATTTTTCAGTAATCTATCTAATAGAAATAGTGCTTCTTTCTTTCTTGACTCTCTTTTTTTTCCAATTGATACGTTTGAGTGGTTCTTGAGTTACAAATAATGATGGTTTTTGAGTTACAAATAGTGATTTCTCAAAATTCTACCTAATGAAGTACTGCTTCTTTCTTTTTTGACTTTATTTTTTATAACAATTGTTACTTTTCAGTCAAAGTCAGTTCAGCTTTGACAGATAAGTCAAAAAAACAATATGAAGAGTGTTGTAGTTCCCAAGGCCTAATAGATAAGATGTCTGATTTCAGATCAGAAGGTTGCAGGTTCGGTTCCTGTCGCGGATATTTCATTGTAAAAATTCTTTCTATTTTTCATTCTCACAGAAAACTGCGCCGGACAGACAGACAGACAGACAGTGAAATAAAAGATTTTAGTAATATAGATTGTCAGTTTTCAATGACGTTTGAGTTATAAATATTGATGGTTTTTGAGTTGCAAATAGTGATTTTTTTCGGTATTCCACCTCAAAAAAAGAGTGCTTCTTTCTTTCTTGACTCTGTTTTCTTTACTCCAACATCTGGCGTTTTTCAATATCACAAAGAATTTGGTTAAGTAAGAATATTTAAAATATTGCAACGTTTCGGCAATTAGCGTTCTAATTGTCAGTTTCGAATTACAAATAAACTGACGGATGTGAAATAAATAAACAATCTTAAGATTCAAAAAAAATAAGATTGAATACATTCCTTATTGATGGGGGAAAAGAAAGGAGATATAAGTCAAAAAACAACATGAAGAGAGTTGTAGTCCCTATGGCTTAATGGATAAGGCATCTGACTTCGGATCAGAAGGTTGCAGGTTCGATTCCTGTCGCGGATGTTTCATTGTAAAAATTATTTCTTTTTTCCATTCTCTCAGAAAATTGCGCCGGACAGACACAGACAGACAGACAGAGAAATAAAAGATTTTAGTAATATAGATTCTGAAGAGAATGTGTAGCAATAACACAATGTGGATTTTAACCAGAATACTGATGCTAAATTTTTCTTAACTCTCGAAATGATAAGAGTGGAATTAAACAATAGTGGTGCTTCCAATTTTTATTTAGTTTCATATTAGAGTAAATATTGTTTTTATCAGTTTAAGTTTTGTGATCAAGGCAGCAAAACTAAAAATCTATTAAAACTTTTAATAGATTTTTAGTAAAAGAATTTCATAACATCGTTTGTGGGGTTCATTGGTGATGCTTTAATGTATGAAATAAAGAATACTGAATATGCTGTTGATGAGAGTAAAATAAAAGAAATTTTACAACTGATCGGTTTGTTGCAGATTTCAGGTTAAAGTTTTTGTGCATATGATTGAACTGTTGAACTATTGTGCTGTTTGAATGCAGCACTTGCATAATGCATGTCTGTTTAAACTGTTGTACTCAGACATTGAATTAAAGCTTTAATTACATCCATCAATACAGATAATAGCAAGAAGTATGAATGTACTTACTATATGAGGCTTTTAGGAGGAGGGGCCAAAAACAAATCTTCTCAATGATATTATGATGGAGATATTTCTTTAAATAGAAATAGGTTTTGAAATTTATTGATAGATCAGGGTGTCAATGAGAGTTTACTACTGGCAATGAAGGTTTGTTCTCAAAGTTATGTGAATGTGCTTGCTTCAACGAGAGCAACTAACGTTTTAGTAATGTTTAGTAGATTTACACATCCATATAAAATGAAAGAGACGTCTGTTGTGCCCAGAGCTTCTATGCATACATGGATGCTCGTATAAGAAAAACTGCTATTTTCTGATGTTGGAGTAAAAATGGGTGGCGAGAATTTTTTTGTTTTTTGCCTTCTCTGTGATGATTTCATTGCCCTCTTATTTGAGAGTGAGCAAGGTTTAATGCTTGTAATGCAGAATGAATGACACATGGAAGTGTCAGTAGATAAATGTGAAACAAAATAAAAGTGTCCTGCATTTGACTCATCTGAAGAAAGATTGAATCTAATGAAGTAAATTTAGAAACAGGTGCATTGAAAATCTCTCTATATAGGAAGTGTTCTTAGCGGAGAGGTGATATTAGGAAAAATATTGAATTTTCATTTGAAGGTGACTGAATCATGGAATGAGAATGTGTTTAAGCATGCTGTTTTTAATTATTTTTATTATATGGAACTGAAAAGCTTGAAAGAGAAACTTCAAAGGCACAAGATTTTCTGGACATCTAAGGTAAATAGCTGTGACTGCTGTTGCTACAATTTTGAATGTATAATTTTGATTATTTGGGGTGAAAAGGGATTTAACAAAGTCAGAGCATTAAGGGCATAAAACGATCAAAATAATGAAGAATGGAAAGCCTGAGCATTTTTCACATGTGCTTTCTTTATTACACAAGCCTATATATCATACATTCTGAAATCCTCTAAATTTGTTCTGCCATTGTGAAAAAGCACGTAGATTGAAAAAATGTTAGAAAATTTTGGTGTTATTCCTTTACTTGTTTAATAATGTCATGTTATTAAGAAAATACAGATATAATGTTTTGTAAAAGTTTACTGCTATATAGATAAAGCGCTACTTTATGAAGATGTCATTTTCACCTTCGTAAAACTTCAACATTACCTTACTGAGGTTCTGTAGTTAAGTAATTACAGAAATAAAATTTACAACTTACCTTTATTAATTAATAAAAATAATTAATTATTTATTCCCAATCAGTTAATCTACAAGCCATAATTTGGATAAGTATTAAATGTAATAAAATTATATAAATATCTACTTAATTATTTTCTAAATAAGTACCTAATTTGAACAGTTCACAGAAATATGGTTATTTATATTTAGATATTTCAAATTTATTTGTAGATATAAAATTTAAACTAGTCTTTCAGCTAAATTATAGGGAAATACTCACCTTGACATAAAGCTGAACATTCAGAAAACTCTGGCTCCCAGTCCCACTTGTAATCTGATGAAATGGAAACTGTATATCGAAAATGGATGTCTGGTGGATTCAATTTCCCAACGGATAAAACCTAGAGTAGAAATGGAAAATAATCATTCATTTAAAATAGACATCAGGATTTGCTGAAGAAAACGCTGGTTATATTAACATTATCAGACATTTAACTTTTAATCCTACTAAATCATTCTATTAACCTCACTTCACATACCCTACAATCACCTGCAAAAGCAGATTACATTTATCTCCTATTCCTTTTTTCTTTTGGCAGATCTACAGGAATTAAATTATAGGTGAACCTTCCATATTCTTTTAT
Source organism: Thereuonema tuberculata (assembly GCA_023159025.1). Classification (NCBI taxonomy): domain Eukaryota; kingdom Metazoa; phylum Arthropoda; class Chilopoda; order Scutigeromorpha; family Scutigeridae; genus Thereuonema; species Thereuonema tuberculata. The sequence continues at coordinate 3,113,726 of JAFIDM010003189.1, read as the reverse complement.
TCTTCTTCTTTCTTTCATATGAGGCTTCATACTCCATTTAAAAATATTTAATATAACGGCGAATTTTCGGAATGCTACTTCTGCTATTCCTTTTTCAAGCTTCTAAAATAACAATATTGGGAGTTT
>JAFIDM010003189.1:3074135-3102193 GCA_023159025.1 Thereuonema tuberculata | reverse complement strand
TTTTTTTTGGTGGGGCATAGAATACTTTAGACACTTTAGGTGGGACATAGCACAAAAAAGGTTGGGAAACACTGGAGTGATGGTAGTGAAAGGGAGGGGGCGGCTTTTTCAGTTCTCGCCTAGGGCGGCAGAATACCTAGAAACGGCCCTGAACGGCTTAAAACAGCAATTAACAAATAAGCAAAAATTGGCATGAGAAAAGACTCGTGGAAAATTTCATTCTGAACTGGAATATTTTGAAAAATGAAAGCATTGTAAATAAACTTTGTGGAATTAATGAAATATATGGAATAAACAAATGACTACAAAAAAACAAAACAAAAAAACAACCAAACATTTGATTTAACCAACGGCAAGTAGGTGCACCTATGTTGGCAGCAGTACAGTTATCAAGGTATTAATTCCAACAGGTTCCTTACATTGTGAGAAATAGTGTTCTGCCATGATTCCTGCAACGTTTATCTCGATTGCGGACGCTGTTTGACCTCCTCCTCCTACCGCATCCAAAGATTTTATATAAACTATAAAATTAAAGATCTTGCTGGTCAAGAGAGGGTATTCACTCCTCAAGGTCTTGAGTCGAATGGTACCTGCGAGTACAGTCTTCAGCATTAAAATAGTAGGTCGGAAAAAATTTAGAAAATCAATGAATTAAGACTATCAACGTAGTGGGGTGGGAGAGCCAAAAAAAACTTCAAATCTGGCAACCAACGTGCCCCTTTGGATTCAGATAGTACATGGATAGACGAGTCTAAAAAGCCCGGGACTCAAATTTTCCTGGCCCTCTAGCGGATTTGGCAGCTCATTAACCGGAAGTAAAGTGTTTAGCACTAATTCGGAAAGTGTATACACGATTCTGATTACACTAAGCCTCCTAGAGCAAAATATACATAAGTATGACCTCCCCCCTCCAAATATGGCTGCAGCTGGTAAAATTACAAGTGACCCATCTTTGCCAACTGTCAATCCACGGTACACTAACCATTATCCTGCCTTCACCCCTAGGAAAGTTTTATATCCTTGGCTAAACTCTGTCCTTTAGAGATTGCATATTCAAGACATACAAAGAATAGAGCAAGTGCCTAGAGTATCGTTTTGCTGCTTTTCATGCAAAAAATGAATCTGGTGTTAGAAAAATTAGATGTAAAGCGTCATTGCTTCCACTTCTAAATGACAACATTGCGACACCAGCAATGGTACATCATATGATGGATATCATAGTAATGGCAATAGCAAAATTAAATGGAAATCAAACACCCGTGATTACATGTATATGCTATTGGGAAGCAAGTACAATGGAAATTTCCTGACAAGTATGGCGAGGATCGCATCATATTCATGATGGGTGGTTTTCATATCGAAATGATGATCATTAATTTACTTGGCAAGTGGTTAACTTACAGTGGATGGACTGAATTAGTAACAACCGCCGGTATTGCAATTTCTGGTGTTACAGAATCCTGTCTTACATCGTAGCATGTAAAAAGATCTCGCTATGCCCATGAAATTACTTTTAACTGCCTTGCATTATCTACAGGTACAAGCATTCAATAAAGCATGTGAAACAGATTCCAGCATCAGTGATCAAGGCATTGAACTGTGGATTTTGCGGAAAACATCTGAATGTCTTCAGTTCCAATACTGGAATACAGTCATCGAACTTGAGTCTCTTCTAGTCCAACTTGTATTGAGTATTCTTACATATAACTTTAGAATGTTCGTGGATACTTTGACTCAGTTATACATTTGCGTTGGACGCAGTCCACTATTCTCATTGTATTTGTACGCACTCTACAGGACCTTCCAGAAAAACATCCAGATATACATGCTGAATTTCTTCGTGGCAAGTTTACGAGCACCAAAACTGCTACACCATTTGGATTATCGGACGATCAGCTTCATGAACACAATAACAAAGTGATAAAGGGTGAAGGTAGAGCTATCGGAATTCTTGATAGTGAAAATGCTCTGCTTAAGTGGATGGCAGAGGCGTAGGGGCCCGGGGCGGGCCCGGGGCGGGAGTTCCATTATTCCACAATAAAAAAAAAAAGGAAATACTTGGGTGGATGGGGCCTCCTAGGCTGACTGGTGGGGCCCCCTAGGCTTGCTTTTACAACCAAAAAAAAAAGGAAATAAGCTGACCGCCCCCTTCCCCCTCCCCCCTTGGTACGTTACTGGTGGATGGTAGCAGGCCCTAGGATCAATTATTTGAAGAGAAATCAAATTTAAAAGATGACAACATCGTGGGCGCAAAGCATCATGAGGATACCGATGCATTTCAGAAAAGGTTCTTGGCCCATGCCAAAGAAATGATTAACGTCTTAACTGAACAAGGAAATCCGTTTCAAGAAACTGATTTGGTGTCAACAATTCCAAGTGTCGAAGCTGTTAAGTGTGTTACGGAAGCATTTCTTGTAGGACTTAAGCAGCATGATGAATATGTCATGTTCCGTCTCGATAAAGTTCGAAATTCAATTCATGAAATTATTCCTCGGAGCAATATTCACATCTTAAAGACTACAACAAGAAAACCCGATAAGGCAAAGTCCAAGATTACTAACTTGCGTAAAGACTCCAACTTGTTCTGCAGAATGTATGTCGCATCTGAAGCACGGGATGGGAACATTGAAGCACGGGATGAGTTCTTTTCCCATGAAAATCAAATGTATCCACCATCTATTTCAGATGATGGTAAACTCCGAAAACCAACCAACAAGTCGGATATTATAAACTGCATTTAATCAAAATATGACATTAGCTTTAATCACAGCCAACCAAATGTAATAGCTAAAATATTTGATGGAGCAGCCGTAATCCACATGCTGAACCCTGGTATTCAAACCATACTTCAATAAGCAACTGAAGAATACTTCACGACTAGATATTGTATTCGACAGATATACTAGTAACAGTTTGAAGGCAGATACCCGAGAATCAAGAGGAAGTGGCATAACTATTAAAGTCGCAGACTCTACTGCAATTCCAAACTAATTTAAGCAATTCCCGTGTGTTAACGGAAACAAGACACAATTGTTCCACTTGCTAGCTAAGAAAATGGTGGAACCAGGAAACAATTTGTCTGTACTTTTGATGACCGCGTCCTCACGTCAACAACTATGGATATAGCTAGCATTTCTCCCTCCTCACACGAAGAAGCTGATGGCCGCCAACTTCTCCATGTTAAGCATGCAGTAGAAAGTGGACATACTCACATCTTAATACGAACTGTGGACACGGATGTAATGGTTATTTCAATATCACTATTTTCACAAATACAAGATATTGCAGAACTATGGATTGAGTATAGTTGTTGGAAATACAGGAAATTCATTCCAATTCATGAGATTTGTGCAAAACTCTCACCGGGAATTTGCAGAAATTTGTTGGCTTTTCATGCTGTAACTGGTTGCGATACAGTTTCGACATTTTGTGGCAAGAAGACAGCTTGGAAGGTCTGGATGTCATTTCGTGAAATATTGTGTGTGGCATCAGCTCTGTACAGGCACCACTAATATTGATGATGAATGTCATGATCTGTTGCAGCGATTTGTTATTCTACTTTATGATCACGCATCAGATCTTCAGAGCATCAATGACTGCAGACGAGTATTATTTACAAGAAAGAATCGAGCAATCGAAAATATACCTCCTACAGCAGATGCTTTAATACAACATATCAAACGAGCTACTCTCCAAGCAAGAATTTGGAACAAGAATTTTTGCCTTGATGCAAAATACACAATACCTTCGCCAAACAACTGGGGATGGTTAGAAACTTCGGGAGGATCATATCGACCTGTGTGGACAATAATTCCAGAAGTGTCAAAACACTGTGTGGAACTAATCTCTTGTATATGCCGCAAGCGATGCACATCTTGTAAATGTGTAAATTGGGACTACGATGTACGAAACTTTGTGTATGTGAAGGACAGTGCTCCGATAGTGATCAGTAATCAAAACTGAATTTCAATCATTTGGATGTTATTGTATAAGACAGCAAGATATTATTATATTTCGGTATTGTGGCTGACATTATATTAGTGTATTTCGATATTAATATATTTGACTACATACATACATACATACATACATACATACATACATAGTTCTCTGCCAAGGGCAGGTCCTTCACTGCAAACCCAGCATTCTCCAATCTTTCCTATTTTCTGCCTTCCTCTTCGTCTCCACATAAGATTCATTTACCATAATGTTGTCGATCATCTGAAATCTTCTTCTTCCTCGAACTTTTTTACCGTTCACCATTCCTTCCAGTGCATCTTTCATTAGGGAGTTTCTTCTCAGCCAGTGACCCAACCAGTTTCTTTTTCTCTTCCTGATCAGTTTCAGCATATAGGATATTATTGTATTTGGATATTAAACTGGAATAATATTGTATTGTAAATTCGTTTCTTTCTCATTCTTGTACTTATGTTTTAAACTTATGTTACATTTAAACCTTAAGTGTGCCTCATATTACTGTTTTTAACACGGAAATGATGGTTTTATAGCCACATTTAGGCGTTTATACTTATGTATATTTTGCTCTAGGAGGCTTAGTTTAATCAGAATCGTGTATACACTTTCCGAGTTAGTGCTAAACACTTTACTTCCGGTTAAAGAGCTGCCAAATCCGCTAAAGGGCAAGAAAATTTGTGTCCCGGGCTTTTTAGACTCGTCTACCCATGTACTATCTGATTCCAAAGCTGCACATTGGTTGCCAGATTTGAAATATGTAGGCATAATTTTCAACTCTCCCACCCCACTAACGTAAACAGAAGTTACCTGACGGCAAAACTAACATTGTTTTAAAGGGTTTTTACCAAAATGTCATTGAGTTTTATTTAATTGTCAATGCCTAATTCAAATAAAACTACACTTCGTTAACACACAAGTTTAAAATATTTGACTTCAAAGTTTTACTAATAATGGACCCAAACAGTCAAATTTGTTTCGCCAATGTAAATAATGAGTTCATTAGTAGATTTTCGTATACTGATGATGCATTAATGACACTGATGAGGAGCCATACACCTGTTTAAATTTTAAATATATATTTAATACATAAAATAAAAATTACAACACGACTAGTTTCGCTAAAGACTCAAACGAGGGCATTTACAAGTGAATTAACAACATAGAACTTAAGAATTTATACATAAAATAAACCGGAAATCTGGAGCAGTCTGGGAACTTTATCCCATTGTATTTTGGGTAACATCTAAATTCTGGGTAAATAATGGTTGGTCAAAACTGATCACTATTGTTTGGCACACATTTATACGTTCAGCAGCATTCTTCACTACGTCCACTGAGTGTTTGACTATTGCTGCAGTATGAGCACTTTCAAGAAAAAAGAGGCAGCAACGCAGTGGGCATACAACACATTCCTCTACAGGAGGTTGGCGTGGTATGCTGCCCAGGACATATCTTCCATCGTTCTTTGTATGCTCTAGTCACTTATATTCTGCTATTTGTTTTGTGAAAAGTTGTACTTGCTGAGAGATGTGACATTAGTTGCTGAGACAGCAGATTCTTGAATACTTCACGTAACTGAAGCAGTTCTGTATAGTATTTTGGTAGAAAAGCTCATGGTCTTTCAGATATCAGAACAGAATGAATGTTTCATGTCAAGCTCCTCGCCATTGATATTGTGGTGTTAGAAGATAGAGATTGAAGTGACATGAAAAGATTTCTTTCGAAGTGGTTGAGCTAGGATTATGATTTTCTGTTGTCTACTCCTGCTATTGTAAACACAACCTTCTCATTTTAGGAGAACAAACAACTTCTTCCTTGAAATATTGTTGGCAGATAACATTTTTCATTTCTGCAGAAATAACCCTATCATAAGATATGATCACTCTGAATAGAAAGACGGTCAACAATCTTCTTTTTACTTGTTTGTTGTATACACTATTAGTCCTATGTAAATAGGTATAGGAATCTCCTGGACTCTGCTATGTTTACTTGTGTGGTATCATTTGGTTTTGAATTATTAAATTTAGAAATTCAGCTAGGATAGAGCTATTGATAACATTGAAATTATCTCCTTGTTTTGAATATCTGATACCTCTATAATCATGCTGACAAGTTGGAGCAATAATGGGCGTATAGATTGTATGTGATTCTTGTGAAAAACGTTTTGTGAAGGAATTGTGTTCAAACATTTGACGGCGAATGATCTTTGCAGCATTTGCCAATTGAAGAGCTTCTTCTCTATGTCCAACGCGCAAGCTTTGGTCAGAGCAGCACCAATATATTGATCAAATGCCTAGTAGACATTCCTTCCTTCCTTCTGTGGACGCATGTCTGGAAATGTGTCCAAAAGACGTTCTTTAGTCGTGTCGTATTAACTCTTGTATCCTTGTATCCCAAGAAAGATTGTTCCAAGAAAGAGTAGTTTGAAAGATCAGCCAGTTTGAAAACATTTGCTGTATTTTGGTCCATTTGCGCTTAGTTAATGCATATGACAAGTTCCGCAAAAACCTTTCCTGACAATTATTTGTCATCTTCGGAGATAGGTGTTTCCTTCGTTTTTCTGGCACTATGGTATAATCATTTTAGACAACTTGTATGATACATTGCATCCTGCGCCACCATATCTCCTAAGCTAAGACAAGCCAGTAGTTCAGTGTCCTCTAGCAGAACTGCACACGATCGTTCCCGCTATCAATTTGGATTGTATTTGCTGCATGTAATCCTTTGCCAGCTTGTTCTTCACAGGAAAAAATGGAATGTTTGGATTTGTTGGCGTGATTCTTGACTCGATATCTTTCACTTCAGCAATGAATCTATGAGTGATATCATTCTTAAGCATTCTTTTTTATGCTCTTTCTAAGTTTGTTTTATTACATAGGGTTTCTATAATTAAAGTTCACCTATTCTATGCACTCTACAGCAAAAACTACTTATTGGAATGGCATCAAATTTGCAGTACGTCATAATGACACCATGGGAAGGACATTCTTGAAAAAAAAATTGTTCCAAAAATCACCAAAAGAGAGCGTTTTTGGCGTGTATGGTATCAGAAATGCAAATTTTCCTTATCACATCATCCCTCGTATCATTATTTAAGCAACAGCCTCACACGCGAGTTTGGCTTTTGTGTTCAGCTCAAAATGACATTAAGTTTATGAGAACGTGCGTTACTTTTGAAATTGTTTTACCAAAACGGGTTTTCTGCACCAGAAGCTTTGCGGAAGTTTAGGTTGTTAAGAAATCTTTGATGATGTCCAATGACTGCGAATGGGTTACAAAGATGCTCCTCAAATTTAACGAAACAGGATCGTTGAACGTGAAAGCCGGAAGAGGACGAAAGCCTGTTGCCGCGCATGTGGTTGACGATATAACGACCAAAGTGGAAAAGAACCAGATGTCAAATGTCAGGGCCAGCGTCAATGTTAGGCGCATTGCACATTGGTTGGGCCAGCCTGTCGCGGAGGTCCAGAAAATTGTTCGGAACATTTTGCACTACTATCCTTACAATATTTCTCACGTTCTGCAACTGCTGCCTCCTGATAAGCGTCAATGAGAGACAATTTAGCTCGGATCGACGATGACCCGGAATGGCCCTGGAACATTCTCTCTCGAGATACATTTCCATTTGCAATTTGCAGTTAATATTCAAAATTGTCGGGAAAAAACCCAAAGCATGTCTGGAAATTTTTTTTTTTTACTTACTTCTTTTTCTCAAATAATGAAAAAGGGTAGAAAATTTTAAAAAAAAAAAATCATATAGGATCATTGTGAAGTAGCCTACCAGAGGAAAACACCTTTATAGAAATGATAAACTCTGACAGAAATCTCAGTAAAAATAAAACATTTATTTAGCAAGCAAACAAAAAAAATGAATAACAAAAGGTAACTTAAATATTAGAATTAAGAATTTAAAATTAATTCACTCCCATATATATTTCTTTTAACAATAAAAATAATAGTGAAATTGCAAACATGATTGAGGATAAGGGTTTGATTAACTGAGTCCTTTGTCCTTAGAGAAGACGGCTGCCATCGATCAGTTGTCCATCGATCACATTGAAGTTAGATTGTAAATGTACGGAATTTCAGAAATTTCAAGATAGAGATTTTCGAGATAAACAGGTTTGAGAAAGACAGGTTCGACTGCATGTTGTAGTTAATTTTCAATCACATATTGCATTATTAGGGACGCCCTACGCTTTTATTTTAGTGATACTAATCTTACAATCATGTGATTGTGGAGACAAAATTATTTCTTCCTTTTTAGTGCATTTTAAATAAAAGCCTTTTTTTTTAAATCTTTTTTTAAAACGGTATTTAATTTGTTTTCTACTTTTTAGTCTCTTATTTTGTAATCGAACAAGAAATTAATATGACTAAAAATCTCTCTTTCATTTTTAAATCAGATATTTATTCACTTACTGGAGTATATTTCCTCATATATTTTCTCAAGTTCAAATCGCATAGAGTATGTTCTCTGTATCGTTTCAATTTTACAATATACACTGCCGAAGCAATACATTATTTATACCAACTTTTTTGTTTTGTTTCTGTACCACGTAAACGAATTCATCGATGACCCAATGGTATCTCTTCGTGATAATGTGAACGCCATCACTACATTTTACATACAAATTCATACTTCGTAAGGATATAATTAAAGTGTATTCTTTCTTGGGAAATGCAAAGCCACTATTTGATTCGTTCAAAAATGTATAGAATTGAAAGAGTTTTATCGTGTGTTAAAATTAATTTAATAAAAAGATAAAAACACACAACTGATCACATGTTAAATTTTTTTTAAAAATACGTAAAAATAGAGTCTTTCGGGTCCCTATGCGGGCAACACCCCTTTTTAACACAAAATAAATTCTTTGACAGGTTCAGTTAATTACACGATTACTATTGTTATCAACCAATGAAGTGCGAAATTAATACACAACCTATGATTGAATAAAAATTCAGCGAAAGGCTTGGTCTTGATTGGAGATTCCTCAACACCCAATGGGAGCCATTTGGAAGGCACGTCAATAGAATCCGCCATTCATCATAGTTCCTTATTTGTGCATTCCTTTATTTTTCCTAAAAATATTTTTTTTTTCATTCCTTTGTTCTATTAAAACAAAAATATATTTTTAGGAAAGATAAAGGAATGCAGAAATGAAGAACTGGGAAGATCTAATGAATGGCGGATTCCACTCTGAGGGTGATGTGATATTTGGGATATTCTTTTGACGTGGCTCCCAAAAATGGTTCCCATTGGTTGTTGAGGATTCTCTAATCAAGACGAAGATTTTCGTGGAATTTTTATTCACTCCTATGTTGTGTATTAATTTTGCACTTTATTGGTTATTACAATAGTAATCGTGTATTAACTGAACCCTTCAGGGAAATTATTTGTGCTGAAAAGGGGTGTTGCCGGATAGTGATCCGGGAGGCTCCATTTTTTAAGAATTTTTTTTAAAAATATGTTAACATGTGATCATTTATGTGTGGGATTTTATTGAAAACGAAAAACTAACAATCAATCCTTAGAGAGTTTTGCAGGAAAACATGTAGCTTATCTGAAAACTTAAATAATTACTCCGATATAACGAGACAACTTATTAGTAATATTTTAGCATCGAAGAGCATTGTCATCCACGATGAGTGTGTGTGCCAATTTTCAGCTCTGCAGCTCATCGCAAAATGGGAGAAATTACAAAATTTTGATCCCTAGAAGAAGCAAGTTAAATAAAAGACTTTAATTACTATAATTCCGTTAAAATGATTCTTAGTCAAAACTGAACTGTATAATGCAGTTGCATCTTAAAGCTTTCTCCTTCTCTCTCTCCTCCATTCGGATCAGATGTAATAAAATATGTTTTGAAAGAAGTTGAAAAACTTTAAACAAAGTTAATACTGTATTTGCAGTACACAATGATAACATTCTGATTAGAATTCCATATCACTTAGAAAATCAGCCCAAATGAACAATGTTTTGAATTTGTCATGGCAGAGAATCAATCGATTAGTTGGATATTATTTTAAAGGCGAAAATCTAGTACTGGAGTAAGTTGACGGTCATCAGTGGAATATAGAATTAGTTTGGCATTGCATCATAAAGAACTTCCTGAAGCACTTGTATCTGGAATCACTGCAAATCATATCTTCAAAGATTGTAATGAAATGGATAATTATATAAAGATATTTAATGACAAACTATCAATTACTTCTGTCATATCTTGTCGCTTGCAATACCATTACGTCAGAGGTTTTGAAAATATTGCTTTCAGGAAGTCCCTCTGCTTAACTCGTTTCCAGGTCTTTTGCTGACTCAATGTATCTATCTTAACATTCTAACGAGAAGCAAGACTCATCACTGAAGTCCAGTAATGTTGCTTTTCCATTATTCTGTTTATCATTTGAGACTTGATGCTGAAGAGGACAGCAATGTAAGTATCCTGCAATGTAATCATCAACCTTAGCCCCGGCATCTGCATCCGTAGTTTCAGTAACGTAGGGCTTTAAAAAAATAAATATGAAAAAAAAGCAAAAAAATTAGAAATTTTTAAATTTAAATTTTTAAGTTTCCCGTCAGTTTGAGCGGTTTCCTAACTCATCTGTCCGCCATCCAATTCCTCGAATCCCTCGTTCAGTGAGCCACATGGCTGCTATCATAGTGAGATGCTCGAGGCATCGCTGCTGTGACTTATGTTTCATAAATTTTAATAATAAGCTAACATTTCCTATTCTATTGTAGTCAGACTGAAATTGCGATCCGAATCCCTTTCCATCTGTCACTTTCTCTTTCATCTCTTCTATTCTATCTCCTTTCTTTATTTGACTAGTCCCTCATTCTATTCCTACTTTCTTCCTATTCCTTTACTGCATATGTTCATAATACAAAAAAATATGTTTTTGTTAGAATTGGGTTTGATACTTAATCCCTATATGCAACTCAACATTTGTATTAAAAGCAGAATAAAAAAAAAGATCAATTCACTTTAGTTCATTAAATGCAATTTAATGTATAAAAATAGGTGACGTATCCTATGGTTCACTTTACAAATGACTTCGACATACAACGTCTTTCTATCTATAGTTACTCGTTAATGAGTTAAACCTTTCTTTTAAGAGTTCGTCTTGAATCCTTATATTAATAGGAGAAATGGCTTTCACCTAAAATAAACGTAATAGTTCATTCCATACGTTGTATGAATTATCAATAGTTACATATCACTAAAAGTTAGTATTCTTATAACTTGTTACTTAATACGTCTAAACGTTCTTGAGAATTAAGTTACGATTCACTAAACTTGTATTTGTGAGAGTGTTTAACATAATTGTTCCTGGCTAAATAACTGTGTATTAAGTGTAATCAACGTGTCTTCATCTTTGGTATACATTCAAATCTTTCATAAAACGGATTAATTAATAATGTAATTTACGACTTTCCAGATATTAACTACTGCATCATTTATCTCCTTTATGATCCTGAAAAATATTCCTTTAAATTCAGGTGGATAAAACAATATTGCCTCTCAAATACGCATCGCTTATTCCTATTAGGCCTCGAGTCGTCTCCTAGCGACGGAAAACTTCCTATAAAAACAATCATAATGTTAGTAAATGTTTGGTTTCGTTGAATTACTGCATCATGAATATAGGACTTATGGTTCCTGATTGAGTCCCGAAAACTCCCTGAGTTTTCAGACATAAAACAGAAGAAGACTCTATAGCTTCCCTCATCCGTTGATATGAAACAATAACCAAAGAATCACGTTCCTTCTTTTAGTATATTATTGTTGATAACAAAACGACAATAACATTCTCACAAGCACGGTACAACATAATTTTTTTCACCCCCCATATTAATTGTTCAATAATATGCTCTTGTTTCAATATTGTTCGACAACAGTTTTTCTTACCATAAGTCTTCTTAATTCTCCCTCTTCTAGACATTCTATATATTGTAAAGTCTTCAAATCTTCAAAATAAAACAAAAATAAATGTATAAAACTATACATTTATTAAAATAAATATCTCTTAATTTTCGAAAAGACATGACTTCTTTTCTTTTTCAAAGCCGAAAAACAACAACAATGTTACCGCGCCAGCATGGTCGAGCGGTCTCAGGCGTCGGTCTGCCGTGAGGCCAGTGTGCTGGCGTCCGGGTTCAAATCCCGGTTGTGAGCATGGATGTTTCAATTTCCTTTCCTGTGTTGTAAAGCCTCTTCTTCACTTTCCCTTCGGTCTGACGTCATTCCGTAATGGCGTCCTAGAGAAGGCAACGGGAATCCACTCTAGTATCTGTTCCCAAGAATAAGTTACGGTTTCTCCTGGGGGTCGCCCTTCGGGGTCACTAGGGTCCGTGAACTTTCAACCAATCTTCGGATTGAAGTACTGTGTATGTATGTATGTTACAAACAAGTAGGGGAAAACGATATATATGTGAGACATTCATGAAATTGTATTGTTCCAATTGTTGTAACAATACAATTTCATGAATGTCTCATATCTGTATCGTTTTCCCCTACTCGTTTGTAACATATTGTTGTTGTTTTTCGGCTTTGAAAAAGAAAAGAAGTCATGTCTTTTCGAAAATTAAGAGATATTTATTTTAATAAATGTATTGTTTTATACATTTATTTTTGTTTTATTTTTGAAGATTTGAAGACTTTACAACAGTTTTTCTTGTCCAAAATAAACTTGTAAATATTTGCTAAAACTTTAGTTTTTGTAATTTTCTCTTTTGTAAATATTTTTCTTGTATTATTTTGTTATATATATTCTCTTTTTTGGGGCTAATTGCCCAACTCATTACGCCCAGTTGTCTTATCTCATATATATACATATGTCTTGTAAAATATTATTGGCAAGAAAATTGAAATTGAAATTGAAAAAAAATCTATTACTCTGTTAATTATTTTAGCTGATATATATATAAAAATGAATCTTTCTTTCTTTGTCCTTTATACACTTCTAGGCCCTTTGACCTATCTGGACAAAACTTTGCAGAATTACTCTTTAGGACCCTGCGGTAAAGATAGGCTACCTTAGAACTTGGACCCCTCCCCCGCCAAGGGGTTGAAAAGGGGTAAAATCCCTGAAATAGCCAAAATCCACCTGGTGGTGAAAATGAGAACAACACAAATATTGTGTAAACTGAAAAATTCGCTCTCCTATGGGTGGCAGGGATACCACACTTGGGTGGGGGGATTGCGACACAAGGGTCTAAGTGTCCCACCCCTGATCGACACCGGGACCTTATATTTACGGTCCCTTCTCACAGAGCCCGTTCTTTGAGTGGCATTGCAACACATACCGGATACAGATAGTATATATATATATGCGAAAGCTCTCACTGTTAGGAGAAAACACGTGTAATTCTCCTATTTTCCATGTAGCGAGGAACCTGAAATTTGGCAGAAGGCTTCCTTAAGACCCTCTTTCATGTACCATTTCACAGGGAATCTGCGCGCCATCATCGCGCCATGGCGGGCTGGAAAGCACATTGCCCTTTTAGAACACGTGCCATCTCTAAGGAGCAATGTGACACCATACTCTCCTGAGCTACACCACTACTCCCGCAATAACAGCCTAACATTCACGCCCAGGAAAGTAGGTCAATGACACCACCAATCAGAGGCTTGGGAAAGGAACCACCACAAATCAGCCAGATAGGCGACAAGTAGAACAAGCCAATAGAATAGGACTATCAAAATTATTTCCAAATCTACGCAAATTTATTAGCGTTTCAATATGTGTGTGTATTTATATATATATATATATATATATATAAATATATATACGTACTCTTGTAAATTTGTTGAAAATAAGCTCCGCAAAGACAGCTCGAAAGCTGTAGAATATGTAAGTATATTTTTATTTAGTTAATAATAATTTGTTATAGTTTTAAATTTATTTGTGTGTTGGTTGATAGTTATTTCTTCACTATGAATTAATGAGCAGACGTAAAAACTTTCTCTTATTTTAATTAATTAAAACATTCTTTCGCGTATTCGATGCACTGAATAAATGATTTTTATATAAATCAATGCTATTTTTTTCGTAAACAAAACGTAGATATAATGACAATTGAGAAGTATAAATTTTCCGCGTGCTGGTAGGCGATACGGAACATGTAAGACAGTTTTGAAGCTTTTTATTTAGCTACCCTGACATTGCCATGGATATAGCCTATTCAATGGCACGTCTATAGCGGCCTTTGGGTTGTACTTAGAATTTCGATTAACCACGCCCAAAGGAGTGAAATCCCTGAACTAGCGTCACATATGCACCTGGTAGCGACAATTGGAACTAAAACAATATTGTTCTGCAAGAATTGAAACTAAATTATTGTTTGCGTAATAGCGCCACATAGCAATCTGGTGGCGACAGTTTGGAATAAACTATTGTTCTGCATTATAACGCCATATAGTATCCTGGTGGCAAAACTAGAAATAAAATAGTTTTGTGGATAATTCCCTCATCCTCTCCTGTTCTTTGTCAAAATCGAAACGATACGTATTAGACGAATTTTCGATATTCGGATCCTAAAAGGTGTAAACGGGGGGGAGGGGTTCTTTCTTGGGGTTTGGGTTTCTCCAAAACCGCTTGAGATGGAATACGAAAGTTGTCATGATTGTTTTATGTCAAAAATGAAAAGATGAAGGCTACTTCTACGGGATTTTCGGGTTGCACAATAAGAATATAACATTAATTTTTACTGATAACTTGATATTTTACCATCTGGGAAAGGTTGGATGTGATAGGAGTGTGGAACCGTGGAGAAAGGGATGGGAAGTGTGGGAAAGTTTCAGTCATCTTACAATTTCAATTTCTTTCATATCCACATCAGAACATCTTTTTGTCGGAACCTGGGTTCGAATCCCGGCGTCGGCATAGTTGTTTGTGTAAAATTTCCTTTCCTTTGTTTGTCTGCTTCTTCATCTTTCAGGTCTGGAATAATTCCTTAAAATGATTTCCTGAAGAACGCAACGGGAAACCACCTCAGTATCTTTCCCTTGAAATTCTATGGACTCTTCTAGGGGTTCGCCATCTTGGGAATACTAGAGATCTTTAGAACATAGACCTATGGATACGAAGATGGCACTTCGGTACGAACTGTAAAACAACAACATATATGTTAAAAACATTAAGGGTTCGGGTATTTTCCGCAGTTTCAAGTATCCAAATGGCTGCGGATACTACTGTACGTTTAACTAATTAGGAATTTCGTACGTTACTCTTCATTCTTTTAGCAATCGAACCAGTTTATTGTTAAACAAAATCAGTAAGCTCAAAATACTTTAAAATAACTTCTTATTATAATTCAGTTTGTAAACGTGAAGTTTAGTTTTTATATTTATAAAAGAGGAGTTATTTTGATTCACATTTTGAATATTAAGCAATTTCTCTTACCTTACTTGAATTTGAAAGAAGGGCAGTTGGTGGTTGGCTCCTTTCTTTTGTGCGTCGTTATTACTGTTAGGAGACTGTTGTCGTACTGGGAGATTATTTCTTCGTTTGTTACATCTTTCATTTCACCATTGTCTTTCAAAAGCTTAATTTAACTATTTTATTGATTTATTTCGCTGCTATAAAAAACTTGAGTAAATTTTTCAGACGATTTTGATTTTTGTTGTCATTGTGGATCAATTGAACAATGTCAATAATATCAATTGACAACAACAACAAAAACAAACGCCTAAAAACGCCTTAAACTAATCTGTTATCACATTTGCCTTGAACAACTTCGATTAAAAGAACAATTTTAATTGCAATAAATAAATAAATAAATAAAAAACAAGATATTATTAATAGTTAACTCAGGGACTTTTGACATTACAACCTCTGATTTAAAAATACACACATTGTCTGAAATCTCTGTCTTAATTTTTAATAATCCCAAGCGCCAAACTTCAACCGAAACAACCCTAATCTTGTTTTTAATCAACCCCAAGCATGCGCTAGCATAATAACACCAATTATTCTCGAATCTAAAAACATTGACGACTTTTTCTTTGTATATTTTTTTTTCTTCTTAAATGATGATAGTCAATTCTCCTTTAAGTAAATTTCATAGTAAATATTTACGAAAACTGAAGAATAAAGAAACGATAATAAAATTTGAAACAGTAACTTCTTCGAATATTCTAAAGTTTCAGTATCTTATTTAAATGCAAAGTCGTTATTGTGAGCAGTTTATCTGTTAGTATTGTCTTAGGATTGAAATCCCTAATGGATATTCATGAAACTGTATATAAAATGAGATTAATTAACTTTTATGAATAATACAAAACTTCATGTCAGTATTATCAATTTTGGAGAAGAATAGAATAACGTAACTTAATATAATTTTTTCAGAAAACTTTCCAAAAAAACAGCGAGTGTTACAGCAAAGTGGAACATGTCTACGCAAATTGTCTTTTACTAACTCTATATAGAGGAGCTGTTGTATATGTGCAGGGGTGTGTGATCAGAGCCCCATTGGTCATATCTGATTGGACACCCCTTGGCGTAGCGAATTGGGAAAAATCAGTCCAGACTACTTCCTGTTTTAGATGACCATTGATTGAGTCAGAATAATAATAGCAACATTGGAGTCTTATATACTATACACTGAATCGACGATGTTGAGAAAGCGTGTGATCTCTTCAACCTAATGTATCCATTTTCGGTTGAAGATGGCCACTAGCCATTTATTTGCCACTGGCCACCAGTCGCCCGAATGGTTAAAAAATAGGGTCTAGATATACTAAATGAATTAAATGTGGGCATCGCTTGAAATGGGGATAATTCCGAAAAAAAAGATTACTTAAATAGACTTGAACAGTGAATTTAGAATGCTTGGTGTATATATATATATATATATTTTAAGGCGGTTGCATTTATTTGTAATAAGATGCAGTAGTTTTCGACTATCTCTGTAATCAATGAAAGTAAATTATAACTTTGTAAATTCACTAAGTTAAAAACTGTGTAATATTTCTTTGTTTAAAAAAAAAATCCATCCGTAACTCAAAAAATAAAAATAATCAATAAATAATTCTAACAGATAAATCGTGGATAGATATTATACAGTCTCAAATCAGTGTGTTTTCAATGTAAGAATATATTGAATGTTTACGATTCTTATTATGTTTGAAATTATATAATAATTATTAGTTGAGTGAAATCACTGCTCATTGAAAGCACGTGTTCTCGTTTACATCTTACAGAAAAATCTAATGATGCTTTCAATGCAATCTATGCGTTTGGCTTACAGTTATTTTTTTGAAGTTTTTTTTTTTTTTTTTTTTTTTTAAATTTAAAAATAAAAATTCGCAAGTCGGGAAATCTCTATCTCCTATCAAAAAATCTTTTATCATTTTGGTTTTGGGAAAATAACAACGTAGAAATCACCATAATAAGCAAGGAACGTTTCCTTTGTAGATTGATGTCATACTCACCTCAGCCAATAGCAAACTTATGCCCTCTCCCTTGTTTTTCGGGAAATGAATTTTTTTAATTAAAATAATTTAAATAGAAATTAAAGTAAAAAAACCAAGTACAACGGGGATAATTCCTAGTCATTTCAATTTGCCTGGATTTAATATATAACATCATTAATCATTAAACCAGGTAAATTGACATATTTATAACTAGGAATTATCCCCGTTGTACTTGACCCTTGGATTACAATAACTTGAATGAATGCGTTTTGCGCGCTAATCAATAGTAATATCACTTTTTCACAGTTATGATAGATTGCAAATTGTGTGGAATCGATTGGGTTATTTCTTTACTATAAAACTTTCAATTGGTTTGTTATAACGCCATCAGTCCTTCGTTAACTTATTAATAATTTTGAATTAATTCTTTGTATACCAGAAAATAACTAAAAAAAATAGGAACATAAACACAGAAAAATGCTAATCTTACCATGATAATCAACTGCATTTGAAAAAAAAGAAAAAAAAAAACTAAACAAAAGTATCAAACACAAAATATGAAAAGAGATTACTAACTAGTATCCGGTGGGTCGCTGGTGGTCGTAGTGGGTGGTGGGTTAGTGGAGGTAGTTAGACCCAAATCTCTTATTGCACATTTTTGTAGTTTTTCTCTGGTACAAAGATCTCCTTTCACAGTAGCACTGCTGAGAAGAAGAAGTAGGAGAATACTAGCAAAGCCCAACATCTTCACGAATCTAAAAAAATATATATATATTTCTCTCTATATATTTTTTCTTATAAAATAAAAATATTTCTTAAATTTCTATATTTCTTAATATATATAATCGAACTGGCAAAACTCAAATCTGGTGCTTCGAGTTTCGCAAATACATAAATTAATGGAAAATCTTTTCTTCCGGTTCAATTTAATAAAAAAACAATCACCTTAATAGGAGATTAAATCTCCTATTTTAGGTTTAGAATTTATAATATTTCTAGATTTTAATCTCCTCAGGATTCAATTGGATTCAGTTTCATCGAGAAACGATTAACCAAAGCCAAATAGTATCTAATCTAAGAATTTCTATGAATTATTAAAACCGGTTTTAAAGCCTGATTCTCTGTGTACTTTTCCCCTTTGTTTCATAGCTCACTGCAAGTCGTTTGTTCTAATAATTTTGAAAGATTTCATGCAGATTACTGGACTATTTAGGCTTCTGATTACTGATTTCGTGTAATGCTTTTTCTCCTCCATTCGTACATAACTCTTGAAATGTACACGTTGTTTTATCGATGTTAGTTTAAGTTTTATTTGACTGAATTCCTTTTATTAAACTGCTTAGGAATGAAAATGAAAATTCATTTCACCAGTGTAATAATTGTGCTTCAGTTATTATAAGCGCTGAGCTGGTGCTCGAGGATCTCCCTTCAATCCCAGAGAGGTCGGTAGTTGTACTTCGGTAGTTGTACTACATCCAGATCTTTGTAAAATGGGAATCGGTTTCTTTCCGAGGTTTAGAGGATATCAATGACCACCTGACCCTAACTCAGGTCACGAAACTGTTAAAGTCGATTCCTTCATTGCCTAAATTCAATTTGGCTGTAAAATTCAATTTAGAAATTGAGAATAAATTCTTTATAGTTCTCTGTAATTTCAGAGATGCTTTTCCATTGCTTATTGAATTTTGTAAAAAAAATAATCTATCCTTACCTTGTTCGCCGCTGTGCAATTACAGGAATTTCTTGGATGAAAACTATCCTATTTAAAGAAAATGTGAAAAGGAAAAAATAGCTGACTAATGGATCTTCTCTCATTTTTCCAACTGTCATCTTCATTTACTCTCGAACCTAAGTTTATTATTGCTCATCCAAAGTTGTCTTGCTTCCAATCAGTTTTCTGTTTGAGTAAGTGTTGTTCTATTTACAATATTCCTCTCCAACACGTTATTAGTGGACAAACTGATGGATTGCGTAAAGAAATACAATATTGATATAAAGTATTTGACGTCTTGTCAACTTGTTAACGTTGTACAAAATAAATAACAGACACTTGACAATGCAAACATTCTTGTCTACGAAACATTCATTGGAAAACGAAATCCTCTTCAGAAATATCTAATTTATTCTTTTGTTAACTTTTCAGTTTCAGATGTTTTGAAGATTTGCATGTGTCTGTGTTTGTCATTATAGATTTTTAGAAAATGTAATTACGCAAAATATTACATTTACCTTTACTTAATTTACATTAAATATTCGCTTCTTTTTTTATGAAAATTTTGAAGATGCTTTTTAAACTTTAAAAGGAAAATTCTTGTCAATTTCTTTTCATTACTTTTCGTAGCCATTTGTTTCTGTTGGCAGCTTGTGAATCATTGAGATGGGTTACGAAGAAAAGACATCCCTTCCTTAACTTAACCTTTCAAAAAGGACCGCGCGGTTGGTGTTGTCGCTAAGACACTGGCCTCTCACTCTGAGTATGAGTGAGAGAACCCACTGCGGTTCTCATGTGGGCTTTGTGATGGTGGACGATCCACGCTGGACAGGTTTTTTCGGGGTTCTCCTGTTTCCCCTGCGAGCCTACCACCATGCTTTCTCAGTCTTTCTCTCAATCTGTCCTCATTTCCGTGGGTTCGCACGATAGATCTACTGGCCGCAGTGCTTGACTTCTTGCCGCCCACATTCACCCCTAATCAAATCTAATCTAACCTTTCAAAAATTCCAGTTTTATTAGGTTAATTAATTTTAATTATTCTAACTAAGATCAACTTAATTTCTAATCGAAATTATTGATTAGTAAACAAATTTCCAAGGAGCGACAAAACCTTAACCAAAGATGAACCATTCCTTCGTTACCATAAAGTAAAGTTTAAATGATTTAAATAGAAATCAAGACTTACCAAAGATCCATTCATTTACAAAGAACAACTCGTTTTTATTAGAAAAATAAATTGAACCACCAGACAAAAATAACAAATTTTAATAACTAATATTTGTAAATTCAAATAATACGTAAGGAGAAAAAAAATAAATCTTTTGATCCGTTTTAGGTTAAAGTTTATTAATTGAACTTGACTTGATTTCTATTAAGAGAAAAATGTAGAAAAAAAATAATAAAAAAACTCAAATGAGAAAAGTTTTTCTGGAGAAAAACATGTTTTTTGGTCTTTATTCAAACCAAAAAATTAACAAGAATTAGTGAAAAAACAAAATTTTTTGTGATGCTCAGTGCGGTGTTTAACCAGGTAATTTCAAATTCATCTACGGTTTCAATAGAAAACTTACCAAAGGAGCAGTAAAGGTTTCTATTACAAGTAAGTTGAAAACTCATAATGCGACTAAACAAACACAGATTTTCCCTCGTTTTTTAGAAAAATTGATGGTATTAAATATTTACCGTAACAGAAATGTTTTAATAACTACAGATACACAGTGCTCTGAAAACATTTGCATTACGTTAAAATACACTTTAATGCCTAACCGCTACGTAACATGTGGCCTCCATTAATCGTTATAAAGATAAATATATTTCAAGTCCTATAAATATTTTGCTTTATAAGAAGCTATATTTCGCTTTAGGATAAGCCGTAGATTCTGCAGGTTGCAGTAATTTAGAAAATAAGTAGAAATTTAATTAGTAATAACAAACTGTACAAACTACCAATAATGATTAATGTTTGATTATTAATTTTAATATTACTTTAAGGCATGGGTGTTTTGGCATAAACTGAGATAGTGTCCTTCTTAAATCATTATTTGTTTCTTTCTTCATTAGACTGTTGTGGGCATTTAAGGGGGATCGTCTTCTCATCTGAATACAGCTGTCGTATTTATATTGAGGCAATGAACTACAACAGGAGATCTTTGGATGTTAGGTTTTTTGCAGAATACGATACAATATTGTTTGACTCCCTATAAATCCAGCGTTCTAATTGAAGTTTGAATAAATCAAATAAATAGTTGGTAATCATTATCTCGGATAAGTTCAATGATGGTAGTTTCGATAATAGATAAATCAAACACATCTATTTCAAAACTAATAATAGGTAAGACTGCTCTATTTTGTTACATCGTTTGTTTATTTAAATTTAACTCTTACTTTGTTATGTTCTATACTTTGTTATGCTGTTTACTGGTCTAACGGACGAGAAGTAAATCATATCTGAAGAAGGCTGGAGAATCTAAAGCCGAAATATAGTATATTAAATATATTATAAATATTAGTAGAAGAAGTTTGGTGCTAATATTTATATAACTTAAGTATTACTTGTGTGTGTGATATTGTTATCGGTTGAAAAGACCAACTTCCCTCCTGAAGACTCGACTGGCCTGACCTTGCCTCCCTATTGAAGAACTGACGGCTCCAGACCCCAGAAGGAGGTGTCAGACTTTAGTGTGTTAGGGACCCGTTACCCAAAGCAGAAACAGGTTTTAGGTCAACATAAACAAACATTTAAAAAAAAATCAATAAATATCAAGTCTAAAAACTAGATAAAGACTGGCCATGAGGATAAAAACACAAAACAATAAACAATAAAGAGTTATAAGTTAACACAACAAAGCAATTAGCACAAAAGAAAGAGGTAACTAAAAGTTAAAGCAAATACAAAACCCACGACGAAACAAACGTTTCGACCAATCGTGTCGACCAGTGAAGGGAAGCAGACATCAGACTGCAATATAAACAGGAAGCAGGGCCAGGTTAGGCAGTTTGACGTCGGCGTCAACCAGCCGCAAGTTGATCTCCAGTGGCAGAAGAAGAGTAGTTCGTTCTCACGGCAGCCAGCCGCAAGTTAGTCTCTAGCGAAGAAGAGGGAGTTCGTTCCTGGGCAGGAGCCCAAATAAGAAGTTTGCCGCTCGGGGTAAGAAAGAAGAAAAAGAGAGAGAGGCTGATTGTACACGGTCTTGGCAAGCCGCCTTCGCCAAAGAAGAGTCCGTACTCAGACCCGACAAGTGAGCCTGGTCCCCAAAAGTAGCCTCCGCAGTGCAGAGATAATTATCCTTCCCGAACTGCAAGAACCCCCCCCTCCCCTCCGTCTCCTGAACTTTTTATCTATGAACTTTGGACGAAAATTCAGGCAGCAATATTATAAGTAAGATTTTCTAAAAAAAAAACCGTATCGAAAAGACTTCAGTGTATCGATGAAATCTGCTGTTTCGTTTATTCCCATCATGTACATAATAAGCCCGTCATTTTTCAAAGGATCTTTACCAAATTTGGCACGGAGTTTCACACGCATCTCTGAATAATGCATGAACAACGGAAACCCGGATCCGGAGTAAGGGATGTAAACTCGGGGAGCAGGGGTTCAGACTTTCTTGGAAAGCTGGCGTATCTCCGAAACTGCTTGCATTATAAAACATGAAATTTGACCTGAGTAATCTTTGCCAAAATCGAAATTATGCGTATTCGACGAATTTTCGATATTTGGATCCTAAAGGGTGTAAATGGGGGTGGGGGAAAACTTTAATAATTAGATAATAATTGAAGGATTGCGTATCTCCGAAACTGAGTTGGAAACAAGAAATTTCATATGAATTTCGAAATTAATGTTGTTTTCAAAATTTTTACCCACAAAAATATTTATATTATTAACCAGTAATATCTAACTAAGAAATTAATGAATTAAACAATGTAAATTCTATGGGTTTATTTCGTCCAAAGCAAAATGATATTTTTAGTGTTAGTCGTAATTTAAAAAAATACAAAACACACAAGCCTGGGTGTGATAGCATTATTATTAATGAAATTAGTAATACCAAGAATATTGGTATTATTAATTGTGTAATTTTTTTCTGTACAGTTGTGCAGTTTTTACACTTTTAAATTAAATTAAAAAAGTATTTTTTTTTCACACTTTTATTACAAATTAATTGTTCTTTTTTTAACCCCATGATATTTTATTAGTTTCAATGCTCTGTTTTTTACAGTAACGCTCTTTGTATTTTATTTTATTTTATTTTATTTTTCTTGCCTGTAATTGACTCCCGGCTTGTCTTCTCGACGGGACTACCCTTAAGGCACAGGGAAGTCACACTCATATCTATTATGTATTATTTTTGTAAGACAAATAAATTATTATTATTATTATATTAATTATTATTAATTATAATACTGTGTCTAGGTGTTGACGGAATTATTGAAATGTATATTTCAAATTGTATATACTTCCCAATTTTTGGAAAATTGCTTACGTAATTTCTATTCATAAAAATGGAGCACATAAGAAATCTAATGAAGATATCTATTCGACGAATTATTTCTTCATTCTCTGAAATTTCATCCTGGAATCCTTTTCTTTTCTCAGTGCTACTTGTATTCCATTTTGATATCACTTTTTGAGACAATTCAGTTGCTTCATTTTCAATCCTTTGATTTGAGATTCATATTCATTTCGCATATTTTTCATGTCTTCTTAAAAAGCTGGATCAAATGGAAAGCCGAATGATCTAGAGTACTTTTCTGTAAATATGTGGATAAATCGGAAACCTTATCTAGCACTTTACTCCAGAATAATACAACAACTAAGAATTCACAAGTGTTTCCGCCCTTTGCCTCAAGCGAGTTACTTAGGACTATAGTTTTTTATCTAACCATCTAGAATTCTTTGTAGAGAAACTACTAGTTCTGATAAATTCTGTCTCTACTGCTGAATTTCTCATTGGTATCACAAAGTTGCTTTGGAGTCAGTGCGAAAGATTTGACCTAACTACGTTGTTCCTCTTTTAGTATTGAAAAACGAGATAAACTGCCAGAAAAGAAGGTGTAGACACTTTATAGAGTTCTCAAAAAGATTTGGTTTGAATATTGGAGCTTACTGCATGAATTAGAATCAAATTTTAAGTATGTGCACAGCAGAGGGTAAGAGTGTATTTGGAGCAACTTTGTTTGAGACCACATATTTCACCATACAAGGTGCTTGCTCCAGAGCAAGTCTGACCGTAACACTTAGTAATTGAAAACTTAAGTTTTTGATTGCTGGAAGAAGAATGTTGAAAAAAATCTTCAACCTTTTCTGCAGGTTTATTCGGTGAATTGTTTAAATCATTCCACTGTCTCACCTCATACTGTCACATATCGCAAGGATAAAGAAATTGATCAATTCTGCTGATGTCAATAGTAGTCAACAAATATTGCAAATTACTTAGCCACCTTGATTTCACCTATTTCATCTATTATCTTTAATAAAATATAATACATTAAAATAATAACTCAATAAAAGTTGATTTCAGGAACAAGTTTATTTTAATTACCAGGGTAAGATTCTTGTGATTTTGCAATAATGTAAGCCGTGCTAACAATACATTGATTGCACTGAGCGTGAATTGCAGTAACGGACGTGGACACTGTTGTCCTGTCTCTGGAACAGATGTGAATTCATGCTGTGTGCTTAGGACTTTGGATTACATTCGAAGCAGATGCAAAATTAGTTTTAATCCTAAGGTTTGCTAAAGGATACATCAACGGTTGTACCAGTTACTATATCAATCGTCGCTGTATCCTTTAAGACGAAGTGAGCGAAGAACGATCGTCTAACATTCGTCAAGGATGGAAGCAATAATCCAGAAGAAGCATGAATATGATTATTTTTACTTGCCTTCGTCCGGATTGAGCATTGCAACGAAGTCAAAGGCAATGGGGATGTTTAAGGTCCTTGGTTCGAGGCTAAAAAAGTCACGTGATGAAGGGACTCACGTTTTAAATCCTTCCTAAAAACTGCTGAATTTCGGATGTTTATTCAAGAAGATTCAAACTAGAATTCTAGTTTGAATCTTCTTAAATAAAGATCCGAAGTTCAGCAGTATTAGGAAGGATTAAAACGTGAGTCCCTTCATCACGTGACTTTTTTAGCCTGGAACCAAAGAACATTAAACATCCCCATTGTAGCCAAGCAATACCAGAGATGTTACGTTTCAAATGAGGTATTCAGATGTTCCTGTTCGTCGTTCTTCGGTAAGATAAACTTTAAATACATTTGTCAGGCTAAAATACAGAAAGATCTAGGCATTAAATGTAAGAAAAACAGATATTAAAGGTTACCATAGGATTTCTTTTAGAAGAACCGAAGGAGACGAGTTCGTCATAGAAGTAGAATTAATATCTAGTATTAATTTACGAACTAATTATAGAGAATTAATTTAGTGCAAAACATCTACAAGAAGAACCAAACGAGACGAGTTCGACGTAGAAGTTGATTATAGCTAGCATTATTTGAAAAATTTGACAGACAGATATTTCCGAACGAGACTGGTTTGACATAGAAGTTAGGTTTAATTATAAACGTCATCTAGTCGAAAAGGTCTTAAGAATCGATGATTATAAAATATTAGAACTAAACATTTTTAGTTGGGAGACTATAATTAAAGATAATTAGACACAAAATAATATTAATAGTAGAAAATCTGATAAATAGGACTAATCCGATCGGACGAGATCGTCGTCGAAGATTCTCCAACTATTAGAAAGAAATAAGTCAAATAGTACAGCAGTATTCAATTTGTTCAATAATTAAACACGAAGCTTAATATTTAGTTTGTCACTGTATTATGAGTATTTGTTTAAGTAAAGAATAAGTTTTTCAAAGTTGTATTTATATTCATCCGTAATATGTTGTCAGTTAAAGTCTTCATTCAAGTTTAATTCAAGTTTAATCAGCAACGTATAAAATAAGGAAAGCATTCAAACTTTTAATTTGAAGTTGCATAGTTCTAACTTTATTTTTATTTTATTTGTAAGTATTATTATTTCTCAGTTTCCCCCTCAAGAAGTTGTCGAAATATGCGAAAGCCTGAAGGGGCCAAGTCTGGTGAAATCGGAGGATGAGGGAGGATCTCGTACGCCAAGGCATTGATATTTTGCATGCTTCCAAGAGATACCTGTGGTCGTGCTCCATCATTTAGGAGTATTGGACCCAAACGACTGACAAGCGATGGTTGTTTGTTGCATAATTTCGTCCAATCGTCCAGCTGATGGCAGTACACGGCAGTTGTAATTGTTTAGTCACGCGGCAAAAACTCGTAATGTACCACATACTTGGCAGTCCACCACACAGAGATCAAACCTTCTGTGGGTACAAGTCAGTTTGGATACTTGTTTGGTGGTTCCTATACTGAGCCACTGTGCTGTTCGCTTTCTGTTGTCATAAAACACCCATTTTTCATCAGCTATAAGGATCCGATGCAGACCGGAAGGATGTTTCCAGGCGCATCTGCTGCTGTTCGTTGAGTTCGTGTGGAACCCAGGGGGTATCCAGTTTTTTAACTTTGTCCTTATCTGCCAGGTGTCTGGAAACAGTCTCTGGTGAAGTTCGGCACTCAGCTCACGTACTGTGGATGTTGTTTTCTTCTTCCCCTTTCTGCCTTAATTGTACCGTGTCAAATAAAATCGAACGACCGGCTCCCGGCTTATGCTCGAATAGCAAAATATTTTTCAAATAGCAAAAATTGGAGTGATCGATTTTTTTCCACGTTTTATTAATTTTAATTTGCTTTGATAAATAACTAATATCTAGAAAATTAGAAAAAAAATAATAATTATTGGAAACAAAGCAATATTTCCAAATGATGAAGAGAAGCTCTGACCATCTTTGCAGATTTTCCGAATATACTTCAAATACTACATCTTCCAAACAATTAAAAATAGAACTTACATTTGCTAGTAAAATTAAGTGGAGCAAACATTTTTATTATAATTATATATATTCAAAATTTACTATTTTACAATTAATTGTAAACCATTAACCTAACATTTGAATTTTTTTTTTTTTTTTTACAAGCAAAGTGACCACTTTGGATCAGACTACAACTTCATTTCTGGAGTTTTTTCAGTCTCCAATACTCCTTCATTAGTTATCACAACATTCCCCGAAGAAAAACTGATCGCAGTACAAGTCAAAAGGATCCAGAGCAGGAAAGTCTTCTGAGGCATCTGTGCATTACTACTGACAATGATAATAATCCAATACGATCAACTACAAAGTTGGATTGTCAACTTATGAAGAACATAAATGAAGGACTAGAGCATTTAGTGTGAGTTTAATTAGTCTACATAGTGACGTATTTAATGGTTTATTTAGGTACATAATGATAAAAGAGAGAGAGAAAAAAAAAACAACCTCAGCACAGCATGAGCTGTTAACAACTGAATAGCTCTGGCTAATAGTGGTACTAAGCTGTCTCAAAGACAAAATATTAAATTCTTGGTGTGGCTACAAAAATTATGCATTTTAAATTCTTGTTTCACATTTCCTCTATATATATTAAACCCTTAGATTAGATTGTGGTGAAGGTAGTGGAAGAAAATGCCCGTTAACCCCCCCCCCCCATTTTTGTTTTATTTATTTGCTTGCAAGCTGTTAACTACATGAAAAGGTTAGTTACAAATTATGCCATCTACATTCAATGGATTCCAAAGCTTTTCCATTAGCTTTCTTCATATTTACAAGTTTCAAAAGCCAAAGTAATTTATGATAATAGTATTACCAGTACAATACAACTGTTTGAAAAAGTAGCAGGGATATCATTTTCAAAGAAGGATCTTAAATCTATTCACATTTATTGCTTTGACTTAAATGAAAAATAAAGCAAAATAAAACAAAACTATTATTTACAAATTTTCTTAGCAGCCAAACTTAAGTGATGATTGCAAAAGTAAATTCATTTTTTTTT
>JAFIDM010003189.1:3057517-3074035 GCA_023159025.1 Thereuonema tuberculata | reverse complement strand
CATTACCTCACGATTGTTCTGATAAAATATCAAGTCAACCTGACCGGTAGTTTTAAAGTTAGGGCGTTTTGAAATCGCAACGTTAATTATAAGCACCCTGTATAACAGAATTTTTATTTTTCTCTGAATCTCCAGAATGATTTTGATTGGAATTTTACACAAAACTTTTCAAAGAGCCCTTGCAGATGTCTATCTCATCCCATTAAGCGAAAAATGATTATTTTTAACAAAAAAAAAATCACTCAAACCAATAGTTAATTGCGATAATGACTTATCAAACAGTGATTGATCAGTCGGATTTATTTCGACAGTACTCCACAACAATCCGTCATTTTAATAAAAGCAGATTTGTCCAAAATAAACCTTCCACATAATAATTATTAGTCTGGTTTTCCCTGTTTAATTTATTATTAACAAAATACGATAAAATTACCCCGATCTCAGGAATTTTCAGTAATTTTTGCAATTCATAGTTGCTAAAGAATCATATTATTAATCCAATTATTCAAATTTTTAAAGAAAAGAAAATAGTATTTACAAATATACATTATATGTATTGTCCTCAAAATGAAAGATGACCGGCGAAAGTTTGAACTGCGCAGCCCTTCCGGTAGCTGATCAATTATGTTTTCCTGTCACAATGGACGCCCGTCGTCTGTTTTCACTGAGAAAGACATGTTGATAACGCCAAATTAAAACTTCTCTCGACTATTTACCGTTATTTCAATACCAGTTGCTAACAATAAGTATTTATATAAATAAATAAATATATATTATTTATAAATACAATGCTCTTTTGCAAAGTAACAAGCCTTTACCGTAATGGCGACGTCCTGTGATAAACTCATACGGAAGTGCCTGACCAGAGTAATCGATGATACATGCGCAGATCTCACAAAAACAGGGCGGCCATCATTCACTGGGAGGACAATAATACATATAATGTATACATTATATATATAAAAACATTCGAAATTGTAATTGTAGTATCATAGAAGTATAAACCCCCTTCTCCTGGGATCTCAAAATGCAAACAGTAGATCTAGTTTCTTTGCTGGTTGGATAGTAGAGGTTCAAGGAACCTTCATTTCCCTCCACCTCTTTTGTTTTTTTCTTTGATTCGCGACTGGTCATTTCCCTAAATAAAATCCTATCTACGTTCTTGTATATCAATAGAATCAAGAATTGCGAGATTAGCAAAAATAGTGTTAATAACACGACAATAATAATTACAGTAAGACTTCTTTACATACAAAGATTACTGAAATGATAATAGTGTCTCCTGTTTTTTTCAATATTGTAATAAATAAACTTATAACTAATAAACTAATATTGAAGTGTTCTAATATATCATTGTGACTTTTGCCTGAAATTAAAAATATAAAAATAACATCTGAAGACTTCTGAAATGACAGAAAATGTACTGTCCACGAAATACTGTGGTTAAAAAGCTATAATAAATGTCTCTTACATTTTTTTTTAAGCCCAAAACAAATAATTTGAAACTAAGTTTGAATAAAATATTTCCACCAATATAGCACATATTTACTAAAAATATTATTTACATTTAAAATTCAGACGTACGTAGTCGGTCGCCCGCCTTTATTTGGGGACCTTTTTCAAGTCTCTGAGTAAAAAAGAGAAAATGAAAAAATCGTTTACCTCCTGAAGGAATCGTCAAAAAAATGATTCCACTTTTGATATAGGTAATATCGTTTAAGTGTCCCTCTAGTGTTAGAATCTCCTATCCGTCGTCTGCTAATTATGGAATAAAACAGCGCTATAAACTTAGTTAATAGCCACTTAATTTAAATTCCGTATTCAAGTACATTGTTAGTGGATAATTCCTTGTTATAACTTTGCGTGTTTTTATCATTATGGATTCATAGAACTTTCTTAAATATTCATTTTCATATTGTTCCAGGATGATTGGATTTTCCATGTCAAGTTCGTGTGAATATTTATTACGATGAATAGCCGTATGATACATTGTATTTTTCTTTTCTACGGCATATTCATGCTCTTTGAGGCGTTTTTTTAATGGTCTTTTCGTTTGACCAATGTACAAACACTCCATATTGTCCTGGTTTGGTTTACATTTAATACCATATTCTTGCTGACTACTTTCTTTTTATTAAGGAAACTTGTTATTGTGTTGTTAGGTTTACACGCGACACCTATTCCCACATTGAATAGTATAGGCTTTATTTTATTATATGTTGTTTCATCGTAGACCATGGAAACATATCGATTAACAATTTTCTTTTTAGTTTTGTTTTTACATTTGCTTCTTTCAATCATTTGATATTTATTTTTATTGAAGGTTTTTTAATGCAGCTATTAATACCGATTCAGGAAAGCCATTACCAATAAAAATTTGCTTTACTTTTAATAATTCTTCCTCTAGTAGCATTGGATTAGAGCATATTTTGATTGCTCTATCAACTGCCATTTGGCATGCATTTAGCAAGTTAAAAATTTTTAACCAATAAGTTGGAACAAGTTTATTATCATTTCATTACGACAAAGATTGGCCTCCGCTCCTTAGGCTTCACTGTACAGCTTAACTTGCTTTAGTTTAATTAAAATTATTTATTTCAAATATTGTAAATAATAATAAGTTAAAAAATTAAAATATTCTTATTTTTATTAATTATGGATTTTTATAAACTAACGTTTTCCCATTTCTTCAATTTCTAAAACTAAACTAATTTTTATTACTACCAAAATGCTAATCATTAAAAGACACAAAAAAAACCACAAATAAAGAATTAAAAAGGACCTTAAAATTTCCTCGTAGTTGAAATTATAGCCGTCTGAGTACTATCAGCAAATATGAATTAATCAGAGAACATAAGTAGTATTAAAATTATCAATTAAGGATTAAGAATTAATTATCAATTAATAATTAAAATAGTTAATAATGAATGAATGTTTTTCATTTTTCTATTCAAATTAAGTATTACGACATTTCCTTAGTCGGATAAATATTTGTGTTCACAACATTTAAAAACAGTTATCCTAAATTCCGTATTAGTTCCATACACCCACAATACTTTACGCTGACGATTACAGATAATTGAGCATCAATTTTAGAAACTGTCATTTTAAGATGACCACCACTAATTCATTTTGAATTAATTCTGGCGTCTCTCGAGATCTAATAATATCTTAGCAAAAAACAAACTGAACCCTACAAACCTTATTTTCTCCGCATAGTGTTCCATCTGCCCAGGGCATGTGGTGAGTTCGACATCCATTGTTTTCGGTCATCATACACCATAACAGTTTGCACACAGGCTGTTACAAGATAAACAGACAAATTGAAAACAACTGTTGCCGAAACAAACTAAATTGTACAGTAATCAAGATTAAACGAAAACCACTGTTGGTAAGTCTTCCTTGGAAAACATTCATCACAAAACAGAATACTTTTTCTATCTAATAAAGAAAGATTATATATTGCAATTAATAAGAAACTTTTAATGAAACTTTGTTAAAATTTCTTTTTAAGTTAAGAACAATTCAGACCAAATATATTTATAAGCAGTAAAACTAATAGAAACCATACTAAGTAACTAAATAATAAGTAATGTATGAATCGTGTTTTTTTATGACTAAAGCTCATAAGACGTAATATTATAAAAATATCAGTAAAATCCAAAAACGTCTTTACAATTAAAAGCAACAAAAAAGCAACAAAAAAACAAAACAACAGAAATATTAAGTTCAAACTAAAATGAAAATTGTATTTGAAATAAACGTCCATGAATCGTTTCATCATAATTATTTAATTAATAATTATTATTAGTGAAGAATCTTGGGAGATATTTAATGAATGAATTAATACTTACACTCAGACTTACCATAAACGGACAGATTCTGGTGCCAGGACCATAGACTAATTCACATTGACGGTTGTCGTTGAAGAGTTCCCCGGGAAGTTTCTCGCTGCGTCGGGAGCTCAGCAAATTAATGACGGGTCGATCCCTTAGGCAGTGAGCAGAACCTGCACTAAACAAGAGATAAAGAACCAAACTGTCTTACTACGCCTGAAACTTCACCTAAATCTAAACTTACAAATGATTCCAAATCAATTACATCAACAAATAAGAAGAAATAATTCGAATTAATGATCATCAAACAAATTCTATTAGCAATACTTTCTGTAAATATTTACAAAAACAAACAAATTTTTGCATCACGACAATTACCAATGTTGTTTAAAAAAAAATTAAACTTCATTTCATAGAACACATGTATTGCAGTATCTTTTACAAGTTGTTGGAGATATCTATTAAAACTGTTAATTAAAACCGATACAGAAATTAAGAAATCATTTCCTTTGAGTTTCTCATTAATATATTCCTCTTTTTAAATATCTTATTTATACCAATTTAGAAGCACAAAACTTTTCTATTCTATTTACTTGACTCGCCAACTTCTAATTTGTATTTGTTTCATTCTTCAATAACATCCAAATAAACAATGATTTATTCTTTTACCACTGAATCAGCTTAGTGAATTATGAAATTTAAAGAAAAATGAGCTTATTTAGCTAAAAATTATATAATAAGTTAAAATATTTATTAAAATGGGTGTAGTATATAACCTCGAATGCAAAGACTGTGGGGAAATATACTACGGTTCTTCAGGTAGGACCTTGAAGGGAAGAGTAGCAGAACACGTAAGAGTTCTGACTTAAGAATCACATCCATTCTTAAGTTGAACAAACAGTTTTTCATAAACAACTATTTCAAAATGTATCAAAGTCTAGCAAACTGACAACTTTCTTTGATCAACATTGAGGAATTTCCTCAAAGTCTATACATATGTTTCAAATATACTAGAACATCATTATCTTGAAAAACATCTTTATTATTCTTAACATTTGGTCTTAACATATTTCATTTCTTTAAACAAGAAACTTCTTCAGATTTTACTTGAGAAAAAGAAAAGCTTTCTCCTTCGTCTAAGACTTCATAATTCGTTATGAATACAAATGTTAAGGCTCTTACGTGTTCTGCTATTCTTCCCTTCAAGGTCCTACCTGTAGAACGGTATTATATTCCCCGGAGTATCTGCATTCGAGCTTATATACTACACCTATTTTATTCATTATATCTTCATCTTGGATTTTGTTCTTTTTAATCAATTTATTTGCTTTGTAATATACCAACCTAATTTTATTTTCATCACATATATCCTTCACTGCTTGGCTTACTTACATTCCTAGGGGCAATTTCATAATTTTGTTGTATTCACTTTTATTGCTTTTATGTTTTGTTTTATTTCTTTCCCTAAAGAATTCATTCATTACTTTGTTTACAAAAATACTTGGATATACGTTATCTTTTTCAATAAGAGAAACATATCAGATTGGGCAGATCATTGAGCAAAAACGAAGCACAATCCAGACCCTCAGGTGGATGTAGTTTGCAAAATTCAAAAGGAAAAAGTCAGGCTGATGATAGAATCAATGCGTAATTAATTCTCAACCATGTATAAATAAAGAAAAAAATTTTAAAGTTAGTGAAGCAGCTTTTGCTTTTATAAAAAAGCCCATGGATAACAACAGAAAATAATTATGGCATCTAAATTTTTAGAACAAAGTTTAATATTAATTAGGCGATTTGAACAAAGTTCTCTGTTAATTAAGCACGATGTCAATTACTATATTATTAATATTATTGAAAATTAAATTTTGAAATTTGTATTCATAACGAATTATGAAATATTAGCAGAAGGAGAAAGCTTTTCTTTTCCTCAAATAAAACTTGAAGAATTTCTTGTTTAAGAAATGAAATATTGTTAAGAATGATAAAGATATTTTTCAAGGTAATGATGTTCTAACGTTGAGGAACACTCTTTCGATATTTCTGCTGGTATCAACTTACTCGAGGAATTCTGTAAGATAATGAGCGCTGCAAGGGGACCAGGACCATGGATACGTGTTGGAGTCGAGCATCCGAGCCATCACGTGATGAGCTTTTCCGTGGTTCAAAAGTTTGCATTTCATGTCATCGTCATGAGGCATATTAAACCTGCAAAATTAATTAAAACCTAATTAATTAGTTAATTCTAAATAATATATTATTATTAATTGTCCGATTCTTTCTGAGAAGCTTTTCTAATTAAATCAAATCATAAAAACAGTCTACCTACTTTCTACTTCAAATTATATACGTTTAATCGCTATTTCAGGCAAGTCCATTTCATGAAGAAACTTAATATGAGTAATTGTAATTAATAACTGAATCAATAACTTGAAGGAATATTTTTATATTTAATACTTTTATGTTTATTGTAATATTCCATCAAATATTTAGACAACAAATCAAATTATAATACTAAAATAAAATTGAACACAAACATTTCAACAGTCAGGTTCAGCATCTGTTTTAAGTAAGGAATTAGTCCTTCATCCTTAATAGAAGGTTAAGTAAAACAAAAGGAGATCGGAAGAATTAAGGCCCCAAGTAAGAAACTTTGACAGAGAGCTGGGTGAAGCCTGTGGCCCAAATGAAAGAGAAACAAAGGGAACAAAAATCTTCAGTCTGTCGTTATTTTAAATAAGTAAATTATTAAAATTTTTCAATCGAATGATCTTCTAGGTACTTACACGTGACCTAGTTCATGAGCAATCGTAAAGGCAGCACTTAGACCATTGTCTTCAACAATTGAACAGCTATTGTAGAAATCACACATGGTACCCAATTCTGCTAAACCTATAACACAAACATTTCATTTTATTTCTTTCATTCTTTCCAGTAATAAGTTAAAAATCAGTAAAATTAGACATTTTTTTGTATTCTATAGTATTAATTTTCAGTGATATTTTCAAGAACGTGGAAGCTTTGTTTAAGATTTAGAATTTTTAATTACATTTGGAATCAATTTTAGTTATTGTAATTCGCAAGAATGGATAGTTCGTAACACACCACATGAAAATATCTTAGGTTTAGATTGCTTCACTTACAAGTAATATCATACAGCTTGAATAAATTTTAATTTTTTACTTTCTTTAGAATTTTATATATAACTACGAGAAACACCCGATCTTCGCTCGGTTCGTAAAAAGTTATGTGGATGACGAAAAAATTCCATGTTTTTTTACCAACTGGAAAAGTTTCAAAGTGATCACACCATTACAATCTTTTCGTCATCCACATAACTTTTTTGTGAACCGAGCGAAGATCGGGTGTTTCTCGTAGTTATAAATAAAATTCTAAAGAAAGTAAAAAATTAAAATTTATTAAGATTTTAGTTAAAATTAATTTTATATTCATATCTGGTAACTCGATAAGCCGTAGATATGAAATTAATATCGAGATCGAAGAATATAAGACTCCCACCCCTTTCTGCCCTTCTCCACACCCCTATCACTTCAAACCTTCCCCAGTTGGTAAAAAAAAATTAAGTGATGATTACAAAGTAATGTTATATTCAGATTTTGTAACCTGAAAACCCCGTCAAGGATACTACAGTAAAGTTTGCCTCCCCCCTCCCCTATTTAGAAAACCCTTTAGGACCCGAATATCAAACATTCGTCGAATACGGCATCTTTTGGGTATTGACTAAGAACATTCATGCGAAATTTCGTGTTTCCAACTAAAGCGGTTTTAGAGATATGTGAAACCTTCAGTAAAGTTTCCCCCCCCCCCTGCTGTTTTAAAAAAGGAAAAAAAAAAGGAAAATTAAAAAAAAAAAAAAACAATAAAAAGGGAAATAAAAAGAAAAAAGAAAAAAAAAATCTGCCATGAAGCGGATTTCAACCCGGTAACCATACCTCTAATCTATAAACGGATTCCGTAGCAGAGTTTTCGTTGTAATTTAAGAACGTTTAAATAAAAAAAAAAGTTAAGAATAATGTTATTTATTTCAAAATAAAAAAGAGAAAAGAAAATTCATTATCGTAAATAAATAAATAAATAAATAAATAAATAAATAAATAAAGTAAAAAAAAACAGAAAAAAAAAAAATATTGCCACCAAGCGGATTTCAACCCGGTAACCATACCTCTACTTGAAACTTATACAGAAGTGTTTAGGGGATTAAATGAGGGTGGGGGAGATGTGTCTAGTATTCAATTGTAGCCTGTTATTTCCGTAGTGTGCTGAAGAGTAAACAGTTCTACAAAGTTTGGTCCAGATCGGTCAACGGACCAAGGAGTATATAACAAACAAACAAACAATTATCCTCCTATATATATATGTTCTTTACATTGGTTTCAAATTTCATATCACTGTCCGGCTATATATATATATATATACTTACCTAAGGTATCACATTTTTTAGGGGATCTGCATATATTCTCTCTGAAAATACAGAAAGAAAAATTATTAAGAAATAAATTTAACATACAGGAAAATTATTAA
Source organism: Thereuonema tuberculata (assembly GCA_023159025.1). Classification (NCBI taxonomy): domain Eukaryota; kingdom Metazoa; phylum Arthropoda; class Chilopoda; order Scutigeromorpha; family Scutigeridae; genus Thereuonema; species Thereuonema tuberculata. Next base: position 3,065,657 of record JAFIDM010003189.1, on the reverse strand, counting down.
GAATGAAAACCAAAGACTGCAAATAAAGAAATCACGCCTGTGAGTCTGTTAACAGGGAATCGGGAACGGCCGTTTCGTCCATTTTTAGATTGATTTCATTCGAAAAATTAATATGCGAGTAGGGTAGGAAAAAAAATGGAAATAAAGTAGGAATCCACAAATCTAAACTAAAAGCATAAAAACACAATAAAAATAAAGAAAAGGAAAATCTTCTAGCTTCTGTCCGTCTCAATGAATTTCTTATGCGCATGTAAATAAAGAAAAAGCTCCTAAAAATGTCTAAACACATTAAAAAGTGAGACCAATGTCACTTATGAACATTGGTCTCACTTTTTCATATACGAGTATTACAGGAAAACCTAAGTTAATTTAATCTCACGTTAAAAAATACATTTGAAATAAGCACGATACCTTGTAAGTAATATAGCTGTGTCATGATGATAGGGGCTACTGTCCCATTCTTCATTCTGATGGGCCTGCCATTTGCAGAAGTTCTTTAGAGTTCTTGATGCACTTGTGTAAATCATATCTCTATCCTAGTAAATTATCAAACAAAAAATATTACAACTGAATATATTACAATTTTACAATATAATAATATTCTAAAATATTAAATATTAAATGCGAAATTAAGTTAATCATTTGTCATTATTTTTAGCATTATCAACCTGTTTTTAATTTTCTTGCCAAAATAAACAAACCGAAAATATCTACAAGCAATAAATTTCAACCGGACGATGATCCATTTCAACATCAACTTAATTCAAAGTTTAAATTAGTATCCATTAAGATTTTAATAATTTAATTTTAAAAAATATTTTTTATGAAGCGACCGTTTGTACAAAATACAACTGTTTACTGATGCAGTTAACAGAATTAATAAGAAAATAAATAAAATTCTTACTAAATCTGTTTTCTAATGTTTTGTGCAAACGGTCGCTTCATATTTATTACAGTAGCCCGTTAAATTCCTTATTATTAAATTATATTTTTATTTATAACTTACAAAACTATAAATTAAAAGACATATTAAACTATAAATTAAATTTAGAATACTTACAGTATCTTCATCAAGAAGAACTAATTTAACGACAGCTATATTAATGGAATTTCCAATACTGAAATCTTTATATATTAAAGCAACCTAAAGAAAACAAATATAAAAACAATAAATGGTTTAAATAAGACATTAATATTCAAAGATTTACTTATGATTTTTCAGGATGGATTAAGAAATGGTGTTCATCTTCATTTAAACACCAACATTCTTACAAATAAAAACAAAAGATTGTCGCATATTACTTTGAAACGGTCTTTGAATTAAAAAAATATGAGAAAGAAAATGTGAATGCAATTAATTATCTTCAACAAGATTTGAATAATGTTATTAAGTGGACAATTAATAATAAAATGAATATTAACCGTGATAAAACGAAAATTATGATTATCAAAAATAAAAATAAAATTGTAAATGAAAACTATTTTATTACTCTACACAATCAAAACTGTGCAAGAATTAACACTGAAATTACATTTACAAACAACTGCACTTGTAACAATCTTGAATTTGTAACTCAACAAAAATATTTAGGACTGTATTTGGATGAAAAATTTACATGGGATATACAGTATAATTCAGTTATCAAAAAATTACACACCTACACATATCTCTTTTTTCACATTAGACACTTAATTCCATTTAAACAGAAATTAATCATTTTCAAATCTTTAGTCGATTCAGTTCTGGATTATGGTTTGGAATGTTGGATTTTCATGAATAAACAACAAGTTAAAAATATAAATAAAGTAATTTTAAAAATATTTAATAATGTTTATATTAACTTTAACAAAATGCCCGTATTAGAAAAAAATAACATTAGAAAAAAGTTTAAGATACTCACTATCAAAGAAAAATTTATTTACAAAACAATTTTGAAAAATATTTTTTATGTCAACCAGACCAAAAATAGTTATAATGAAGGAAAAACAACTAGACAAAATTGGTTAAGAATTTTTCAAATTGAAAAATTAAATAATAATTTTGGTCAACGATTAGAAAATAAAATAAAGTACAATTTATTTTGTCAATTAAATTGGAAAAATTATAATTTGGAAAAAATTAAAAATATGAAAAGTATTAAAAATCAATTAATATCTGACGTAATTGATGAGAAAATAATTTTACATTTTTAATTTATATATTTTTTTTTCTAACATATTAATCAATTCAGCACCTATACCACAGGTATGCTTCCTATAAGCATACCTAATAGGACTGGCAAACATTAAAAAAAAAAAAATATTTAATAAAAATATCATTCACTTGAAGAGATTCTTCCCATTATTCAAAGAATTGATGAATTTCATATACATTTTTCTAGACTTAACAATTCTTCCACAGCAGAAAAAAAGTCATCAATCTTTGAAATCTAACGATTGAATAGTCTTAAGTACAGGTATGTTATTCTCTGTCATTTAAAACTATGGACAACATAGGTTAACTTCGAAAACGGAAGTGTTCACAACGCCAAATAATTATGTCCAAACACTTTTTTTTTTTAATTATTTACGAGAGGCAGACCTGTGGATGCTTCGTGGTCTTTCATTTCCTGTTAGAAGAAATTGAGGTTATGGGGAAGAGATTTCCCTTCACGAAATATTCATCCCCTACCGGAAGAAGTAAAATGAAAGTTGCTAAATATCAAGGGGAAAAAACTATAGCTTTCAATTTATCCTGAGGAATAAATAAATAAAAATTAACCTCGATTAAAATTCCCAAATCAACAATCTTTATTATGTTGCTACGTTTCATCCAACTTATTGTTGAGCTTCTTCAGGTGTAAACAGAAAGGGATAGAAAAGACTTCCCCCCTCTTACAAGAAACCATTGAAATGTTTAAACTTTACAATAAAGTATTAACCAATTATTATCTAATCAATTTACTTGCTATTATTCGATTCATCACGTACGACATTATTATTGACGAAATCTATTTGAATTGACTTCATTATCAAAATTACATCATTATCCGGATACATAAAGAGGGCAATAAATCACAATGTTTTCAATTCCTAATTTCCTATGGATACTTAAAACAAACTAGACATGTAAAGTGAAGCAATTTTAAACATCTAATCATTTATTTAGAATACAAGAAATTAAACTCTTTCTCGTATCTTTAATTATACATGAAAAGAGTGTGATAATACAAAATTCTATAATAAATTTTGTTTGTTCTTTTTTTATTTTAAACATAATATCGACCAATGGATGAAGGTTATGATGAAATTAATTTGCAGTGATCTGCCCAATCGGAAATGCTTAAAAATGATCCACTGGTCGATATTTTGTTTAAAATAAAAGAAGATTTGAGAATATTAACATAATGAATTTTACTGTCATTTGTATGTAGCCTATTAATACTAATTGTCAAAATTACTGATGTCGGATAGCAATTTTGATCATGAAGTCAATTCAAGTAACGTTATGCGATGAATCGAATAATAACAAACAAATTGATTAGATAATACTGGTTAATCTTTTATTATAAAATTTAAACTTGTCAATGGTTTCTTGTAAGAGGGGGAAGTCTCTTTCTCTTTTCTTTTCTAAAGATTGTGAACGTCTTTCTTATTCTTATTAATACGATTAAAAATTAACATCCCCGACTTCTTACAAAAATGAAGATATTCTGATTAATTCTGATTACAAGCTATACCTTATTCAATAAAAGTATTTATTGAAAAATAATAAATTATAATTGATGGAATATTTAACTGAAAACGTTATTCTAATAAAAATTGATGAAAATTAAAAACAAAAATTATAGTTAAGATTTACAATTTTCTAATGTGTGAATAAAAAGGAGGGACTCTTCTATTTTCTTACAAGAGATATTCCATTTTTATTTCATCTTTTTTTTCCTTTATTTAGTCATGAAGCCACTACAGCGAAAATAACGCAAAATAACCTAAAAGCAAGTTATATCAAATTTGATATTTATTTTTAATTTATTTTTAAAATATGATACCAATGAAAAAAGGAAGTTTACAATTTCTATTTTTTTTTTCAATTTTTCTTCTAAATAAATAAAACTTGTTCTGATTTTTAAAGTTTGATAAAAATCACATGAGCAAGTCTTAGAGGCAGCCTTTGAATAAAAAAGATTTTATCTTTTTATTTTATTCCTCGTTTGATAATAAAGAATGTTCAACAATTCAGTATTCAAGGGAATTTCAAATAATTTAATACATACCATTTTATTATATCTTTAAATATTTATATTTTTTTTTTATATATTTATCAATATAAAATCAATACTTTCGATTTAATGCTCACTGATCTAGATTTCAATGAAATTAAATTCTAAATGTTATTTAGTTCCCTTAATTCTGAAGAGTCAATGGTTTTGTGAAGTTCCTTTTACTTAATAAATAACAGAAGATACTTACGAAACAGATTTGAAACTTTTTTTTTTTATTTCATATAAAAATAAACTAAAATTATAAATAAATATGAACTTGGAAAAGCAGAAATGTCTTGATAACCCAAAGAGTACTTGAATTTAACGTTGTCATTCATTTTAGCTAAATTGGAAAAATAAAATTGCAATCTTGCAAAACTTCTTGTACTGTATTACTGATTGTCTTGAAATGTGGGCAACCAAACGAAGTTGTTTTTCTTAAGGAGACAGGGTTAATAGCTTATGATTTTAACTTGATGCTTATGTAACTTTCTGTTGCCCATAATTATACTCTTTAAACCTTTTAACTTTTAAAAACTTTAAACTTTTCCAGAGTGGAAAAAGAAACTTACATTTGTGACAGGAATAATAATTTAGGATGAAATAAAATACTAGACGAGTCTGAGTTGAACAATAAATAAAGTGTACTATATATTCTTCTTATTTACAATGAATTCAGATATTAAACTTTACAGTCACGGAAGAAATATGCTCACGAATATTATTCATTCAGCTCCGGAATAACTCTGTGGTGTGAAGAGTGTATGAAAGCAGTATTAATCTTGCTTCGAACATCTCGGAATATACTCAGGAATTAGAATAAACTCGTCCGTTCCAATCTTATGGATTGAGTAACTTACGCCTTTTCTGGATATTCGTCTGCTTTCTGTTCTTAATTTATTGTCTTCACACAGTTGAAGACCCAGAATTCATTTTGTTTGACTTTATATTTCAGTTGGCACATTGCCATTTTACTTTTTAACTTCAAACATGCAGGATAATGTGTTATTTTATGTCATCTCCAAGTCTCTTGGTTACCAGAATCACTTGTTTACATTTTCACTGCTATTTTCATTGTTGTAGCAGGCGTCCACATTTCACAACAACACAAAGCACTCTCTTGTTCACGTTTTTTTACGTAAACATATTTTGGTTTTATTAACTGCTTTTCGATTCACATTTTATTTTTTAATTTCCTCTTTGCACATTTAAGTATTATTTCATATATGTAAGGTAAGCTAATTAACATTGCTTTCTTATTTATCCTCTGTGTTGCTAAAGAAAAAGGGATTTTTTTTTTTACCAATCCTATTCTGAATAACGAATCTATCTGAAAACTTAACTTTGCTCGAAAATAAGTCTGCCAAGCAAGTCAAACAGCCTTCTTTATGTAATCCACTCACGTCTTATTAACATCCATTCCACCGTATAATGCTATTAAGTTATCCTTGAAACTTTAATCCTAGTTTTCACTGTTAAATTTCAATCTGATAGTTGTTTAATGATATTCATTTTCACCAACAGAAGAAAAGAGAAAATTGCTGAATCGTGACAAAAGCTTTTCCTTATTCAAATTCAGAAGTTGCTGAGAGTTTGCAGATATTAAGAATTTATTAGAATGAACCGATTGGCAAAAAGTCGCTTTCAAAAGAAATTTCACAGAATTTTCTTTAGATAAATTTTGGAAAAAAAATTTATTATTTTCTTAATTAATTTACAAGTAATTCTAAAAATTATTTACAATTAAAAAATCCTCTACGTTGAGAAAATCCTCGCATCAAAAAGGGAAATTCAGGAAGGATCTAAAAAAACAAAAAAAAGTTTATCGTTGTTTTTTTATTCCTTTTGCATTTTATATATTTCCTTCATCAGACAACATGAAAAAGAGTTACAACTGAAGATTCATTCGACTTGAAACAGTCGAAAATGAGTAAATCTACAGAAAAATTTGGACATCGTAAGAAAGATAATGAAGGCAATCAATGTATCTAAAAATTGTCTTCTGAAATCAAACTAATATCCAGAAGCTTTGGAGGTCGATCACAAACATAGCTTGTGAAAAGCAAATGAGATGTTGCCCTTAAAGCTACACTATAGAAAAATAACAAGCCTTGATGTTCACACCTTCCCAGGCAATTTTAAAAACACTTCGAATGAAAAACGTTCACACCTTCCCACGCAATTTTAAAAACATTTAGAATGAAACAATGGATTCATAAATTTTCCATGCCATAGCTAAGAATGGACAAAACGATCAGCAACGCCATGTAATTTATTTATTCACAAAATTCTTACTCATATTACCCTTATTTTTTAGAAGCTTTTAGTTTAACACAAATAACAGAAAATGAGAAAATTTTCCTTAATCTGTAACTGAAAGAAATTTGTGCAAAAAAATGTATTTAGTCACAACTTTTTAAATAATTTTAATATCATATTTAAAAAAAATTGTATAATTTTTTTTAATTAAAATTATTAAAAAAAGATTTCAAGCTATTTCTTATCAGAGATTTTTCAAGATATTTTTATTTATTCCTTTTCTTAAGCCCCGCGAACACCATCCGATTTTGCCCCAACTTCGTCGGCCAACTTTGAGTTTTCGAGTCGCTAGAGACGAATTTGAGCAAGTTTTTCAGCGACTTGCCAGCGATTTTAGTTGTTGCTGCACAACCAACAACCGACTTGGGAAAGTTGGTCGGAATTACCAATCACAGGGCAGCTTTGGAACACGTCAGTCATGACGTCCCGTCCATGGAAAGAAATGACGTCTAAAACGATGTTCACAGATTCGAATCGACGACAAGCGGTACACAATGAATATCAGAGTATTGCGAGTTTCTTTCATGCATTAATAAAGTTTATTCTGAAATGCAGTAATTGTATTTTTCAGAGAGGTTTCAAAACCTCGATTTTTTTCGGATTTTCCACAGCTGCTAGGGGAAATGCATAGCATTATGGGATTGCCGTTATCGCGGCCGACTTCATTTGCGAGTTGGATGGTGTTCGCGGCTGACAAAATCGGACCAACTCGAAGTTGGCCAACTAAGTTGGTGCAAAATCGGATGGTGTTCGCGTAGCTTTAGGATTTCTTCATTCCTCAATTAATGGTTGTACTGACCACATGCGAAGATACTTAAGCCCAATGTCTTTTCAAGGAGAAACCTCCTCATTATACCATATTTTTATTAATAAAGACACTCATCAAAGTGTATGGCTCCAATGGCTTTTGAAATGATATTCTTGAAATTTGGTCTGTTCTATTTAAAGGGAAGACAAGTTCATTGAAGTTTCAAGTGAAGGTGAAAAGTTTGAAAAACATTAGAACCAAAAGATTGGATTTCTATCGATATTTTAAACAATGAATTAATAAATAAAAGCGTCACTTTTCATCCTTTTAAGATCTGCGCGAGCTTTAATGTAATTCGGATATAAACAATCTAAAACTAGGCAAACACGATTCATCCCGGTCGTGCGGTTTGAAGGAACATGTTCGGAAGAAACGTTTTTGATGCGACTTCCAGGGTAGAACACGGCAGGACATTCAAAGCATGCCTTTCGGGAATCCAAGCAATAAAACACAGAATTGAAATACGACACTGATAACATCTTTCAAAGTTTGCTCCGTTGAATATCTCAATTCCATTGCACTGAAAACCATCAGAAAAACTATTATTGTATTCGACATGAAATAATCTTTATACTGAAATATAGTAATTTTATGCATCAAGATACGCTAGAAAACATTTTGAAGGAGGAGTTTCGAACGATATTGAATGATTTTGTGCCTGTTGCTCATCTGTGAATCAAACTGCGAAAATAATTTTAAAGTTTTAATTTGATAATTATTGAAGCTTTTAATATGGCAAAATTCACATTCAGAAATTAACAGAAATTAG
>JAFIDM010003189.1:3038558-3052517 GCA_023159025.1 Thereuonema tuberculata | reverse complement strand
AACAAACAAACAGAGCCACCCATACACATACAAAGAAATGGAAATAACCACTTATATCCTTCCTCTAAAGGAAACAAAATTGTTTTAAGAGATTAATCTTCAAAATTATAAGTAGCGAAGGATTTGTGGCCACAATACAAAGACAATACTTCAAATCAATATTAATATCAAACTTTCAATTTTTGACTTTCGTGGATCAAAGTGCGATATCCTATGTTTAACATATCCTAAACAAATGACTAATCAATTTTATTATTATATCAATAACTTTATTGTTATGACATCAATTTGTTATATGGCCATAATTTTAGTTGGAATCCTGCATAAAATGTCATAATTGGAAAGAAAATGAATGTTTCGGAGTTCAATCAGTTTATCTTCATTCACTTTATTTAAGCCTTAAGTTAAGTGCTAAACGCACTACTCCGTCTTACGTTATGTTTACGAAGCGTCTTTATAACTACTCGTTCCGTCTTCGTCGACATCTACACGCACTTTACCATCGAAGTTACGACAAGCGGAAATGGAAGTAGACGTAAAGAGGAAACGGAAACTCTTCCCCGTCATTTTGGCGGTATTTCCACTGACTTTGATGTTTGTTGAAATGAAATATCTCTTTAAAAAATTGACATCTGCACATCCTGACGCTGAGAATTAATTTTTTTCAGTACAAATATTGTTGATTTTCGAAAGATAATCTTCTCACTGTGATACTTAATTCATTAAAGTCTTCGATTCCATCGAAGCGATGGTCAAAATGACGCCTGCAAACTTGCTATCCATCTTGAAAATCTTTAGGAATACGTCAGTGGCTGTTTGCTTCTGTTTGTGATTGGCTGTTGCTTCACACACACACGATCGGATTGGCTGGCCTTACGTTTCCACAGACGGCGATCTTCGTTGATTTCAAGATCTCCGTAACGTCTTACGAGACTCAATTCTGGTAACCCTAAATACGTAACTACGTCACTAAAGCAATTATCTTGCGGAAACATAACGAAAGACGGACATCGACGGAGTAGTGCGTTTAGCTCTTTAGAAAAATTTTTATTCGGGATTGGAAAAGTACTGCTTGAAAAATAAAAATATCTTTTATTTCATTGCATCATAAAATAAAGATCTTTTAAGACATCATTCATTGATATTATTAGCTTTCAGAACAAAAAAACCTAATATATTAATATTAAACATAATAATATTATTATTAACAAGTATTAATATTCGTAGAAGACAATTTACATTAACGGCACAATATTAATTTTAAAAACTCATATTAAAGATAAAACATTAATATATTTTGGATAAATAACGTCCTTCCATTAGTTGCAGAGTCTTCAACGATACATTTACCTTTTACTTAAAAGTTATTTTGATAAATGGGCAAATTTTACTTTGTTAGATTTATCAAAATAGGTTTTGTTAATTTATATGTAAATGTTTCATTTCTCAGTAGGAAGGTCAGGAAAATACATTCATCAAGTAATGTCTTTAAACCATTGTCCAAAATGGTTACTGTCATCCGTGGATTAACACTAATTACATTAAACAAATTAAAACAGTATTAGTTCTGATTCTTCTTCAAGTTGCGTGGATGTAATTGCAGCTTTTCTTTAACACTCCCTGAATTGATCAGTGAAAACCACCAATACTATGGAATTCTCATTCCAAAATTAGTTCGCCAACTCTAGATATTTTTCTTGTTCTTCAAAAATCTTTTAAATTAGTTTATTAAATATCATCCGAACAGTTCTGTTCTAAGCAGAATAAATAATTGGATACTAAGGCTAGGAATTGGAACAATATGTGATTGAGCTTTAGTGTAGATGATGTACAAACATTGAATAATATAACAACTTTCTATATAAGTAGTCTTCGAACATCATACAAGTTCACAGCTTGATAACTTATCTTCATTAATATGTAGTAGAAGTATTCTTGTAACGTTAATTCTGCAACAGTAATCCATTATTCACCAACAATCTCTGTCCATAAGTTTCTTTAAATTAATGGAACATGTTGGCTCTGATGACTTCTTCACTTAATCGAATGCTAAGTGTCTTATCACTGTGTAACCTCCATTCAACTTTTCTTGATTGGATTTGGATTAATCTTCGCATCAGGATAATCCACAGCATCATGGATTCTTGGTCATCATTGAGTTGCACTAATAATAATAATATCTATTTCCATTTTCTTTTTGGAAATTTCTTGAAGGAAGAGACATTTTATGTTCATTTTGGCAAACACATCAGAACAACAATAATCCCGTTACCACGCATACTTACTTCTAACAATCACTATTTCTATATTGTGTCAGCACATTCATTTTTCGCACTTTTTCAATATGCAGTCAATATTATTTTTGCTTTAATATTTACTTTACAAATTAAATGTTCAATAAAATCTTAGCAATTACTTTTCATGATTTAAAAATTTCAGTACTTTCTTAATAAATCTGTACTAAATTATCATTTCCTTTGGTTTCTCTTACTTTTCAAATTAATTTAAAAATTATGGTTTACATTAGAAACATCGATATAATATAAGAATTAAGAGTGCGATTTAATTTATCATTTCTTCAATGGAATCATCAAAGAAAAAGTGAAACCAATACATTTCAGACAATAGAATTTTTCATTCAGTTTCATTCAGGCTACAAGTTTCATTCAAATTTCAATTCGCTTAAAATCATAAAAAGTTATATTTTTAAGTTAAAGATGAAAGAATTTTGTTTGATGATTTTCATCCTACTTAGAGATCTCCTTACTTTGTCAGTGGAATGTATGAAAAGATCTGAGCACTTACTATGGCCATTAGAGTGAGGATGTAATGTTGAACGTCGTTCCCATGATACCTTCGCATCTTGACATCGGCTGCAATCATGACCTCGACGTGTAGGTCAAAGGACTCGGATCGTTTCATCCTCTTTATCGAACCATTTGTGGCAGTGAGGTTGGACCATCTCGAGTGGTGACGGTGGGGGCGGTGGTGATGGCGTCGGCGGGAGGACTCTAAAACCAAAGAAAAGCAATTAACCAACAATCGTAGACCCACAGTCGTCAAACACCCTGGCACTTATTCACTTAGATACCCATCGTCAAATAGTGCAAATCACATTCTCTACTTATTGAAGAAAAAAAAAGTGTTTCAGCATCAAAGCATCAAAATTTCTGAATTAAAAGTTTTGCTGAAATAAAATAAAAAAAAGTAAAATTTAACATTGAAGTCTGAAGTTAAATTTATTCTTAATTAACAAAATCCATTGAAAATAATTGAAATGGAGAAGAAATACCTGTTACACCATCTCTTAAAAGTATTGCTAAAATATCTAAATTATTTTTTAATAAATATCAGCAGATTCAAGGCAAATATTCAGATAAATTTCTACACCGGAAATGTAATTGTCCCATTATTCGTTATAGAATTATTACGATTCTTCGGCGAATTAGAAAGATAGAAATATAGAATAAAAAGTTTGAGGTTTGTGAAATTTCACTTTTAAATATATTTTTATAATTGAGATCAATGTTAAAATAAAAGGACAGTAATTAATATTTTGTATTAATTAAAATATAGTTAATGAATCAGTTGGTTCTGTAACACCTCGGCTTTTAATTTAATATTACTACATAAAACCTTAACAGCCACGTCAGGTAGAAAACTCAGCTTCATTATCTCCATCGCGGAACAATAATAAAATACTACTGCATTTATTCACGTAATACAAACTGACGAGGATCAACTAGAAGAAACAGTTTTATTAGGACATTCGTTTATATATTGTGTTGATGAGAGGTTTCTTCTATTTTAATGTGCTTAATTAATTCATTTATTTGGATCATTTTAAAGACAATATTTGATACATCATTTCGTTTTAAGTTCGTAGAATTGACATGAATCCAGTGACTGAACAACAACTGATCATTTTGTTAACAAACAACAGGTGGTTTCGCCAAATCAATCATCATTCTTTTAATTAGTCATTTCGACTTCAATAAATGTTTCGGATAAAATAAATAAGATAATTTCTTTTAATTGTTTAGTTGCATTGGAATAATCATTTATTCCAATATTCCAATATTTTTTTTCTATTATTTCTTTTTAGAAAATACTGTAATGAAATTCCTAATATTCAATGTTAAAAAAAGCCGTTGTTGTTACTGATAAAAAGAAAAGCATTCAAACATTCTAAATATTCATTAGAATTCATGATTTTCCAGTATATACAGAGGGGTGCACAACTATGTACTCGCTCTTTGATAATAAATATCTCGGGAAAAAAATGACATAGAAATACAATTCTTGCGCCGTAGTGTAGTTCAATAATTACTCAACAGATTGCAATGGTCACACGAGTCATTGTAGGTGTTCGAAGTGACCACCATCAATGGCAGTACAGCGTCGATGTCAGTGTGTTCGGTGTGATAGCTGCGCACGATGCTTTGATGGATTCTCGTAGCACTTCCAGTGTAGCTGGCTTTTGCCCATAAACTTCATTCTTCAAGATCCCCCACAGGTAAGTCTAGGGGTGTAAGTCCTTCAAGTCCAGGGGTGTTAGGTCTGGAGACCGTGATGGATACTCAATGGCACCTCTGCGACCTATCCATCGTTCAGGTACAGTGGCATCCAAGTACGCCCTGACATCGCGAAGGTAGTTAGATGGAGCACCATCTTGCTGTAGATAAAACACCTCATCGCCAAACATCTCTCGAATGGCAGAGAAAATCGATGTTTACAGCGTATGGAGATACGTATCACCAGTTATAGTAGCTTCAAAAAAGAAAGGGCCGATCAATCCGCGAGATGATAGACCATACCACACATTAACACCTGGTAGATTCACTTCCTTGTCTACGTGAACGTGTGGATTGACAGGAACCCAATACACACAATTGTAACAGTTTACAATATCGTTAAGTTTGAACTGCGCCTCATCAGACCAGACACATTTCCCTGCAAAATCCTCATCATTGATCTACATTATAAACTACACTATGGCGCAAGAATTGTACATCTATGTCATTTTGTTCATATTCATTATCAAAGCATGAGTACATTGTTCCAGAACATTCAATATACAGAGACCCCTCTGTATATATTGCTACTTTCAGAATAATCACCCAAAAATCGGTTCGTTCTTTCTGCATAAATACTTCTTCCAATCAAATGATATTGACGCACAGGTAAGTGTCGAATAGGATCTTTAGCCAACAGGAGAATATACTACATATGTACAGTATACTCTCGATATCTCGAACTTCGATATTTCAAAAACCTTGATATGTCGAAAAATTATTTTCCCCCTTGATATTACATATTCATCTAATGTTAATTTTAATTCTTATGTAGACGAATTTTCACTCAAAACCTTGTTGTGTCGAATATTTTTCGAAGTAAAAAATGAATTTTCCGAAAATTCGCCGTTCAGTTGTGTCAAAGCAAAGAGAGGTATTTTTCCAAGAATCTCTTACACTCAATAATGTATTTTCGAATACTTTTAAACATTAAAATCATTGCTGTATTTAGACTTATTGTTAACTATCATTACATATTTATACTTATTCTCATCTATCAAGATTCTAATTTTTAGAATAATATTCCGTATCTTGTGTTTTTACGTGAATTTTTATGTTTTGGTTATGATCTTGTTATTTCAAAAACTCGCTATCTCGAATTTTTTTTAGCGTCCCTTCGACTTCGAGATATCGAGAGTATACACGAGTATATATACACAGAGATAGTACAGTTTGCTTTGCATATCCATTTTACTATAAATATATAGCTATATAGAGCTATATATATTTACATTCATATAGCTGTATAGATTTTACTAAAATACCATGGACGAATACAGGAGGATGAAGAGGGTGAACTGACACTCGAAAATTTATTTTGATTGGAAGGGCGATTTCCTAACTTGGTCTCTCTCTCTCTCTCTCTCTCACACACACACACACAAGGAAAAAAAAAAACAAAACAAAAACCCAATACACGTTCCATACTTGTTTCGATAGAAACAATATAACAGACACATGATAGAAATCTAGATCGCGGAAGCAACGACCCTATATCTTTGTGGTAGAGAAGAAAACTTCGATATGATATCGGATGGTTTTGTGGTTTGCGATCCTTAATGGGTGCGTCACAAATAACGAAATATAAAAAAAAAAAAAAACAAGTTAGAGCAAGGGGAAGAAAAAATAATGATCCTCTCGCATCACAGCTACAAAAAAAAAGAATGAAGAGAAACCTATCTACAAGAGTTGTAAGAAAAGGAGAGGCATCCATTAATGGGCTCGAAGAAAGCGCATTCGATATTTTAAATTGTAAGGTTTCGTGCGATGTTGCACAGATTTTTAGAAAAAAAACGTATATTTTATGTTAATATACATTTTAAGATGATGCAGAAAAGGAAGAAATGTATAATTACATTTAGTTTGGATAGCTACTGAATATGGAGTGAAATTAATGATAGATTCAAGTCAGATGGAAAAATCTGTGTTAAGAAACTTGTAAGGCTTAAAAATAAAAATATTAAACAGTCTTACTTGAAGAGTTTCTTATGATGAAGTAAAAAGTTCTACTTTCAAAACTCTCGTATCTATCCATGAAGATGTCCAAAAGAGAAGGAAAATCGTAAATGAGAGGATGAAACCAATCCTTCTATCTAAAGAAACCTAGGAATAAGGTTGACAGGAGCTAAGAAACCTAAGTTTTTCTAGGAATAAAACGTTTATTAACATTAAAGAAAACGTTGAATATTTTGTACTGAAAATTTTGTAGGTGTCATCATGAAGAATATTTTTTGATGGCAAAAGAAACATGAAACAATTATTATTAATCTTTTCTTCAATGAAAACTATTGAAAAATGAATTTATTGGATGTTTTATTGTATCTCTTCTTTGAAGAGCAAAGCGTTGAAATAAATAAACAACTACGTTATCTATAAATAGTATTCGGAAGATTAGCTTAATTTTTTTTTTTTATATTATCAATTTAAGAAAATCTTTCGAAAAATTTTGGAATAATTAGAAAAAATAGTTTAAATCCTGGAATTCGGACGTGGAATTTTGTTGGAAATTTACCAATACCAATCTATATATAAAAGGCAAAACCCACTCCCTCACTCATCAACGCAGTCAAAACTGCTGAACCTCGGAACTTGAAATTTTCGGGATAGGTTCCCTTTATGATATAGGTGTTCACTAAGAAAGGATATTGAAAAATACCATCCCTAAGGAGTGTAAACGTGGGAGGGGAGGAAGTTTCTTGAAGGTTATTTAAATCTCGGAAACAGTTTGAGCTAGAAACACGAAATTCACATGAGTGTTCTTCGTCAAAATCAAAATAATCCGTATTCGACGAATTTTCGATATTGGCGTCCTAGGAGATGTATACCAAGTGGGGGAAGACTTTATTGAAATCGCCATATATCCACCTACAGAACAATTGAATCTAAAATCTTGTTGTTGCTTAATAGCGCCACAGATTAACCTGGGTGCGACAATTGGAACTTAAAATATTGATTTACATAATAACGCCACGTATTAATCTAAAACAATGGGGTGCAAATGGGAGAATGTTCAGGGGATGGGCAAACATTGCTGAAGGATACTTCTACAAGGTTTTCGGTATAGACATAAATTCGTAATGATCACATGTATTTTTACGAACTGGGGGCAGGTTTGAGGAGCAGGAGAGAAAGTGGTGGAAAGTCTTATATTCCCCGATCTCTAAATTAAATTCATACCTAGGGATCTCGAGTTACAAAATTTAAATGTAACATTAATTTGTACCTATCATATGATTTTTGTACCAATTGAGAAGGTTTGGAAGTGATCTCATAATTTTAATTCCGTTTTCATTCACATCATCGACCCGTAAAAAGAACGGGAATTTTGATATTCTTATTATATACGATAACAGTCGTCTTAATGATACGTAAAGACTACTTTTCGTAACTACTTTGATTTTCTTTTCTGTTTTCTTGCATCTATTTCATCTATTACGTTCTTTTTTTTAGAGACTGACTTTCCATTTTCGTGAAGCAATGTTTTGCCTGAAAATAGAACACAACCACTAAAACAGGTAAATTTACCTTTCTTATCTATTCGCTAACCACAGGCAAAAGATGCAGATCGTTCTTTTACGTTTCCTTTAACCATAAATGAAAATCCAATTCTTACATTGAGATAAAAAAACATTTCCCTTCTTTTCTTATTCGAAGGGGATTCCTCTTCGAAGGGGATTTTGCTACTTAACAAATATCTAGAAATAGTAAAAACGTTTCATCAAATTACACTTAGATATTAGTGGTCATATTGTTTTTAGAACAATTTCTGTATGATTTAAATATCAACAGATTTGATATACGTAATACTAATCTGAAGTTGCTTATGCTGTATTTGAACCTTTTGCATGTAGTTTTATCATTTAATTATAGAAATTACAAACCATTAAGTTTTTTTTAATGATAAGTCAATTTCATTAATAAAATTTAATCTGCATGATTTCTATTTTGCCAGTCATCTACAACGGTAGTGAGACAGCAGCAAATGAACTCCTGACCTCAGGGTGAAAGAATATGGCGCCAAGAATCATCACCCTATCAACCCAATACGTTTCCAATTTCCTGATATCTCCGTTTCTTCGATCAAATAATTACGCTTGTAATTGAATTTCATTGGGAAAAAAATTAAGAGGATTACCACTTCTCCATAATCCTTTAATCCTGCTTAATTCAAACATTATTCCTTTGAGCCAATAGATCTTTTATCCTGTTATTTAAACCTGTCAGTTTGTTTAACTTATGGGTGAAATGATTTTCCATTTCTATAAAACAATGGGAAAGTTACACATCTTTGTCACGGACATCTACTGGATTTTTCTTTAAAATAATGTAAAAAGTAAAGAGAAAAGAAAATGTAAATCTTTTGATTCTTTCAATCTTCAAACAGCTTAAGGTTCCAGAATCAGCGTTTTCTTTTACTTTATCTTATCAATTTAAAAATAATGCATTTAATATTTAGATTTTTTCATATTCATTTCTTCATACTTAAAAATAATAAGTCAAATAAGAAATTTAACGTGCTGTGAGAATACTTAAACAATCAAAACAAGAAACAAATTCAGCATCTGAATAGAATTGCCTTTCGGAATCAATTATCGAAAGGAATTGTTGTTTATCGGGGAAGGCGGATTGGGCGGATTAAATCCCTTGAAGGACGAAACGGCCGTTCCCAATTCCTTTGGAACAGGTAACATGCAGCCAATGATATTTTCCGTCTTCCCAAACGCTGGCAACGTACGGTGGACAATCTTGGAGATTACTTGGAGGGATGTTAGCAATGTATATTGAGCCTTCTTATGTTTCTTTTTCTTCCTTAGCTGCACTGTACTGCTTTATTAAACGATGATTTCCAAATATGTTTTTTTCATTTGCTCCCATGACGTTCATCCACTGACTCAGGCTTTGTTAGTGGTGTTAATCAGAAGCATATACAAAAAAGCTTTCAAACATATATTCTGGAATTGCAGTGATGCGGCATGTAAAAGTTGCCATGACTTCCATAGCGGCCCATTTATAACTTATATACAGTAAACTCCCGATTATCCGCGGGCGGATTATCTGCGGACCAGTTTCCAGTTTGTTTTTATTTTGTTTTTTCCCATTTTTACTGTACAATAAATTACGGAATCAACAAACATTTCGTAAATCTAGAATAAGGTAAACAATAAAAGAGGCAGATTTAGCTACGTACAAGTAGGTGTTTTTTTTGTGTTACGATAAGAAAAAACAAAAACAATTAATCGATTTTTTTGTTAAAAAGAAAGAAAATAAAGTAAAATAAAATAAAATACCTGTTTATAAAATAAAACATTCCTGAAAATAAAATACCTGTTTATTTACAAGTATGTACTGCCATTTTAATGTAAATACAACATTTTAAAAGCATTTTTGTATTGATTTTGTCCTTTTTTGTTCTATTTCGGATTATCCGCGGAATTCGCTTATCCGTGGTTGCCGCGCCACCCAACTTCGCGGATTTACTGTATATAAAAAAAAACAGGGAATCAAAAATACGGGGACAAACTATTCCCCTACCAAATGAAGTAAAAAAGATCAGATAAACATATGACCGGAAGTGCATAATTGCTGAGTTATTTCAATCCAAAGAAACGAAGTCAGACGACAATGGAAACAATGGACATAAACAGTAACTTAATTGGTAGTTCGTAGCTCGTACAATACCACAATGTCATATTATACGGTAGTGTAATTCAGTAATGCTTTTAATAAAGATATGGGTATGGGAACCCGCCCCCGCAGTTTGTCCCCCTCTTTTAGATTCACCTTGCCCATTCACTGACTATTTAATTGAAAGTGGACACCTGTCCACTTTCAATTAAGTAGTCAGTGGAACAACTCATGCAAATTCGGGCAGTAATTTGAATATATTCGTTATAAAACAACACTATCATGTGTAGTTGGAGTCATTTGGCGTCTAACCACGTGCTGAGGTAAAATGCCACCATCAAAGCAGTTGAGCGATTTTCAACGTGGAATAGAAATAGACTGCCACATTAGTGGCCAGAGTGTGCGAGCCATAGGAGCGACACTGAACCTGCCAAAATCGATCGTGGATGCTATTATCCCGAAGTGGAAACGTGAAGGAGTGGAAACACGACGTCGTGGAGGTGGTCGAGCCCGCATAGATAGAAACCGGAGGGCCCTGAAGCCCTCCGGTAAGTTAGAACAGGGCTGTCTCAGCGAAACAACGGCGGCAGGACTTCCAGCAAGCAACGGGCACAACTGTCTGTACCATGACGATTCATCGGGAGCTCCATGCTTTAGGGTACACCGGTCGGGCTGCCGCCCACAAGCCTAACATCACTCCTGTAAACGCCCAACGTCGTGTGGCCCGGTGTAAAGACCGACAGTTTTGGTCGATGGACCGCTGGAAGATCATTATGTGGAGCGACGAATCACGCTTCACACACTACCGATCGGATGGACATACCTGGGTGTGGCGTTTGCCAGAGGAGTGGCTGCAACCCGAGTGTGTCATCCCAACAGTGAAGTTTGACAGTGGTGGTGTGATGGTGTGGTCGTGTTTCTCCTGGTTTGGACCAGGAGATTGAGGTGAACATGGTATCCACACGGTTTCTGGACGTTCTATACAATTCCATGCTACCTTGTGGTCGCAGTTCGGTGAAGGGTCATTTGTGTTCCAGCACAACAATGCGCCGTGCCCCTAAGGTCCGTGTTGTCAGCGCCTGATTTCCGGAGAATAATGTTCAGGAACTTCAGTGACCCGCCCAGAGTCCGGATCTCAACCCTAAACATCTGTGGGATGAATTGGAGCGTTGGATTCGTGCGCCGTCCGATGCGACCGCAAACACGCATCCAACTTGTGCTGGCTTTGTAGGAGGAGTGGGCAAAAATACCGTTGCTTGCTATCAGAAACTGGTGGAGAGCATTCAACGGCGTGTGGATGCTATGCTTAGGGCAAAAGGCCACATTACGCAGTATTAGACACGCTGTAAATAAAGCATCTGTTCCATACCACAGGTGTCCACTTTCAATTGAGCATGCAGTAACTCATATATAAATAAATTGCTTTATTGAAACCTTCAGGTCAGTCGCCATTTAAAGAAATTTTAAAGCCTATAATGTTAAAAAAGAAGAAAAACTATCTGATTTACTAATTTGATTTTTGTATTTAATTTTTCAAGCACTATCTTACGTCTGATTAGTTGAGAACAAAATCAAACTTTTTGGGAAATATAGTAAACCCGCGATAATCCGGCACTCGACAGTCCGGGAGACCCGATAGTCCGGCTGGCATCACAAATAGAGGGTTGCCAGATTTTTTCTCCCTGATATACTAAAACTAAAACATTATCGTATTTTTTAAAAAGTTGTACGAAAATTATCATACACTACGCTGTTGGTCTAAAACTACCACGATAATGACAATAAAAAGATACGTTTAACGGTGTAAAATTATAAGTTGCATTCTATTATTCAGTTAAGAGTTAAGTGAAACAACTAGTTTAACTAAAAAGAATGCGTATTCTATGTTGTTAACCTATAGCGAGGATAATTCAAATGTAAGATAAGAAGGAAGGTAAGATTTAGCTTATATTTATTTATATACCCTTGTTTAAAACAGGGTTTTAAAAATGGCCTTGGTAATACCGCTTATTTGATAATCTGGCATTGACAGATCCCCGAGCATGTCGGATTATCAAGGTCCTTCTGTAAACTGATTACGGCTTCAATATCAATAATTAACTACTGGTTGCGACCCGTGAAATATTCACGGAAGTAAAACAAATTCCACATTTTTGAAAAACACAAGATTGAAAAAGATGTTCTAAGCTAATTTTTTAGAAGCCATGACTTCCACAACAGCCCATATGTAATTTGAATATTGGCTTATTTGTTAAAATAATATTATAATATTGTTAAAATAAAAAAAATAAAAAAATTGATTTACCACTTTCATAGTAGCCAGCGCTGCGGTTTCTCATTATGAAACAAAATGGCAACCTGCTGCCCTAAAAGAATAGATTCGTCGAAATTGAGGTAATATTAACGGAAGTAAACCAAATGCCACATTTTTGAAATACCCTGAAATTTTTGAAAAACACAAGATTGAAGAAGATGTTCTAAGCTCATTTTTTAAAAGCCATGACTTCGGCAACAGCCCACATATAATTTGAATGACTAAAAGACTAAGCCAAATTTTTTTAAAATAAAAGAAAGTAAAAAATTGATTTACCAGTTTCAACAATAACAATAACGGATGTCCAACAGCCAATACCAATAATCCTGTCTGGACAACAATGACGGTACGTGCATCGTCATTGTCTCCTACTTGTTGATTAGTGAGCGAGTGACTCCACAACCGAAATTATGTAAAACCGAGGTTTTACAAACTCTCTGATAAATTTTGACGATGAACTTCATGCACTTCAGTGTAAACTTCATTTATGTGGGAAAGAAAATCTCAATACGCTGATAGTAATTATGTAATCGCGATTCGTCGTGGTGAAGTGGAGAAAATAGTAGAGACGCCATCTTTAAACATCTTTAAACACGGGCGTGACGTGTTTCAATCAACGTGTTCCAACGCTGCACTGTTATTGGTTAATTCAAATTACAAATTTACAAAACTACAAATCTACAAATTTACAAAGATCGTACAACTTTTGCCTATTAATAGGATGCCTAACTTTTTCTTTCATATCATGAACAAGAAATTTTATTTCAGAATTTTTATATTTCTACATAAATAATGTTAAATAACATTTATATAAAGGAAAGCGAATAGGATTGTATTATTAAACTTTCCTTTTTCTATGAAGAGATAATATGGGTTTTCTAAAATATGGCATTTAAATGGCAATAATTATAACAATTAATTCTAAATTTGAAGTACAAATATATTTTCACATCTTCGATAAAATTTTACATAAAATTCGAGAAGAAAATAGTAAGTCATGGCACTGTTTTACGATAAATTTCAAACAGTTTCGACTATCTTAGGAGTTTTTATCTATTGCATCTGGTGTTGACCAAACTCGTCTGTAGCAACCCTGCCCCTGAGTTGCACGCACAGCTGAAGGCAGAGGCAACACCTCAGCTATTGTACTGCCTGTCAGCTTCCTCTACCTACGCTCTTTCAGCTTTTACGTGCGCCCTATAATGAATGGCAATCCGATGGCAATTTACGCTATTCTTATGATCTAACGCTAAATCATAGCAACTTTCAATGTTATCTCCTTTCTATTAAGTTCAATCAGCTTTCGTTGATGATAAAGGATGAACCCAATATTCATCAAGTTCCAAGGAAAAAGAAAAAAAAGACGAGCCAGTTATTTCAAGAATTAGATCGCTAGGAATTCTAATAATGCGTTCTTAAATTTAAAAAAACGTAAATTGTAATATA
>JAFIDM010003189.1:2995737-3038548 GCA_023159025.1 Thereuonema tuberculata | reverse complement strand
ATAAAATGAATTTCAATAATAATGAATAAATAATAACATGAAAATATAACTCTTAAATGTTTGACGATTTTATATAAAAAGTTTCAGATTTTAATGAGCAGTAGTTTAAAAGATATGGGGCGGTGAAAACCACCAGAACTTTATGAATCACCCGGTATATATATATTTTTTAAGTTCCAAAAATTACATCCAATTGATGACAGGAGGAGCGGTTCGCTTCAATTAGGTACTCCATGATCTATGTTCTGTTTGTGTTTAGGATAATCCCTGAAACAAATAAGAGAGAAAAACAACTTTTCGTTTATTGTGCTTCATTTACTTATTGAACATTCAATAGTAATAATCTTAGATAATATTTTGTGTTTTAAGAGTAATTTTAATTGTCAGGCGGTTTTTTTGTTGTTTTGTTTTGTATTTTTAAATAATTGCAAAAATCTGGTTAAAGAAAAAAGAAGAAATAATGTTTAAAGTGCTGACCTTACATAGCAAATATCAATGGTACGAATTTAAGTTAGCTTGGTGTTCTTGCTGCACGATAGATGGCGCAGAAGGCAATTTCTGTAATCTTTTGTGATTTTCTGACCAGAACGATTGTAACGTCCTAAAAATACGGAAAATTACAACTCATGGCTCCAACCATAAAACCCAGATTGGTGAAGATCAAAGGTACAACCTTTCAAGAAATACATCTTATAGACTTGGTTTCAAAATCAGAGTGAGCCTCGAGCTTTAAGAATGGTTTCTGATGTAAAAGTTTCTGGATCATTTCTCTTATAAAACTTTTGTTTTAAATAGTTTCTATATATTTTCTTCATTTACTTTAATTTTTAATCTATATTACTAAATCTTTTTTTTTCTCTTTCTCTCTTTGAGAATGGAAAATAGAAATAACTTTTACAATGAAACGTCCGCGACGGGAATCGAACCTGCAACCTTCTGATCCGATGTCAGACGTCTTATCCATTTGTCCACGGGGACTACAACACACTTTATATTGTTTTTTGACTTATATTTCCTTCCCCTTCCCCCATCAATAATGAATGTATTCAGCCTTTTTTTTTTTTTTAATCTCAAGATTGTTTATTTATTTCCGATCCGTCTATTTATTTGTAATTCGAAAATGACAATTAGAACTACAATTGCCGAAACGTTGCAATATTTTAAATATAATATTCTTCCTTAACCAAATTGTATGTGATATAGAAAAACAAGTGCGTATACACGGAGGATGGCCTAGTTTATCAGTAAAATAAAACATAAAATTTATCACAGATTAAAATGTGAGAAAGAAAAGACAGTTATGAAAATGGTAATAAAAGAAAAAAAGACAAATTATCACTAAATGAAAGAAAAAAAACCCACTGACGTTTAGTATCTGTTTGCAGACAAAGAATGCAGGATTGTTTCAGTAATTTTAGAAGTCCATCCACCCTTGTAGTAAATAAAAGATATCCAAAAACTCTTTTTATAATTTCTTAAAATTTTAATTTCTTCTTATTTTTCGTAATCCCATAAACTAAGGTCTTTCATCTTTATTTCTAAGTATTTTCTCCAGTGTCCGTGAAATCTTCAGTGAATTCAGTTCCATTTCTTGCCACCGCTGACCGCCACTCTCATAAATCAATCAGTTTATCGCCTGTGGTCAAGTCCAAGTCTATCGTGTCCAACTGAAAGGAAATGTATATGGAGATGAGAGACACGAACGTAAAAAAAAAAATCAATCGCAAAACTTGATGGTGGAATATATTCAGTTACAATGTCAACGCAGTCAGAAATGGGTTATGGGTCAAGGTCATCCTCTTCGTTCATATCAAGGCAAGAAGATTCGCTTTTTTTTCATCTTCTTCTGTTTCTTTAAAGTAGCAAAATTGTTAATAGGCCTTAGGATTATTAAATTGTAATATTAAACAATTTACTTTCATTTGAAGTATTCTTTTAGTCAAGGGTCGTTGTCCTCTTGATTTCAATGTCTCCTTCTCTATAAAATAACAGGAAGATACATTTTTTAGTCGATCAGATAAATAGATTGAAAAATGTAAGTGAGCCTCAATTCGTTGATTGCGAATCAAGTTCTTTCCAAAAAAAAAAAAAGTTGCAAAGCTAAAAGATTCCTAAGTGAATAACTTTTTTGACGATTATACAGTCCCTAATTTAAAAAAAAAAATCGCTTCACTTTAGGGCCAAACCATAATTATTACAGAGGCAGAAGTTCCCCTAAGAAACCGTAACGATAGAGTTTCAAAATTTCGATTAGGAGATAAAATAAATCGTTTAAAAATTATTAACTAAACTGATTCTTTACAATTACTTTTTATTTTACTATTGGTTACTTAGATCATCTAAACTATTTTTTTTTTCTCCTTCTTCTTTAGAATGTGGATCATTTCAGACCCATTTCCACACTTGAAATCCTTGTTCTCTATGTGATGGAATTGTGTTTCATCATTGTGCTCAGCAGCATCTATACATCAATGTACATTACACAACAGCTGCCATAGTATTAGAGTTATTAAACTTTTCAGTAAATTATAAGAATCAATAAATGATGTTATTATTTTTTTCAGTTGTTTATTCTTATTAACCTTCTATTGTTCTATTAACCTTCCAGTTGGTTGTTTTTGTTTCCGATTGCTTTATTTATAAAGAATAATCCTCATATCAAACCTAACACATGTTGAAGAAGCTTAAAAATATATCCATCTCATTCAACAGTAGTAGAAAAAAACTATGCAAATATTTAATTAAAACAAAAAATCTATTTAACGTTTATTTAATCTAGTTACGTTTTCCATTGATAGTGAAAAAATAACTTAAAAAACTATTATTTCCCTTAAACTCTATTATGATATAAAAAATTCTAGTTTTTGCCACTAGATAGCGCCACCATCACTGCCATCAGTCCCCTTTTTTTTTTTTTTTGCTGTTTTTGCTGAAACCTGAAAGGCCATAAAATAGATGCGGACTGAAATAAACAACTTTCGCTAATAATAATATTTCAGAAAAATAAGCCCATAACCATCTCTAAACAAGCGATGTTGAAAGGTTTTCTCCTTCAGTGATAAGCGATGAGGATTTGAAGAGAAAGGGATTTGATGGGGGTAAAAAGTAGGCGGCCTTTCTTTTCATTTCCGCTTCTATCTCTTGAACAGACAAGAAGGGGGAAGGGAGGGGGGGTATTGAAAGGGGAAATGTTGACGTAGGAGGAGGATAGGGTTGTTATTGTGGCAGAGTAAAGAAATCAAAAAATATGAAAAGAACCGAAAGAATTGCACGATTTTCAGATGGTGTTAAAAGATAGTAACTGTATAAAATAGAAATTAGAAACAAAATGGAAAATTTGTTTCGTTATAAACATTATTCATGAACCATTACAGATTTAAGGTAAATTGTGATTTGTAAAAATTATCATGAATTCAAAATAATAATAATAATCATAATAATGACAGATTCACTCTTAAAAGGTCTGAAATAATAGAACACGATTAGCAAGAGAAGTAAATCATAAATGTATTAAATATGAGAAATCCAATTCTAAAGAAATCAATTCAAATGTTTTATTAATTGTTAAAAACAATTGCCATTAGATTCAAAGCAGTTAAAGATTGAAAATCTATTCCTGTACAGGCCGAGGGAAATATAGGCTCCTAACGATACTCGACCAACGATGGATGCGCAACTGCAAAGAACCAAAAAAAAAATGTTGAGTCCTTCTGTAGATCGAACTGACGTCACAAACAAATCAGAACAGTATTTTTTTTTTACTTTTTTTTAAAATAAGACGCCAGTTTCCTTTTTTTTCTATTTTTATTTCATTTCTAATTTAGGTCTTTCTTCTTATTTGAGATAGCTAAGAACTGAATAATATCTATTAATATCAATGATTAACTTAAGACACTTACACTTACTTTATCAACTAAATTTTTTCAGGACTTAAAACTCAATTTGACTTAAAGCTGAAATCACTACATTTCAGGAATTTTTTTTTCCTTAAATATATAAAATACATCCACCCTCAGTTAACCATCCCAGAGTAGGTAAGATCAGTTTTAAACAGTTGAGACCACAATAATGAGGCTGTTAGTACTTCAATCGGACCCATTGGAATAATGTTAGGCATTTATTACCAAACTTTGTTCAATCGTTTTAGCAGATGCGCAGTTAAAATAATGTGGAATTGAAAGCTACGCATGTTCAGTCAACAAACTAATAACAGACTGTTTGAGGTCAGTTTTAATTTAAGTTAAGAGTGGGAGAACCTATAAAGCAAACAACACTTTTGGAAAGAATTAGCCTCGAACAATGGAGCTCAAAACTATTAATAAAATACAGAATGCTACAATAGTATCACTACGAGTTATTTAACTATTTCTGACTGAAAAGATAAAATGGGATGAATTTCTGAAGCTAACTATCTGACCTTGAATTCTGATAAAGAGTAATTATATTTCTTAAATAAAATTGAATTTAGATCTAAGAGAAGCCTCGAAAGCCAGTATAAAGACAGGCAGAAATAGCAATTCTTCTTCTCTAAGGCAAACGTGAATTAAGATGAAGAACCCTATGAGTCGAGCACAAGGGGCTTTTGTCAGCTGATGGTGGAACCATTGTTCGTAGCATTGCACCTGTACCAACCATCAGACGGACAGTCTGGCACCGTCGCGGGGGTGGGTTTCTCCCTCATTCATACATCTCTTTCCATTCACACGATCAACATCATCCCACGTATATTATAACCGTGGGGGTGCTAGAAATACTTGAGAACGATTTAATTGCGAACAGTTGGGTGGGTTTCATTTCAAGGAGGGAAGAGAGGATGAATTCATGTACAAAGTTAATTTAAATACCTACATTAAACAGCTCTATAATATTATTATCTATGTTAACATTCCTCTTATCCTTTGCTAACATTACTCATTTTGAAATGGTTATTTACTATTCTCTGTGAATTTGTAATTACTAATTCAACTGAACTAATACAAGTTTACTATTCCTTAAGATTTAAACATAAAAAGTTTATTTTAAACTTATTTTCAATTAAGTACCGCAGTTTTCGTAATTATTGTGTAAATCAAAATAAATTAAATATTATTGTCAATATAGAAAACAAATAATTATCTTTGTAGGACGGGGAAACATAAAATCAACTAAACAAAATTAAAACAAAGTAATTAATTATTAGAAATAAAGTTTCTTACAAACTGTCCTGATCGTAAATGCGATATATGCATAATACAATGGCATGTATTTCAGTGTAGTTGTATTTACTTCAGAACGAGATTATAAGCTGAAAACCAAGTGTTTCAAGCAGCAAGTATTCAAATATTCTATATTTTAATTACAGTAAACATGTAAATGTTGTTTTTGATTTGAATTCCTGGAAGTTTATTCAGAAATCTATAAGAATATTTCATTGATCCAGAAAAGGAACAATTTATTTCTATTGGATTCCATCTGCATTATTTTAACATAATAGTGGCTCTATTTTATCTGCAAATTATTTAATTGTTCGAAAATACTGTATTCGACCTTAACATATATCAATGATCATAGATAATTAGTTCTTATAATAAAGCAAATGTAATTCCTCCGAATTTATAGAAATCATTAGGGTTTCATTTATAGAAATTAGGGTTTCATAAATGTTTATTTTTAATTACATTTCTTTTTGGAATTGAAGATTAACATTATAACCAATGCGTCTTCAAGAACAAGTTGAAATTATTTCCTAAACAAATATATTACTTTGTAGAGAGTTTATTAAAAAGAAGAAGCAACGTTATATTTGTAGCTGCTGCGCATCTGAATTTCTGAGAATTTCTCTTGAGGATTTGCGAAAAAA
This sequence comes from Thereuonema tuberculata, assembly GCA_023159025.1. Classification (NCBI taxonomy): domain Eukaryota; kingdom Metazoa; phylum Arthropoda; class Chilopoda; order Scutigeromorpha; family Scutigeridae; genus Thereuonema; species Thereuonema tuberculata. The sequence continues at coordinate 3,032,709 of JAFIDM010003189.1, read as the reverse complement.
AGTTTTAAATTCTCTGATTTATCCAAGTTATTGAAATACCGTATTAGATTAGAAAGACCCAAGTCAAAAGGATAATACAGTATTTTATCTTGATAAAAAGTGTCGCCAACAAATGAACAAAACAAAATAAATTCTCTGGGCAAATGATGCGAAGAATTCTTATATCAAATGAATGAATCAAAAGAACGCAGCATTAGAATCTAATTGTCAATTAATAAATAGCCTATTACTAAAAACTCTTTATTAGAAAGTAATATTAAAGCTTTTTTGTGTAAGTTTTTTCTCAAGAAAACTTCCAAGGCATTTTTTTTAAAAAAAATTCCAAATGAAATAGAAACAATTCCAAATGAAATGAAGAGTGTTGAGGAGTCAAACAATTTAAAAGTTACTAAGATTTGAAATGGAAAATTCAAGTTGGCAAATGTCAGGCTCTTGGGAAAAACGCAAGAGGATGTTTGGAATTATTGGAAGCATTAACATTCGAAATGGTCAAACTTCCTTTTCGCCGTTAAGACACTGAAACTGAAGATTAAACAAATGTAAATTTATAGAAACGAAATAAAAGTGTCCTTCAGAAGAGTTTCACGAGTTTAAAAGTTGAAGCAACTTTAATTACGATTCCAAGGAAAGAAGAAAGTGATAAAATCAACCCTATGTCTATGAAATACAGCCTCATTTGTGTAAAGGGAATGGTCTTTAGGGAGTTTCCTTCACAGGAAAGTGGAGTGTCAGGATTTTACGCTGAACAAGTCATTTCCTGAAGGTGTGATACTGCAATGGACAAGGTTATTCTGCCTCGTCAAGGTTTATTCAGAATTTACACTTTAGGAAAATACAGAAAAAAAATTACAGAATAATTTATCAAAAATTACAGAAAATATAAAAAAACAAAAACAAATCTAAAAAAAAAAAATAATACTTTAATACTTTATTGAATTATGTATATCTAAACTATTCTATTTCATTAACTTAAGAATAACTTTATATTCAAATTTTATTTTAATTTCTTTATTTCTTATTTCTTATTATCTTAAGAAATTAAGAAATTAAAATAAAATTTGAATGTAAAGTTATTCTTAAGTTAATGAAGTAGAATAGTTATTAATTAATATTAATAATTAAGAAGAAAAAAAGATCAGATTGATGACAATAAAGAAGTTACTTTTTGAAAACGTTATAAACAGTTTCCTTAATGCCATTCAGGTCTGAAACTGGGTTCGAATCGCAGAGAGGGCATGGATGTTTCCTTTCTTTCCTTGTAAGTCCTATCTATTAAAATGATCCACACCCAGAAATGTTGGTTGGCGTCAGGAATGGCAATTGTTTGAGCAGAAGTCCCCAAGCACTGAGAATCAACTACATTAGAGAAGTCAGACGTTAGAGATAAATTTTTCCGCAGGCATTTTTCCTGCTCTCGTCCCATTCTGTTGTGTATTTTAAACAATCAATCCATGTTTCTATTGAAGTGAATATGTTTCTTTGCTATGGTCGCTTATTCATAATTTGATTTGGTAATTAAAAATTTCAGCAGGGGTTGAAAATTTTGAAAATTCTGCAAAAAAACAAGTGCCTGATGATTCTGAAAGAGCTTCAGAATGTCTTCACTGGCGACTATTTGGGATTGTTTTCTAAGTTTCTGATACTTCAATTATTTGACTTATTCTCCTGATTCTGTAGTTCGAATAAAAATGTTTATTGAAGTGAAACGAAAATACCATTGGGTGAAATTTATTTGGAACGAAAAGAATTACGGGAAGCAAAAACAGATTTAATGAAGTGGTTACACACGTTCAGTAACGAAAAAAACTGCATTTCATCCTTGTTTAGGGAAATATTCATGATAACCTTCAAGTTATGGCTCTCAGAAGTGGATTTCCATTCCTTTAATCTACCTGATCAATATCTAAATCAATATCAATAAATATTGTCATTTACAAGAAACAAATTTTAAAAATGTTCGCATAAACCAATGGTAACTTGAAATAAATCAGTAAGATATGAAATCAAGTACTAATTAAAACAGTGTAGTCATAAAGATCTGCTACTGAGATTAATAAAGAAAAAATACGAATCTATTATATTGGCTTTTTTTTCAATTATTATTCCATACAAAGGTCATTTGGAAAAACTATTCACTCACAGACTGGAACATCTAAATCATCTACAAATACGGAATACTCTGATGTCTCACTAACATTTGTACTAGTGCTTAACCTATATGAAGTAAATTGTACAAGGAGTTGATCAGAATACAGGCATTGGATATCGTATTACTGAATACGAAACTGCTGATAATGTAAACTGTTTTGTGAGTTTTTCATTTTACAACTTATTGGGAATTGCATCTGATATGGAACTGTAAAAAATGAAAACTTTTGTTATTTTTATCTGCTAAAACTAAAAAAAAAAAAAAAAAAAAAAAAAAACACAAGCAAGATCTTATTAGGGTTTTTGTCTGTGTTGTAGTTATGATCAAAAAGTTATACTGATTTTATTCAATTGTAATCGGTATGAGCTCAAATAAAAACTCATCCTCTATCCTGAAAGTCGCAAAAACTTAATTAAGGAAAGGTTGCTCAAGATGGGACAACTAAGACCAAACATTAAAAAAATAAATAAAAAAAAAACCTATAAATGACAATTGTATTTAAAGTAACAAAAATATTTATTAACTTTTGTCAGGTACACAAACAATTCCAGTTCTTTTTAATTGATAATTTCATGTTTTAAAATAATAATACTGTGTTCATAGCTTAGGAATCTTTTGGCGCGTATGATGGGACAGTACTGCTATAAATGCAATGAGGCATGAAATCATTCCGGCAAATAAAGTATAAAGAATTCGCACAAGTTACGTGTGTCCACTCTGTACACGTTGCGCATTCAATCCCATCTTCTACTGAAACTGTAGACGATACACCAATGATACAGTTCCAGTCCTTATCTGAATTTGTCCTTGCCCTTGGCTTTGCGTGAACTGGTTGTTGCTTATTAGCTTTTTCTTTTCCTTTGACTGTTTGATTTTTCTTCTTAGAAGCTTGCAATGATTTGTTGATAACAAGTTGCTTTTCATATGGAGAAGAGGTGAGAATTGTAGCTGATAGTCACCTTGGTGTTGCTTTCTTTTCCTTTGGCTTTAGAGATGGCACAGGCAATATGTCGGAAACATATAGGGCTTAATAACGTTTTGTGGTGTGGATGATTCTTGTGGTGAAGTTGTGGTGTTAGATGGGTTGTCAAAAGGGTTTGACGTAATTGATTCCTTAGGGGTCACAGTAGGAAATTCAGTCAGTCCATTACTGGTACGGTTCATGTTATTTGCAGCTATTTACAGTTTCGAGTGGTACTATTGGATTGGCCTGTTCAGTGCTAATGGAAGGTGTAAACTCATGCTCTTCAAATATATTTCTGTTAAAAGGCCACAAAGTGCATTTACAGCAACAACGATTGTGCTGGCTTTACCAGAAGCTTCTGCAACTGCTCTGGCCGCATGAAATTCTGTAAAAATCCGTCGAAGGTTGAGAAAATTGCTCCAAATATTGATCGTACTAAGTTTGCAATGGTTTAGAGAATGCTACATCCAGTGGTTGCAATCGACAAATAGTATTTAGCGATAGACATAGCGTTATGATGTCATTTTCAATGGCTAAGTCTATCAGTTCACAGTTCCAAGATGGCAAATCAGAATTAATAGTCATCTCGCATGATGCAATTCACGTTTGTCGAAACTAAAGTGTAGCCATCCCCCAATCTATAAAACTTTACTTTCATTAGAATTAAAAAATACTTAAATCCTTACATTAAAGTATGTGAAAATACTTTAATTTACCATATATTGTAGATTGTTTTATTTTATTCAGTATCCCACTTTGACTTCCTATAAATTCATAGAATCGAAAACCTCATACCAATATTTTAATGAATTTAATTGTTCTAGTCCCATCTTAGGAAGCCTTCCCCTATATAACTGATATGAAACCGTATTTACTTTTATAAAATGTTAACCCATGCTAAGAAATCTCCGAATTACAAACTGTAACCAGGAGCATCTAAGGTGGAATTTAATTATTGTCAAATCCTTAGTTACAAAAAGTTATCTTTCAAACAAATTAAATGACACAATCTTAAAAAATATTTAAAAATGTTTATTTTTTTATTTGTAGGTGAAATCATGTCTACTCCTTTTTTTGTAGTATTATCAAATTTCAAGAGTTGAATTTCAAGTTATATTTGATGTACAACAGGAAACCTGATATTTCATTTCAAATTTCCACGGATGTCTTTTTGGAAAGAATTAATTTTGACTTCGATTTAATAACAGAGGCTCATTTCATGACTTAATTCCGACGCCCAAACGAGTAATTCACTGGCTGGGATGAGTCACAAGGGCGAGTCGATGGCGAAGAGGTGTATTTATGTATGTATTCGAGCAGATGGAATGTGGCAGGTGCCGACGTAGAATAACCTTAAGTTCAGACGAAAAAGTTCATGACTCCAAGATCTCTTCTTCCATAAGGAATGTCAAGATCACAAGAACCTTCGTCAATTCTCATCTTCTTTAAAACACGATGGGGAAAAAAAAGACTTCAACGTTCGTTTGATGTTTGATTGAAAATAAAATAGAATTTTTTTTAACTTTATTTCATTAGAATAATAATGATGTTTGTTTTAGAAGAAATCAAAGACCTATTGTAGACAATTTAAGAATAATTTCTACTTTCAATTAAAGTATCCCAACAAATTAAAACGGTGTTGCTGATATTGGAACTGAAATACGATAAAATTTATTAATAATCAGTCCATACTTTGGTATTTAACTATAGTGATTTTTAATTATTGTTATATCGAATGGAAATTAAGTAAGTCCATCCTTAACAGCTACAACATCACACAGCTATTATTGTTACTGTATCTATGCAATTTAATTTTGAATTCAATATTTCTAATGTGAAGAAAAGGTGAAAATGTAATTATACCCTTGGAATTAAACTGGCTCTTTATTAACTAGCAATATGAGATTTAAAAAAAAAAGTAAATAATAATTTTCTAAATAAAAAAGATTCTTTCGTTTTGAATTCAAAACATTTGTTTTCTTTTAGGAATTAACATAAGGAAATAAGAAATAAAAATAGAAGAATGAAGGAGATGAAGGTGGAGTCGAGGAAAAAATATGAAGATCGTCTAGACATTGTACTGAGCCCTACCTAGTAGGAAATATTTTATGAACAACTAGGCCATGTCCCTGTCTCCCCCTGGTAAGTATGAGATAATCCAAGAAGAATCGATTCCAAGCGGTTATGGCAACAAGTGGTGTTTTATTCCTTTTTGAATGAACTCATTTTTTGATAGCAAGCGAACAAATAGAATAAAAATAGGATTGGATATTGGGAGACCAGCAGTAATCCAATGGTTAGCGTTCCTGACTGCGAGGACGAAGGTTCGAATCCCATGCAACGCGAAAAAAATTTTTAAAAAAATGAAAATTTTATAATCTGACTTACTCAGCAAAGGAAACTAATAATTAACAATTTCGCCGGACAGACAGACAGAGAAATAATAGGTTTTAGTAATATAGATTTCATTTCCAAAGATTAAATGATTAACTTATACAGGATTAAATCGATTTCAAATCAATCATCATTATCAGTTTTACAGCGGATATTCTACAAAAGCAATTAAATAATAAAAACCACTTTTAAGATATTCTGAATATTTCATTTTAACTGCTTGCTTTCTTTTAATATAATAGTGATAGTTTACAACTTATCATTTAATTGATAATAATTTTATTACATATGTATTTATAACTTACTATTAGGTTATTATAAATTAATGCACCATGTATAACAGTCTCAACATTGTTCAAACAAATTGCGTAAAAGCGTAGACAATAAAAAGGAGAAATCGGTAACTGCCTCTTTATAACTAAGTTGTAAAATCTTCGCCGAATCTGTATAGATTGTGTGGATTATTTATAATGTTGTAAATTGAATTTTTGGATAATTGTTTTACATTAAAGTTTCTAATTTTCAAATTAGCAAATTTTCTTTAAAGATATTTCAACGCCATTCAGTTTTCATTCACTTATAAATTAAAAATAAACAACAAACGTAAGGGTTTTTTTTTAACAAACAATTTTTTTAAATCGTATTTCTGGATTTCTATATACAATTTATTGACAGGTATTTAAGAATATTCTTGATTTTATAATATAAGATAATAAAAAAGCAATTAAAATGAGCTTATAAAAGAGCTCAGAATAATTGTGGTAAAACATTCTGACATGGGTTTTCACTTTTCAGTTTTCTTTTTCTTCTCTCAATAGAGAAACGAAATGAATAAACAAATGCGGACAGAAAATGTGAACGATACATGTTCTGTCATCTCGAGGTCATAGGAAATGTGTTCGTTCTATTAATGAGGGTAATTAATTCTCGAATGTCATCCCTCATGAATCTTACTTTAAAGAAGAGGACCCTTGAGATCTTAGAAGGATCTGTTTAATGTTAAACTTACTTATTTCCATCAACAGAGTCTAAATAACATTTGAACAAAACAATGTTTATTTCACGAAGATGAAACCTTATTTCCCGAAGATTTCAAACAGTGAAACTATTTGGAAACAAAAATAAGAGGATCTTTATTTCTCAAGAATCGACACTTCTATTAGAAACGGCTGTTCTTTTTTTTAATATCTCTCCAATTTTTAACTTCCATTTGAGTTATATTCTCTGGTATCTATTAACAGTAAACGGTAAAGCCTTATTTTTATTTCGAACAATAAAAACATCAGCTTCTGTGAGTTGATAAAGAATTGTCGGCAATGATAAATTAAAAGAAAAATTATTAGACTTTCAATTGTATTGTTTAGACAATTTTTTAAAAATTTTGTTTGTAAAGTTGACTGTTTCTGTCGACTGACTCAGCCAAAGCAATAAACAATATCTTTCAAAACATTGATCTATGTCGTATGTTTCAACTATCATCCGTTTTCTTTAGTAAATACCGAATTTTATTAACTATCATGAATAAAGTTGCCAAAGGTGTTATTCAATTCTAATCTATTCGAGATAACATTGAGCCATCCAATAGCAATGATGGCTGTGAATTCAAAACGATGCGAATTAGAACAATATAGATATTTATTTAATGTATATGTATTTTTTTTTTCCTGATACATGACTTTTTTATTTTGCTTGCGATATCATTCTTGTAGCTCTTAGTCTATGAGATTTAATAATAATACAGTATACTCTCGATATCACGAAGTCGAAGGAACGCTAAAAAAAATTCGAGATAGTGAGTTTTCGAGATAACAAGATCATAACCAAAACAAAAATTCACGTAAAAACACAAGATACGGAATAATATCCTAAAAATTAGAGTCTTGATAGATGAGTATAAGTATAAATATGTATTGATAGTTGACAATAAGTTTAAATACAGCAATGATAATTTTAATTTTTAAAAATAGTCGAAAATAATTATATTAAATTGAAAAGAATTAGTAAAATACAATGAACTTACATTGCTAGAATTAAAAAGAAAACCCTCAGAGAGATAATGAAGGGTGTGAGAGATTCTTGGAAAAATAACCTCTGTTTGTTTCGACATAACTGCGATTTTTCAAAAATTCATTTTTTACTTCGAAAAATATTCAACATAGGTTTTGAGTGAAAACTCTTCGATATAAGAATTAAAATTAACATTAGATGAATATGTAATATCAAGGGGAAAAATAATTTTTCGACATATCAAGGTTTTCGAGATATCGAAGTTCGAGATATCGAGAGCATACTGTAAAAGAAAAATCAAAAATCATCACCAACACATCTGACAAATATGAGTAGATCATCCTTCCAGCTCAGTCACTGATGGAAATATTTTAAGTATGAATAAACATTCGTTAGTGTTTACTTCCATTGCGATGGTAAGGATTGGTCTTTGTTAGACAGAAATCCCGGAATACGAAGCTGCATTCCTCCGGCTTTCCAAACATAATTTGCTATCTGGAGCGGCATCTGCCAAAAGGATTGGTCTAATGGAATAACTCTGCCTGCGCCGCTGTAAAAATCAACTTCTGCGGTTGTCAGATCTCGAAAGACGGTTGTTGGGGCTGAGTACTCCAATATACCCTTACGTAAATGATACAGTTTAAAGAGGGGAGGGGGAGAACCTCCTTCTGAATAAGAGCCAATTACTCTGGTGGGAAAGATTCAATGAAAGTAGTTGGGTGAGGTCAACCGTAGCGAGAGGTTATCAGAGAGATCCTTTGGTCAATGTGGGAGCACATCCCCAGGCCAGAATAGACTCACCCACAGCCGCATCTGTCGACTGCATAATGAAACATACACACACAAAAAAAGATAGAAGACTTTTCAACATTTTTTTTAAAGTTGAGTGGAATTTTTAAATTCATTATTTAATTAAATTCAAAGTCATGCAAATAATAATCATCTTTCTTTTTTAGTTTAAAAAAAATCCCGTTGATTTATGAGGGTGATTTGCCTCCAATGGAGACAGACACGTAACCAGGGGGTTCCTCGGGGGCTGAAGCCCCTCCTGAAATTTTAACAAAGAAAAATATCTCTCAAGAGTTGAAATCATAGGAACTAGTCATATCAATGCAAAATATTCGCTTCTTACAACATCCACGGGAAGACAGTTAATGAGAGTGCTGTTCTTACTATGACCCACCAGAACACGGCACTTTTAAACTCTCGAAAGAAAATTCTTACTACGGGTCTGAATATACATATACTATTCAGAAAAATACTTTCATGGAAGACAGTCACCACAAAACCAAATTCCTCTTCGTACAAATCCATTCCTTCTCGATATTTCCATTCGGATTATTTCGAAATAAAAAATAGCAGATTAGAAATATGTTTTATAAATTTTCTACCAATTTTAATACTAAATATTAATAACGACAAAATCAATTGACTTCAAATCATTATTGTATCAATTATGTTACAGATTTACTTTTGTTAAAGCTTACAATTGGAAAATAAATATAAAATAAATTCTGTTGTAAATTAGAGGTATTTTTTGATTTGCTGAATCCGTGTCCGTAACATCATGATTACCATTTTTTACAGATATGTCTTCAAAGATACCAGTTCTTCAAAGTGTAGTATTATTATTATTCATAAATAAACTAACTTAAAAAATTACATATAAGATTATTGATTAAAGAACCTTAAAGTTCATCCAGTGTAGATTTAAAGTATCTTGAGTAATTATTCATAGCTGTTTATTCAGAGTTTCATTTACTGAATTTCTTTGTACTATTTTCTCAAAACGTTTAAACGGTCCCCGGGTTACGAATGACTCGACTTACGAACTCCATACTTACGAGCGGGCTTCCAAGGATTCCCATAAGGATCATTTATAATTAAATAATTACATTAATAATTTGGGAACTAGTTTCTGTGGCGCATATAAACAAACTCGCATGGCGTAAAACGGTTCGCTGGCGCATAACGATTATGCTAGCGTTTAGTCTCCTTGTTTATCGCTTATGCACAGCATTTCGTCTTAACTTTTTATTTGATTTTGACTTTTAATATTATTACAATGTTATTATTTCAGTATATGCACTGTTCATCCGAGTTACATACCCCTCCAACTTACGAACGTTTTCAGGAACGTATCTCGCTCGAAACCCGGGGGCTGCCTTACATACGTGTTGTAACATTCTATTGCAGGAAATATATTAAAGTGTATTATAATAGTAATCTAGATAAACAATAATTTAATACAAAAAAAAAAAATTCAAAAAGTTTTTGTTGGATCCAGAATGTTTATATCAGATTTTTCCCGTAAGACTCTAACCCCCCCCCCCCCAGGTACCTTGAGTTTCCAGTATGGGTTTTCCAATTTGAAGGTTTTCACATAAATTGTTTTAAATATGATATTCACAATTATCTAATTTCTCTGTCGCTCATCTACCGCGGTAAGTCTATTTCCCAAAGGTCAACCACCTTGAGATTTGTGAATAGTATTTGTTAATAACATTTTAAGAATAAAGTATTTGATATTCAACCATCCAAAGTCAAGGTTAGTTTTAATTGAAAAGCACAGAATTTACGGAAGTTATCCACGAAACAAATTGGAGGTCACGTTCCACATTTCAGCTCCGCTCCCTAAAACCCCGTGAACAGATGTCGACTTTGTTGTTACTTATTTGTAGTTATACACACACACATATATATATATATATATATATATACATGTATTGAATGGCTTATATATTCGTGATTTAGGATCCCTGATTTATCACAAGGTCTTAGGGTTATCTGCTCATGTAGGGGCGAATGCAAAACTGTAAGTTCCTTTGGAAAAGACACAAAAGTAGGAATGAAATATACATTTATTTGTTATTTCTATAAACTCCAAAGGAACAGGAATCCCGAATAAAACGATTCCAAAACTGGATGTTAAATCTGAGTGTTTTTTAATATAAGTAGAATAATGTTTGTTTAGCATCTGTCGGTCCTTTTCGTTGCCATTGTTTCTGTCCTTACAAACACCAATCAGTTCTCTCTCATTGGTGGGTTTTTCCTCTTCAGGACAGTCTTAATCAACCTTCCTTCGCACCTGCGTCGACTGATTTATTTCAACACCTCATTTATCAGATTCATTCCCAGAATCCTTTTCCTATTCACACAATCATTTAACGTTACTTAACTGGCAAACAGAAGCTTTTCTCCAAAAAGAAAATAAAGATTTTTCTTTCTCTATGTTTTAATTAACTCGAGCAAAAATAAACAACTGAAAAACTGAAAATCAAGTGTTTGTGTTTTATCCATCAATGAGATAATTATTTAAGATACATCAATCATCCTGTGTGTGATCAAGAGACATTTCCAATGTGGATACCAAACCTTTTATTTTGCTTTGAAACAAAAATAAATAAATAAATAATGAAAATTAGAAGAACAACATTTCTAATTGTTTCGTTTAGAGTCTGCTTTTTATCTTGTGTTTATCCTTCTGATCTTATTTTGACCCCTTAGCCTTTTAAGAGGTCAATTCTTTTATGTTTTGGTTTTCTTGTATGCTTGTTTTAATAGACCTATCTTTATATTAAACAACTTTTCTAATTGTAATGAACAGATATATTGTAATGGATATCAGTAATGATGATGTTTTTAAAACTGTATTTAATAATAAACCATAGATTGATTCATTTGTTTTGTTTTTTTACTTCATGTAAAAATTACTTAGTTTGTAAAATATCAATTTGTCTAAAGAGCGCAGTTTGTTTGTTCATTGGTTTGCTTATTTTTGTTCACTTGAACTTCAAAATCGAAGGTCTTTAATAAGAACCTGGAAATGTCTTAGGCAAAACCCATTCGATTACATTTACCAGACCTTACACGATTAATTAACATAAACGTTGCTTCAGGAACAAGATCTGTTTGAAAATTTAAATATTTATTTTCAGTTTCGACAACCCCCAGCAACCTTTCATTAAAGATATTGTCTAAACGGAAGGCGTGTTCCGTTTGTTATTTCTTTATCTCCTTTAGCAGGAGCCTGGTTCTAAAATAATAAATCAGGCCAATGAGAAACGTAACGATTTGTTTCAGCTGTGATGATTTTGCCATTTATAAGTTGAGAACCTTCTCCCTGTTTGATGAGACGTTTCACTGATGTTAAATGTCTGAGATATTTTGCAAGGGAAACTTCTCGGTAAAATTCCTCAAAACCCAACGTAAAATCTTTTCCATCTCAAACAAATGAAGAATTATTTAATTTTATTTACATCCTCTGTTGCGTATCCATTTACTGGTAAGTTTATTTCCCAAAGGTTAACCACATTGAGATTTGTGAATAGCGATTGAATATCATCCGAGTCTAGATACTCTTAAGATCTAGTACCCAGAAAAGTTTTAGCTGAAAAGCTCAAAATTTATGGCAGTTATCCACGTGACAACTTTGAGGTCACGCCCGACTTCTAAGCCCGCCCCCTAAAAACCCGTGAATAGATGTCGACTTTTTGTTACTTAATTGTAGTTAATCCAATGCCCTAAAAGCTCTAATAAGGTTGTGGCAAAAGCTGTAGAAACAACCTGAGTATAAGGTTTTGAAGTTAGGAAAAATATCAATATATGTAAAAATGTAAATCGTAGGAAGAAGAATTTGAATAACATAAACAAGATGGTTATAATTAAAGTTGGCCTATTTAGAGCATCCTGCAGCTGCAACCAATAGTCGGAGAGACACCAAAAGTTGTACATATACTATTCAAAGGATGCGCTCAACGATTCTGCAAAAAAAAAAAAAAAAGTTGTTACAAAATCATCCGGTAGAGAGCGCTTTTCGCCACAACAATGAAAATAATTGTAGAAAAACATTAAACTTGCAATGCTATAAACAAAAGAGAGTACGGTTTTAATTGTAAAGTTCTTTTTTTATTGTAAAAGTGGTCCAAATGCCATCACAATTGCATAGGGTTAATCTTTATGCAAAGAGAAAACAATCTGATTTGCGTAGACACCAGGAACCAGCCGACATCGGGCTATAAATAATCAGTGTGAACTGAGAACATGTTATTAGCAACAGACGCGATGACGATGACTTTACAAGAACGTGCTGCGATTCGTGAATTTCGTCGGGCTAAAAAAGTACGCCGTAGACCGATGTCATCATAAGATGTGAGAAAAATGATGAAAAAATTTGAAGAAACCGGATCTTTAAGTGTGCAACGTGGCAGAGGACGAAACTGCATCGGTGATCACATAATTGAAGATGTTGCCACATCAATCGTTCACCAGTCGTTGGAGAATGCTGCAGGTTCAGGTAGTGCCGAACCGCATCACGACAATTAGATCTACCCTGGAGCACAGTTAGAAAGATCCTCAGAACCTTAATTACTTTTTTTTTCCATATAAGATCAGTCACAGACAAGAACTGCTTCCAGGCGACAAGGAGAAACGACTCACTTTTGCATTCAATTTTCTGGCGAGGATGGAAGTTGATACGACGTGGCGATGGGACATCCTCTAGAGCGAGGAGGCATACACTTATTCGATTGGCACTATGAACACCCAAAATTGCCGTGTGGGGGCCAAGGAAAATCCACATGTCTTCCAGGAAACGCTTCTGCATTCGTCCAAGCTTAGAGTCTGGTGCGTTCACATCCAACTTTATCCTGGGTCCTTATTTTTTTGAAGAAATTACTGCTAATGGTCGTCATGTTCCGTGACTGCGGTTAGATATCGTGACATGCTCCAGAACTTTTTGGTACGTCAGCTGCAGGAAAGACAGTGTCCTGATTCAACCTCTTTTATGCAAGATGGTGTACTCCTCATATTGGAAGGTTCGTGCAAATTTGGTTGCATCAACACTTTACCAATGATCGAGTAATTCCTTGCCTGGCCACCATTATCTAACTCCATCGATTTGTGGTTGTGGGATACCTAAACGATGCTGTGTATCTTGGAGGAATTGCAACATTAGCAGAACAAAATGATAGTATCATGCTACATATGTGAACTATCAGGGGTGAAAAGTTCATCGTGACACAAATGAAACACATTTGTCGGGGGAACGTATTGAGCAACATCACATGACTCGTTCAAACGTCTGATACTGTTTGGGTGAAATAAATGTGTTTTTGAACATTCTGTTTTCGTTTTCCGTTCATATAACTATAAAAGCGCCCTCTAGCGGACGATTTTATAACTATTTTTTTTTCTTACAGAATCGTTGAGCGCATCCTTTGAATAGTATGTGTACAACTTTTGGTGTCTCTCCGACTACTGGTTGGAGCTGCAGGATGCTCTAAATAGGCCAACTTTAATTATAATCATCTTGTATATTCGTGATCTAGGACCCTTGATCGGCATTTATCATAAGGTCCCGGGGCAATCTGTTCAGGTAGGAGAGAACGCAATAGTGTATATGTTTCCTTTGAAAAATACACTAAAAGGAAAGGTTCCTGAAATCTTTGGACATAAAAGCAAATGGTTTGTAGAAAATCCTTAACACTGAACTTTGAATCCATTAGCTGTCAATCTTTGAATTCAGCAGAGATATCCTAAAATAATAGTAGTTGAACTTGATTTATTTTAAAGCCGGCTTCAGTCGGTGCTACATGAGGTGATCGGAGGATGTTGTTGGTATGTGGGACCCTCTTTAAAGATGAAATCATCACTGAAGTTGAGTGGGAGTCTGGCACTTCTCCAGTCACTAGACGAAAGCAATTATGGACAGGGTACAAAGGGGAGAGCCCTGCTCTAGTCTGACATCCAGTCTGTGTTTTTCGAGGCGAAGATGAACTTGGAGAGACCGTTAATTTATGACGTCATCATCCTCTTCTCTTAATTAAATAATTTCAATCACTTTAATAAGACTGAACAAAGAAAATAAATAAAAGCTCGTTCTTTTTCCTTCTCTTTGCCGATATTTAATTATTTATTCAAAAGAGAAATTAATAATACAATTTCTTAATGAGAAGAATTAAGGACACGAGTGGTATCTGAAAATGGAATAGTAAAAACGGTTTCTGTTTGGTTTGATTTTTTAACTTAGTAATAAACACAGGCAGTTTTGTTGTGTTCGATTGACAGAAATGATGCAAAATGACATCAACAATGAGAAGATTATTGATGTCATTTTGTATAGGTGGCCATGTCTAAGAAAATATACAAGTGCTCTTCTTCGAACTAAACCATATTTCATTCTCTTCTTCGCTGTTCACAAACAGCTTCAGTACTTAATGTTTTGATTATTTTAGGTAATGGGATTGTAAGTGTTTCGTAATTATAATACAGATAGATTGAGTAAATTCACAGTAATATTTCCAAAGTTAAAAATAGTAGGATTTTCTAAGATTTCAAACTAAAAATTCGATTCAATTGAAAGTACATTTATAAAAAAACAGATAAATAGTTTATCCAAATATTACTGTTTTCGTTATTAATGAAGATCTTGCTATCGACATTGACTGGACGTTTTCGCCGCCTCCCTTTTTCTGTTTGAGATAAATGATAGCAAAGAAACAAACAGAGAAAATAATCAAACCATTTCCATTATTTCTTACCTTTTCTATTGAACCATTTGACATCAGTTTTTATTTACGACGATGGAAAGTTTGGGTGGAAATAAAACCAAACATGTTCTAGATCCGTAATTTCCACGGATTCACATTGATTTTTATGAACTGCAGCAACGAGTACATCCCAGTGCATAATTTATATTGATCTTAAATTTATTCTATAAATTTCAATCAATTTTGGAGGTTTTTCTTTCTAACATTTTACTTGATATTATTGGAGGGAAATAGCAATGCAAGAACCTAACCATTCAAACATATTTCTAGAGAGTGTTGTTTGAACGCATATGTTGAGACACGGGGCACAGCCTTTTAATTTTTCTTTTTTGTTTAACAAAACAAAAAGTTTTCGCATATTTTTTCATCATTACGTAAGAAATAAACTCATATAAATAGGCACAGAAGAAAATCCGTTTTTTATTCGACACTGTACATATTTAACACTGATTCCGTATAGTTTTATTACGATGAAAACGAAAATGTTAAAACGATATTAAACACTGTCGAAAAACTAGATTTTAAATAGACTGAACTGCATTTTCACGTTTTCAGTAATCTAAGCTTTAAATGCAGTAAAAACACTTTTTAAGCCATATCTCTTCAATTCTATGGAGAGAAAAAAATAACAATGGTAAGAAATGTCTATTAATATAAAATGTTCATTCTATCAAGTTGCCTTTCATAAAGAGGGTTCTTTTTTTTTTTCCCCGTTCTTTGTCTAAATTTAGACTTAATCAAACCTAGCAAAACATAACTGAGAAACTTAGCAAAATAAACTTCATTAGTCTAAACATGGACCAAACTGCTCTAGTCAAGGCCAGGTCAGGGTTGAAAACATCATAAAATAAGAAAAGATCTATTCAGCCATCGACACACCACAAATAGTTTAGACTCTTCAATTTAAAATAAATATAATCCAATAAGAATTGTTGATAAAATGAAAGACAAAGAAAAAAAAGACTCATTACCCAGTTCTAATCCTTATTTTAATAGAAGGTGAAAGAAAATTTTTAATAAAAAGGTTTCGAAACATTCTTGTCTTCTTATCGTAAATCTTATTTTGTTCTATTGATTGTTTGTGCTCTAGTTTGTCGAATCACTTTCTTTAAACATTAAACAACTGGTAAATGATGGTTTAAACTAAAAACCATCTATCTGAACAAAATGAGATGAAGACTTATCTACGTTTGCAAATATCTTGAAAATATCTTTGTCAAAAAAAGAAATTAATCATGCAATTTCAATGAAATCCTCTCCTGCTGTATAATAAATGAATTTATTCATTCATTACTTCTTCAAAAACATAAATATTCTTTATTGTAACGTATAAGATAATTCTTAACTTTTCAGTCTGTGATTTTCTTACATAGTGTACACCTAAGTGAACAATAATTTCTTATTATAACAAACTATACAGGCACCGCTGCGCTTCCGACGATAAGTACATAAGTTACACTTCCGTTAGTCTTGTGCTTAACGCGTCGTTAATCTACATCAAACAAATTTTGAGCATTGTTTGGAATATGTTGGAATTGTAGTTAAATCTATTTAGGCTTCTAAGTAATAATAATCCTGCCAATTTTGGTTTGGATATCTCAAACAGGTTCCACAGAATTGCAAAAAACAAACAAACACAGCTTTACAGATTTCGAGATTAAATCTAGAAAGGTAAAGTACAAATAGTGTTTTGCAAAGACATTTTACAGTAACCTTTGCTAATCCATTAGCTATATCGCTCTTGGATTTTCTAGAACATCTTTGCAGGATTGCTAACAATTTTTCTTGCAGTAAATATTGCTGTAAATAATAATGCAGAAAATATTAGTAGTCAGAATTATTTTTAAGTCAAGTCAGATGAAAAAAGAGAAAAGAAAAGAGCCCAAGACCAAGACTAACAAACAAATGTTTTTAATCAGTGATTCAACATCTTGTTCTTAGCAGTCGACAAGAGAATGTGGGTCATAGATGAATTTAATGTTAGAAACACAAGCACAGCTGGAGATTGTTGTCAACAAAGAAGAGGGGGTGGAGGGTTTTCCTGTTTACGTGAAATGTATAGAAGAAGAGAAGGCAACCCTTCCCTGTCATTCAAAGGCTCAGGTGACGTCATTATTCATAATAATGAATTCATTGCAACCCTATAAGGGTTCAAAACAACATTGTCATTTTAAACTAAAATCAAGTGTTTTTAAAGATGAAAAAACAAAAACAACATCAATGTTAGCTATTACGAAGAAACAATTTCTTGCACTATTTCATCTTTCTATAATTTTATTTCCAGTTTGTTTCCTTTTTAAAAAAAAAAATATTTTTTTTTAATTTTAACAGTTAATATTAAAATTTCCATTAGAAATAAAACCCTTAGTTGAATTAATGAGTTATAGTATAAATCAATAATTTGTTTCGTGTCATCCAAAGTGTTTATGATCGGCAGATGGACTCTTTTATATTTTAAAAAAGCTAAGAATCAAATAGAAATCCTAACTATTATTACGATTAAATAGTTTTATTTATCGCCTAATTTCTTCAGTCAATTGACTTGAGCTCATTGTAGGTTTGTATATTGTTTTCTTTTGAATCTTTAAACGTATCTGATTACAACTTCGCCTCAGATTAACTTTCCTGTTTAAAAATATTTCTATACTAAATGCAAGTGTGATGACAAACAATAAATTGCTATTTCTATTCTATTATTATTTATCATAGTCATTGAAAACCTTAATTCATTTCGTTTATTTCAAAAGTATTACATTTAAGCCATTTAGCTTAAGAATTTGCAATTTAATAGAATATTGAAATCGAAATAATTTTAACAAACCAGATACAAAATTCTGAAAACAGACTTTTTTCTTTTGTCCTACGAATATTTTTGTATATTTTTTAAATATGAGAAAATTTTCTCTGCATTTTTCATGATTTTATAAAAAAAAAAAAAACCACAGACATCAATGAA
Organism: Thereuonema tuberculata; assembly: GCA_023159025.1. NCBI lineage: Eukaryota > Metazoa > Arthropoda > Chilopoda > Scutigeromorpha > Scutigeridae > Thereuonema > Thereuonema tuberculata. The sequence goes on along the minus strand of JAFIDM010003189.1, from coordinate 3,014,689 downwards.
TATTTCTTTCAAACTTACTTTTTTTGAGTAAAAGTTAATTTGTAGCGGAATTCCACAAAAAGAGTTGTTTATTTTTGGCTAAAAAAATCTCGGTGATTAGAACATTGTTCATTTTCTCTTAGTGTGGGATCTATATTTAAAAAGTGTCTTAAGTCTATTTTGAAGTCAAGTAGGGGATGTTTATAGCAGGGGAGTTCTACTAATGAAATTCAAGTCATGTACCATCACGTTTGTGAGAGAAACGCTCGTTTGACACGGCGTCAATTATTCTCGACAGGTCCTGTTGGAGTCTTTTGCAAGTGTTAAACCCCTCCACATGTCAGTTCAAAAAAAAAAATACTTGGGAAGAAAAAAAAAAAAAATAGGTAGAAATTTTGAGCTGAAGAAGGCTTTGGTAAAACCTGAGCAGCAAAATACGACAATCTTATGAAATAAGATCAGGAAAAGGATGTCAAGGAAAACAAACAACAAATCAGTTTTAAAATAGCTTCAAAAAAAAATCTCAAACAACTATTGCAATAATTTCTAGTTTTTGTTATGTCGGCAATACAAAAAAAAAAAAAGAAGCGATAACGATAATATTTCACATAATCCATCTGTTTTAAAATAACCTTAATCTCAGACGAATTAAGGTTCATTAAAGTTTCCAAAAAAACAAGGTTTGATTAAAGCTTCTAATAACAGTATTCTTTCATTTGAGACAATTGTAATAGTTTTTGACACCAAAGTGAAAACAAATTCTGTTAAAACAAAAACATCAGATAGTTTCCGTATCTCCCTCCTATCTATAGTATTTGATGAAATACTTCACCTGAAGGTGATTCAGGTTTTTAAATTACTTATTATCTCGCGTTCAAATGCTTTTCAAAGATCACAATAAGATTTTTAAAATCCTTCTTTCTTCCCTCCTAGCCCCTTACAAACAAAAATAGATAAATAAATAAATAAGTAAAACTGAATTTTAATCAGATTGGAACATAATTGAGATTTATCAAAATTAAAATTAGTGGATAAAATAATTCTAATTCAAATATTTTAGTGGAAATTTGAATGCTTCCTTTGTCAATAATAAGAAACAGCAAATATGCTTTTCTAATTTACATATATGTCGATCTACTTATAATGCTTAAGTAAAATGAAATGCTTAAAATAAATTCAAAATAAAGTTGCTTAAAACTAAGAAACCATTCTTCCACATCATATAATATTTTACTTTATAATATATATTCGTTTTCTCTGTTTGTAATAGTTAAAAGTCACTTTCTATCTTTACTCTGGGAGTTTATTTTCAGAATTTTTATCCATCTGTTCTGGGGCCCAGAATGGAATTTGATTTAAATTAAAATGTATAAAAGATTGAAAGAAGTGTAACAATAGAAGTAAAATAGTAACAAACAAATATAAATTTTGAGATTTTGAATAGCCTAATTTTGAGATTTTATATAGTTGAATCATTTTTATGAATCTATAAATCTGAAATAATTTTAAAAAATACAAGAACTGCACAGGTTCAATAAATAACAGAATATTTTATAGTAAGTCGTTTTATAAGCTTCTTATTAAATGTTTTTATGTTCAAGTAGCTAATTTGTTAAAACTAACTAATTTGGATCAAATAACTCTTGCAAAGGTAACAATAACAACCAGTCTTTGACTATTCGACCTTGGCACTTAAATCCTTTTGGTAAATCCTTATTAAATTCCAAGGGGATGAGTCAAGGCAGCGGACGACGGTGTTGTGCCTTGATTCGGTTTCTTACGTCGAAGAAACTGATGACGACACGCGAACAACATCAGATATATTTACTCAGCTTAAAGAAATACCATCAAACTGACAAAGCTGTCTTCCAACAAGATAAACAAAATCAAAAATGTAGTTGGATATTCGAAAGCATTGCTTGGTTTTTCTTGTTTATAATAATTATCCCTTGTTCTGTTTTTAGTCACCCCCTTCACGAAATGTGGGAAGAAGGGAGGGAGGGAATGGTTTTATGTTTGTTCGTCACTATCTCTTCAGCCCAAATTCTAAGTCGGATAGACATGGATTCTACTTGATTGGAACCTTTATGACTTCTACAGGTGAGGAAAAATACAAGTTTAGGTCTTTGGTCACTTCCTGTTCCGGTCTCGTGATAATACTTTAGAAAGAATATCCCTCTCAACACCTTAAGGCCGCTTTAGACGTGCCATTTGAGTAGGATATATCGATGGCAATGTCAGGGTAGATTGCCAGTGAATAAAAAGCTTTAAAACTCGATCTTACAAGTTCCATATCTCTTTATATCACACGGAAAACTCACATTTCTCAATTGGCAAAAGAAAAAAAGAAAAAAAAGTAGGTTTGGAATTTTTTGAAAACAGGAGAAAGAATAAGAAAACAGGAGAAAGTTTTCTTATTTTACTCAATTCGACTTTTATCCGTTGTTGTAATCATGTGAAAAAAGATTATTGTTGACGCAGCAAGAAATGCATATTGAATAACAATATGTTTTGTTTATTTGTTGTTGTTAAGCAGGAGTTTCTTTTGTATCCACATTTGTATATAATTACGGCGACGATCTTGGAATATTTCTTTAGTGGATGATTCTATAAATATTCTAGAAAATGCTTGAAGAGTAAAAAGCAGGTCATCAGTAGATACAAAACCAACATATGAAAATACTCTTGGAAAAATCACCAACATAATAATGAAGGATAAACTAAACCATTCAATTTCCAGCGTATCCGCGTGAAAACAACTTCAATAATTTCCACTTATCGTTAGTGAAAGTATTATTGTACAATGCACTTCCATAAGAAGCATTCTTATGTCGTCTAATGGGGTTCTATTAACTATAACAAAATAACAGTTGGAGAAATGCAACAAAAGAAATTTAGAAATTAACAAATAAGAAAAATTACTAGGGAAAAAAAAATCAGCTACAAACCAAATACTATTTATTATTTGTAATCGAAGTAATTAATAGAAATTCCAATGTTGATAATGTTGTTAACAATTTAAAAATGAGAAACAGCAGCCTTTTTCTTTTTTCTTTTCCAGCCTCCGTTTATTAACTTTCCTTTCCATTTATTCAAGTGTTAACATTCTTTCCATGTGGACAGAGCCTTTCATCATCATCATTATTTTACAGTGGAATTCAGAAAAGAATTCATTAACATAAGGGAGACGAAGGACTACAAATATAGCCTCATTAATCTTCATTTAGCTCAAACAGGGATCAGATCTGACTAGAAATAAACATCTTCCGATTACAAGGAATGATTTGCAAACATCTCCAGAAATTACGGTACTTGCCTGCAGAAAAGATGCAGTGGGTTTTTTTTTTATGAAAAAAGTGCCTCAAATTGGGTACATTGCTTTTTTTTCCCCTAAAAATTTCTCTAAAAACAACGGGTAAGCCGCCAAATATGGTAATTTCCTGTTAACAATAGATTACAACACGATTCTCCAATACTTACAAGGAAATCATTTATGTATTGTCTCAAAACCAACATATGAAGTAAACATTTCGATAAAATTTTAGAAGTTTAGGATAAATAGTTTCTGAATTATAGAAAACATAGAGAGATCGATAAAATGTACAAAGTAAATCATCAGCAGTGATTATTAAAAATACTTAGAAAAATTTCCAAAAGTAAAAAATTTTAAAAATGGGTTTCAATGGATCCTTTAATTATATTCAAGCCAGATTGCTAAAAAAATGGCAAAATAAGCAGACCAAGAAATATATTTCTTCAATAACTTAGACCAGACTCCAGAGGTGGTTATTACTAGAGAAGACATCAACAATAGAACATTTATTAAAATTATAAGTGAAGAAGAAACCCCTAAAGCATTTAAGCCTGCTTGACTATCCTTAAGCACTTAGACAAGATCAATGTTAGACAACTATCAATGAATTGAGAACTAAGCAGTAACAACACACAAACATGATGGATAAAAAGCATTTATCTATAGTTCTTAAGTGACTCTTTTAACTCCGAAGCAGAGCTATCATATAAAATAAAAAGAAGACCAACGAACTTATTCCCTACTTATCTGCTTGCATTTCCTATGTTCAGGAAAAAAAAAAAGAAATAAAAAAAACTCCGTTTATTCTAAATTTGAGAAAATACACGATATTGATAAAGATCGTTACCATGGCAACAGAAATTTACTGTTTCTATTTATATTCTGCACGTAATTATCTTTATCTTTGGATGTTTCGTCTTAATGATCTTCCGGGTGTTTATCTTGTAGATAAGATTTAGGCAGAGAAATTTTAAGTGATAATCACTCAACTCAGGAAATCTCAGATGTCATTGAAAATCGACTGTGTTTTGCTTTGGTACTGAACACGAGGAGAAGGTTTCATCTTTTAACTTATTCACAACTTCTTTAGCAAGAAATGTTGAAGATGAGACCAGAACTTCAAATGAACTTTGTTGCAAAACAAAACAATAAAGGAAACAGGAAAATTATTATGTAAAGAACGATTCCTCTGTGTTTAACTCATTTAATTACTTCGTGGAATCGACATTCGTAGTTTATTCAGCGCTAGTGGACTTTTTCAATAATTGCAATACAACGAAACTCATCTGATTCAAATCACAGTAGATACTCGGAAAAGAGAACAAGTTTTAATGATTACATCAATTAAAAAATAACACGGCCTTAAATGAAGCGTTAATTTCTCCAATTATCACTTAGAAAATTAAAAGACGAAATTAAGCCATTCCTACGAGAGAGTTCAATTCGTATAAATTTCCGTTGAAATTGTTTCCTGTTTCTTTTTGTTAATTTGTTTTGTCTGAATTTAATATTTGTTCAATTCAGCTGACTTGTTTTTCTTCTTCTCCTCGTCTGGTTTTATTTCGCTTAAAAACAAAGCAATGGTAATTGAGTCTGATCCACTCAGTCTGATTCCCACTGCAATTTATTTTGAATCATTCAATGGGGTTTCTTGAAACATGATGTCTACATACAAGAACTGTTACTGGAAATTCTTCCCATGTTGGTTTTTGTCAAATAATAAACAACTGGAAAGAATAACATTGAAGAACCGAAACAATTGTTTGTTTTCTTATTTAAAAAAAAACGAAAAAAAAAAAGCAAGGCAAATGGGCTTTAAGTTTTTAGTTCCTCTTGAAATGCAATCATTCTTCTAGAATCTCAGGATTTTCGTTCATGTATTTCCGATTACACAGAGTCATAATTTCGTCTTCATTCCTTTTTTAAGTAAAAATAATTCTTTTGTAATTTCTCTTCTTGTTTTTATATTATTACAGTATTATTTAGTGAATATTTATTCAAGAATTAAATTGATTCGAAGGAATAGAAAATTCGTCAAAAAAATAAACAAACAGATTTTATGGTAAAAAAACGATTGAATATATTTGAATGTTTTTTCTTTCCGATTTTTAATCATCAATTTGAAATACTAGAAATACAATCTATCTGTGAATGACTCCTTAACTAGTAATCTGATCTCGTCAATGAAGAAACCAGACTTTGTCCATTTCTCACTTCCCAATAGCTTCAGTATTTCATAGTAGTTTTTCCTATCCATTTGCGCTTAATTGGGGTAAGAAAAAAAAATATTTAAAGGAACGTCCACCAATTTTAACCAAATTGCGCCCCCTCTACCCAAATCACCTCCTCGATCACATTTCTATTTTTTTTTTTTTTAAACTCATCTTTTTTGACAAGAAATATCTCTTTTTTGATAATTTCACATTAGGAAATTCCTGCATCAAAAAATAAAAAATTAATAAAAAATCATGAAAATTTAGGCAACATTAATTAGATATTAGATGATCAAAAATAAATTCTTTTTATTATAATTTTGTTTATAAAATATATATACATGTATACATTTAATAAGTGGCTAGAGAATTATTAGCCTTATAGTAAATAGTGAGAAATAGTGAGATTATTTTCTATTATGGAAATATTTGCATATTGTTTCTAATTGTCGAATTTCTTAGATAAATCAATTAACTTATTTTTTCTTTTATTTTTTTTTACTTTACCAAAGAAATCATATAATATATATATATATATATATATATATATATATATATTTACATATTATGTATTAGCATTATGTAGCATTTGTCTACTTGCAAATTAATTTTTTTTTAATTTTATCAAAATACGCAAGAAACCATTACCAACAATACTTTTTATTATAAAAATGATTTTAAGTCTTTAAATATCCTAATATTCAATTAAAGATGTTTTACGTGTGTTTTACGTTAATATAAAATGACTGGGTTCTGGCCACCACACACAGTTCTAATTAAATACATAAGGTCCGTTGGACCTCATTTTTTTGAAATATTTTTGAAATATGTTATTCATTTCTCCGCTTGAGAACGAGATGTAGACCATCTCGAAAGCGCTCGCATTTTATTCTATTTATATTTATGTATTTAATTAGAACTGTGTGTGGTGGCCAGAACCCAGTCATTTCCCCATTATTTACACAACTTTTGTTCAAATACTGATAAACACCCTATTGTGTATTTATTTTGATTTTCTAATATAGGACTATTAACAGTTGAAGGAAGGAAGACTTGATTAAATTAATATAAGAATATTCCCTTTTCTTTATAGAAAGCCATTTGTAATTATTAAGTAATGCAAAGAAATTCTACTCAATCGAGACGTTTTATTCCAGAATTCAATCCACTGAAACTTGTTTTAGTTATATTCGTGTTACAATCGATTTCCTATCTAAATGAAACTAAAACAAGAAACAACAAAGTGGTTACAAACAAAAAAAAAAAAACGAGGATAAAGATCAGCAAAACAGTATTTCAGAAATAGAAGAGATGAAAATTATCGCAGTGGGAGAAGTATAAATACAAAAAAATACTTAGTGATTATCTTATAGTATTAGAACCTATCATTATTGGTTATAATATAACATCTAAATTATTGTAGAGTAAAATACATTCATTTCATTTATTCGTTGATTTATTTTATTCCTATTTTGAATATTTGCTATCACGTGGTCTTTCAGATATCATTAAGATTTATTTGCTTATAAGTTTACAGTTATTGCCAGAAGAAAGTATTTGGCAAACTTTCTTCTGGCAATAACTGTAAACTCAAAACTTAACAACAGTTAGAGTGAATTACAAGTTGCCTAGAGTTCATCAATCTCCTATTCCTTTCTTACAACTTAGTTTACCTCTAAATAAGAACATTCCTAATTCTCACTTGAAGGAATAAGCATCAATCCGTCAAACTTCTCAATACTATATCATTCAATCAAATGAGAAAAATTAACTCATTTTCGAATGCATCCATCATCTTCAGTATCTTCAGGACAACTGGATGGTATTCATCTTCTACAGGTAAAGCCTTATGCACTAAATAACTACCTTAGCAACATCTTCTGCCAAAATCACTCAGCAGTTATTGAAAATTACGCTGTATTTTTAAAAATTTGCGTAATTATACTCTTTCTTAGGTTTAATTTCATTCCCATTATTCATTATCTTCATTTTATATCCTAATGTAGGAACAATTAAGTTTCCGGAATATTTTCAATTAATATCGCTTAGAAAAGTGATATTATTATAATTTTAAGTTCAATAAGAATACTTTGAATAGAAATTGTTGCAGATGGGAGATCAAATGAAAAGCCACCAATATCCAATGTACAAGGTTTGGTTCAAATAAGCCATTCTTTTTTTTCTCTCTGTAAACCCTTCAGTCAAGTAATGAACGAAAGTTAAAAATATCTAAACACAGCTCAAAGCTTTTTTGGCAACAGGCCCGTTCTCATTTCAATGTAGGCTAACGATACGAGATAATGGAAAGGCCGTGACGTCAGGGCTTATGTAATTGCGATTATGTTGATTTATGATGACTCTGCTTCGGTTAATCACTTCAAATTAAAACGTTGTTCAATCAAAAACTAAAAATTTACCATAAGACATAAACTTTTGTTTATGGAAAATAAAAAGTTATGTTTGATGTTCCATGATCCTCTTTAATAAAAGATTCCTCCTAAAATGTACAGCTTCAGAATTAACAACTAAAAGATTTGAGAAACAAGCAAAAAACTTTAATAAGAAAAACATAAATAATAATAAAAAAAAATTACATTTAGAAATCCATTTAGTGATAATTATTATAAAAGTAATGCATTAACTTTACAGAAAACTTCAGTGTATCAGGAGGACTATACGTCAGCATTTTTTTTAATTATAGAATAAATTTGTTTTCTTTTTTTTATTTATAGATAACTATAAAACTAAACACAACTTTCTTCAGTATAAATAAATCAAAAGCATTATTTATAAAAAAAAAAACAAAAAAAAAACAGGATTACAAATGAACTCAAACAATGTAAAAATGAAAATCTTTTCTCATTTACAATTTTTTTAATATATGTTTTCTTTATTCATTTGTTGTTTATGTAGATCTACAATGGTTTCATTTTCCCGTAAGTTTAATGTCCTAAAAGTTCGTACATCCAATTTCTAGTATTCTACCTTTATTATACTTTTATTTATATTCTTTAGTTTGATAAATCTCTTATTTGATTCCGAAAATTTAATAAAAAAAGATGCCCCCATTTTCTATTGTCAGATAAAAATGGGAAGAAATAGAACAAACATTTTATTGCCTAAAATTCAAAAACAATTTCATCTAATCTTTACAGCTTCATCGGAACCATCTTTATAAAATACTAAATAAATCTATTTATGATAAAAAGACTCTTTTGTACTCCCAAGTGATTTGATTCAGTTCACTTGTTATTATTCAGTCAGTTATCATTTATTCTTTTTCAAACCACACTGAGAAGAAATGAAATCATGAGTTTGTCAAAATATAGGAAACTGATAAAAACAAGTGGTGAGCAATTGTCGTGTAAGGAGGGAACACCTGGATTACTAATCCTTTCGGAGAAATGAGATCAGTAGGTCAAAGGAAGAAAAGTAAAAGAAGTCAAGGACGAAACATCAGACAAAATAATAGAAACCACCGACCATTTCTTACGTAATTACTGCACTTCAAGAACTACCAGGAAGAAGAAAAAAAACAATTGATAAAAATAATTCAAACAAAGTTAAATGAAAAGAGAAAGAAAGGAATGTTTAGGAAGGAAACTGATTCGAAATTCAATAGAAAGTGGAAAATGTCTTTTCGGAAAGTATTTCACAGAAGGATGAAGTAATTTATTTCAGGAAGAGTCAAGTTAGAAACTTAACAGCAGCAGCCAAAACAAATGACAGCTTCAAAATTGCAGAAGGAATTGGAGACGACAAAATGATCTCAACCGAACAAACAAACAAACAAATAAATAACAAAAATAAAATAGCGATCACAACACATTGAGATTTCGGGGCGGGTGGGGGGGGGGGCAGATAAAGAGGCAATATTAGAAAGTTTAGTGGCTATTGTTTTTGGATTTTATTTTCCAGTAAAGATTTGTGATGGTTTTAATCCAATGAATCCTTGAGGAGTAATAACTAAAAAATGAAAAAAAAAAGCAAACATTTAATTTTCTATACCTTTCTATATAGTCTTATTAAAATTTCATTTATTTTTTTTCTCAATTATTTTCTATTTTAATTGAATTATTTCTATTTTAATTGAATTATTCTCTATTTAAATTGGATTATTTTTCAATTTAATTTATTTATTTTGTGTTTGAATTTAATTTTAATTGGATTATTTCTATTTCAATTGAATTATTTTCCATTTTAATTGAATTATTTCTATTTAAATTGAATTATTTTCTATTTAAATTGGATTATTTTCTATTTTAATTGAATTATTTTTCCATTTTAATTGAATTATTTTCTATTTAAATTGAATTATTTTCTATTTAAATTGGATTATTTTTCTATTTTAATTGAATTATTTTCTCATTTTAATTTAATTATTTTCTATTTAAAGAGTAAAAAATAAATCATACTTTCTAAGATAGTCATAATAGATTTTACAAATAAAATAATGTAATTTAAGAAAATTAAACGACAATAACAGAATTATACAATAGACACCAAATCTAAAAATGACTTTTATTTTAGACAAACTTTGAGGATAATTTATTTGACAAGTCTAAGTTCAAACTTTTCATTTTATTCAGTTTTGATTATTGATCGTAAAATGCGAAGTCGAAATTCCTGTGGATTTTAGAGGAAGTACGTCCAGACACTCCTTCCTTTTTAGTTTATTGACAGTTAAAAGGGCAGCCCTCAATTAAACTAATCAGCTCTGATTAATCAGCAAAAGTAAACAAACTATCAAAATATAAAGTGACAGGGAAGAGGAGCTACGACCCTAGGGTCAAAGAAAGCATAACAAAAGCCCTGTCAGCTGATAGCTCTCACTACAGTCCAAACAAAGAAATAAAAAGAATTACTGTTTACGCAATGGATACACAGTAAAACCAAGACGCTGTCAAAATACGCGGATTTATATCTGTGTTTGGTGACTGTGATGCGTTCACAATATAGTTCCTACACAATTTATCGACATTGGTGAGAAAGAATCTCATTTTCCAGATTGTTGTTACCATCATTCCTTAAGCCCGAATTACATTTACCATTTCACTCGCCATAACCTCGACATTTCACTCGCCATCACCTCGCCATCAGACATGTCGCGGAGATGTCCAGCGATAGAGCTTGGGCTATCTTTGAAGAAATGGCTCGACATCAGATGGCTCGACATCGACACTAGCGCTCCTGGTGACGAATTGTAGAACTTGGAAGTCCAATCGATTTGTATCTATTTATTCGAAATTACCGATTACAAAAATGATTTTCACGATCGGAGGGCATCTTTTCCTTATGTTTTCGTGGATGCTTTCATAAAATGTTACATTATTAATCAAAATCATTTCAGAATTTCGGCTTGAAAATTCGAATCGACAGCGATCCGAGATCTCGAAAAGATATCGCCGTTGATCGAGATTTAACGAGACTGAATTATTTATCGAAACTGATTTATCGAAACTGAAAACAAAGAAACACAAAACGATGAAAAAAAACATGAATATTTCCTATTTTAATTAATTAAAGACATTCTTTCACCTATCTGATGCATTGACTATATGGTTTTTATATAAATCACTGCTATTTTTTTCGTAAATAAAACGTAGCCATGATGACAATTGAGAAGTGTAAATGTTCCGTTTGATGGAAGGCGTTATGGTAAGTGTAAAGCGGTGCACTAATCACTCGCAATCTATCCCGACATGTTCTGCGTTATGGCTTGCATTTATGGCGAGTGAAATGGTAAATGTAAAACGGGCTTTAGGGTCTGCCTTTTTGCCCGTTTCATCACTTCCACACATTTAAGTATACTTGCTAATAGAAAGCATTGAAAGACTTCAATTCAAAGCGAGCTTTTTAGTAATATCGGAATAGAAAAGTTGTTTCCGTGCCGGCGTGGTCTAGTGAATTAGAAGACGGCGGTCTCCCACGAGGCCCTTGGGTTCGAATCCCGGCGTCGGCTTGGATGTTTCCTTTCTTTCCTGTGTTTGTCTGATTCTTCATCTTCTTCTCTTCCGCTGTCTATGGCATCGAAGGATATGAAAATTATCAGAAATAAAAATAGAAAAAAATACTTTCCTAATTTCTGACCATTGTGGGTTAAGTGCAATGGATTGAAGGGATGTGCCCACGATCCTACGCCGAATAAATTTAAAACATAAAAGTTCAAGAGAAAAGATTAAGCTCTTAACATGTGCTCAAATCTAATCGAAGCCTCAGATGTAACAAACATTTTCATAAATAAGATATTTAATGACTCCGTTGTTGGTTGACAAGGTTGGATTTTGATCTTCATAAAAGTGCCCTTAAAGTAGAAGGTTGTAACAAATGAGTCAAGAAGACTAAACTGTTAAACAGGAAATTAGATCAAAGCGGAAGTACGTATTTAAGGGCAGAGATCTAAACAGACAATAAGTAACTAAATACGAAGTTTGAAGTAAGTTAATTTTTAATGACCCTATAGAAATAAAGAGAAGGTTCGTGAAAGAACTTAAAGCTACTTTCTTTATCTTTTTGGAGGTTTTTTATGTAGAGAAAATAAAACAAACGAAAAACTTCTATTTACAATATTTTTAATTTCTTTGCTGAATAAAAACAACAGAAGTTTTCCAGCAACTGAAAAAGCAAAAGCCGCAAATTCACCCGCATTTCAGTTGCCCGAATCCAATTAATTTTAATGTTATTAAAACTTATCAACCTTTGTAATTGTAATTAATCTTAGGCTTAATAAGTGGATTAATAAAGAAAGGATATCAAGTGACTTAATCACTTGATTTTACTTTCTATGATTTTCTACGCGAATTTTTGTTTATATTTGTTTTAAAATATAACAATGGGATCATCTGTTACAGGGTTCATCTAACAGTTCACAAGTTATTAGAAGAAAACAGGGAGGGAGGGGGAGGCACAACCCTCACCTACACCTTTATTATGTGTATTTATTTAATAAGCCTCGATTTTATACGAAACTATTCTAAAAACAATCTATCTTTTGATTCTGTGATTAAAAAAAAGTTAGCACAATTATATTGAAAGGTTTTAAATCATTAACTGTTTAATAGCTTTTACTTTTACCGAATTATGATATTTTCCCTCTAGCAGAGGAGTAAGTGAAGGAATTGGGAATGCAAGTTCGGCTTTGTTGGAGAATCTATTTTTGCTGAGACTCACTTCCATGTTTATAGGCCAATGCAAGTGTAGTTGTCAAATAGCTACAAGAGGGATTCCACACCATCGTTTTTTATTTGCGAGTGAGGGATGAAACAGTCCCTTTTAAGTCTCTTCCAATGGGTCTCAGGTGCCCACAGTCCCATTTTGCAGACGGTTGGCATCGGGAATCTGTCACTGTGTTGACAGTTCAATTTTCTCGGCAGACAATGATTGGTTGAGGTGACAAATGTCTTCCTGCAGCAAATAAGGTTTATTACACCAAGGAACCAAAGCCAAGGGACATTTAAGCAAGGATAGGTTTCTGGGTTTTTTGTTTTCTGTATCACAATTTATTCTGACGATTAACAACAGCAGCAATAACAGTAGCACAATTCCAACAGCCAATGACATATGAGAATGGATTTTGTTGGGGGAAAAAGAATACTGCTAATTCCTTAATCCGTTAATTATCTGTTAAATTCTGTTATCTTTTCTATCTTTATTTTCTAAAAAACACTTTATGAATGAAAACCTTATCAAATGACAACCCTTAAAAACCCTTGAGATTGAGAAAGAAGCTGAAAGAATTGGATTATTCGGTGAAGAAGCAAAAACGAAACATATGATGATAATCGCATCTGCCGCTAAAAGAACCACACAAGATGTAGAAGTGCGTAACTATACTTCTCAGAATATTACTCAATTTAAATATCTAAGCACACTGATAAATAATAAATTGATTGTAATAAAGACCAGCTGGAAATAGAGCATATTTTGCTAATATACAGCAATTTAAAAATAGACAAATCACTAGAAACAAAAAATTGAAGATATATAAGACATTGACACGCCCAGACGTAACAGATGGGACGGAAATAGAGCAGATAAAGAAGAAGATGAAAAAATTGCGTTATTAATTCTTTTTCCAATAAAGTTCTCATCATTTACATGGTTTTTTTGTTGGGTTTTTTTTTTCCTCTCTCACAAGTCAGTATAAAAAAAATGAATACAAGTAATACTGAGATAAAAAATAAAAGTCTTAATATCCGATAATTGGGACTTAAGGTGTTATAGTGCAAAAATTATTAAGGTGTATCTTTTTTATTCAATTAGAAAAATATGTATCTCATTCCTAATTTTTTTTTAAAATTGGAAAGTATAAATTAATATCATTGAGATTTAAATAGTTAACTGCAAATGCCTATTTAATTTTTTGGTGTAATTTAAAAAAAATTTTGCCTTATCTATAAAAATTACTAAATATTTAACATAATCTTATCCTATGCTAGTAGGGACTGTAAAGATTTAGAAGAAAAGATATTTAAAGATTTACGATTTTTCAATAATAAATTGCCTTTAATTACTTGAAATTATTTAAAATTTTCTAAAAAAAAACCCATTTGTCTTCATGAATGCTTTTATCGGTTTTCATGATTTTGGTAAAAAACGTGCATCAAACGGTGCATTATATTGAAGATTTTCTTGGATGACTACAGCATCATTTAGCCAAATAAAAACCAAATTTAAAAAAAAAATAGCAAAAAAAAATATGAATTCTCAATAAAATTATCTTATGGTAGTTAACGTAAATGTGAATTAATACGAACACATTTTTCAACAATCTACATAAATATTCTAGGGAAAAAATATTTGCTTGTATTTGAAAGATTATTCATAGTCGATGTCAATTGTCTAATTTGAGCCTAAATTGTCAGTGGAGAATTGTTTGTTTCATTCACTCACAATTTTATCAGAACTACACTGATAAATTTCTCTAGAAAGCTAAAATATCAAATTTCATTAAAAGAACTATTTATTAGAACATTTTATACAGATGGACAGACCTTACAAAGCTGATATATACAATCATGCTGGTATAATACTTTCTTATCTTTCAGACAGACAATGTATTTTTTTTTGGTATTATACAAAGCGAAATTCATTGACATTGTTTTTTTCCCTCTGGATCCTCTTCTGCAAAGTTTTTACAACAAAACCCAAAGCTTTTATTACAGAAGCAAAAAAAGACATAAAATTTAATCGTCCGAGGGTTCGTCTCTATTTAAGTGGTTTCATTTTATTTTTATGGTATTACCTGAAACCATTGTAAGCCTAGCATAAATACCCAGAATGAAAAATATCTGCTAGTTTTACTGAGTCGAAAGAATTTCAATAATGTCTCCAAGGCATCCAAAATGTGTTTTTCATGTCAGAAGGCTCCGGTCAGACGAATGGGTGGGTTGTCGTCAAGATAAAAAAACAAGTTTCACTGAGAAACCAACTTACATTAACAGAACCATTCAAAGATTTTGTAAAATCAAACTTTTGCATGACAGCGTTTCGAGAACCTCTAACGTTAGGTGTCATATCTGTAATGAATATTATTATTACTCTTATGTTTTATGATTATCCATTGCAGCTAACGTTTTTATTCAGAAAAAATAAGCGAAATACAAAAATTATAATCGTTATATTAATTTTCTAAAAATCCTAGCAGCATTTCTTCTTTTATTTCTGAATTGGAAATTTCATAAAAGTTTAGTACTTCGCAATCGAATTAACCTTTTTTCGTCATTGCTACATTTTTGTCTACGGTGACGAATCAAAATGCTTATAGGGTAAGGGTGGGGCAAATGGACACTAAGCACTTTTTCCACAATAACTCCTAATATATTTATAGTATATCAAAATAAAATATATTATAATTTAGCTTGAGCATTGTTTTGAATGTTAATATTAATTATGTTTAAAACAAATGTCTTATCGTTGAGCAATTTTCTGTTAATAATATTAGTCCACCGGTGTCCGTCTGCTCACCAGGGTGGGGCAAATGGACTCTTGGTAGCGGCAAACGGACATTATTTTATTTATTCACTGTCATCACTCTGGCAAGCATGCACACAAAATAAGCATCGTTTCCGTTGAAAACACACTTCACATAAAACCACAACAAACACTATAAGCATTCCACCCAGTTTTCACCTTTTTTATAAATGTTTTTACATACCCGACACATATCACTTTTGTTCCATCCATGGGATTTAGTTTTCTTGCTATTCTTGTTAGCTAACTTCATTTTCCTTTGTTTAATTTGGTTGATAAATGCAGGGTCCGTCATTATTTGTGATTCTGTTTATTGTCTTTGAAATTGAAGGCACAGGGTTAAGTTCCTCGAAACTCCTTTCAGATAAATCCTCCGTTTCTTGTGGCACTATTGTTGTTTTATCGAGTTAGTTTTGGGCGTCTTAAGACTGTTACAGAGTACTAGATGGTTGCTGAATTTCTTCATGAACAGTCCCACGAAGAAATAAATGCTCAGTTAGACGATTCGGATCGAATGGGTGTATTCCGCATGCATGAAAACCAGTCACTGCATTCCCAACTGTTGACGCACGGCTCCATGCTTACGCTAAAATACCACCAAAAACGACTTTGACTTTGTTGAATAAAAATTATTGGAAAACTACTTAAAAGCATTAAAAACTTTTAGTGTTCGTTTGCCCCTACTTTGGTGTGTCCGTGTGCCCCCACGTGTAGTGTTGTGTGCTAACTATTAAAAATCTCTTAACAGATGGCGGGAGCATGTAGTTTAAGCTCACGCAACGCGACAGTGTGCATTGGCATTACTTAATCTCGTGGCAAAATGTTAGAGCAAGTTATTGAATCCGTAAAAAGCTTAAATGCTTATATTCTACTGTCTGCTGTCTCGCTATAGTTTTTTCTTACCTGTCAAGTTTTTGATGAGGATAGACCCATTGTATTTGAAGATACCACTCAGTCACTCGCAAGCTGCCTTATTGAATACTTCGTTACACCGGAACTAGAGTTGCCAACTTTGACACGAGAAATAAGGACACTTTTCTTAGGGGGTGTCCGTCTGCCCCATCCTTACCCTATTCTAACCAAAAAAAAATCCAGCAATTTAGTTTGCTTTCCAACGTCAGTCGCAGTCTCGTTCAACTACGCAACTGCATCGAATACTTTTATCGCAGTTGTTTTAGAACTGAAAAATGTTTTTAGATATAAAGTATCTTCGGCTCAACTTGATTTGCAGGGCTTTGGGACCGGTATGGCTCCACATCTAAACCTATAGCAAATATTTTTGATGCATATCATATTGGAATAGATTTTGGTTGTAGAATATTGTTATCATGATTTAATCCCTAAAAACATGGGTAATAGAGTTTCAGAAATTCTTGTTCTTTATTATTCCTGGTGATTCCTAATATAAAATACAGAGCAGAGGTTCGAACAGGATATGTTTTCTTTATTAAATTGGTTTCTATATGTCTTCTTTTTTTTATATTTAAAACTTAGCAATTAGTAACTATTCGTTCATCTTCGCTTTTAAGAAGTTCTTGGTTTCGGTTAAATCCAGCTATTAAATAAACTGCCAGAAAATTAATCCTAATAGTAAATAGGTTTTCTTTGATGTAGTTGTGAATGCTGAAGCATTTCAATGAAAAACATACTTTTGGACACAATGAAATCAGTAAATATTTTAATTGATTGCGTCTTTTATTTAATTAAGCCAATTAAACATCAAAGCCTTCCGATTGAGTGTTTGAAAAACTAAGAAGAACAGAGCCAAAGTCAAAACAAAAATATTTCCACAAGACGTCTTTTGTAGGGAGACCTCATTAATAATGTCTTGGGGGTTTGGTTTCATTTCAAGTCTAAGAGACAATAAAGAAAACGTACTTCAAAGGGTTTCTGCATCGATCACCTGATTCTTAAAAAAAAAAAAAGAGGTATTTTATATTTAGAGGCGCTCCAATTATTTCGTAATTCATTTATGTTTGAATATTATAAATATTAATAATAATTATAAAAATATTTTACAATGCAGATATTTTTGGTAAATCGTAACTCAAAAAAGATTCCTTATGACTAAAACCAAGTTAGAGACCGAGTTCCTTCAACTTCGGCTGAAAAGATTCACCTTCCCTTGAGATTCAGTCAAGCTTTAGCCATAGAATGAGTCGTAGAATAGTGAGAACAAATGGGGGAAAATTATTCCATCTTCTGAAGAAGAGGAATCCTTTTTCATCTAAAACAAATCTTCTATAGATAAAAAGACCTCCATAACAATGTCAGGTGATCTTAAATAAGATATCTCTGGACCCAGCAACAAAAGTCAAAAAAGGAAGCCGAGGAAAATGTTGAGGATATTCATCAAAGTACCTACTTTCATTCTAAATCATGTAGATTTCTGATTTACATCACGCAACTACCTTTCATCTATTTTACAGATTGTCTCAATGAATTTTATGTATGTTTTTTATTTTCAAATTCTCTATTGGTTCACGAAAACATACTACAAAATAATTCAAGATTTCATTTTGCAAATCAATAAATTGCTAAGAAAGACATTAAATTATAAAGCGACCCAACTGAAAGAGGGGGAAATTAAGACAAAAACAGGGGAAAAGGGATTTCTTTTTTTTTTTTCTATATCATTTGTTCATCTCCTTCTCTATCCAATATAATGGAACGCTCATAAATTAATAAATCCTAAGGATTTCTTTATGATTATAAATGAAAAGTGAAATCCTTCCCATTCCAACAGAAAATTTAAGGACGGATTACATTAGGAAATTTCACAAATAAAAGCCGATGCACCTGGCTGATACACAATAAGTTTCAATTCAAAAGTAGTTAAGATACAGACGACTATAGTTACAGCTGAGTGCCAATTATCAAGTCTGTTATCAGCTATGCTTGAAACTACAGTCGTTTGTATCTTAACTATTTTTGAATTAAAACTTATTGTGTATCAGCCAGGTGCATCGGCTTTTTTATTTGTGAAATTAACTATGAACAATGCACGTAAAATTCTTCTTATACTTATAGGACTTTACATTATACATTAGGACTTTAACAATACATTGTTTTTTAATCGAAAGACAGTAATTTCTATGTTTAGTTGTGATCATGAAACATAATAATCCTCGTTGAAAAAATCGGTCCATCATCACATTCTATACCACAATTTGTATTATTTTCATTGCATTTAACTGGGAAAAAAATAGAAAACCATAAAACAGGATTTAAAAGTAAAGCTAACCCTATATTCCGGATTTATTTTTTTTTAAATGATGACAACCTACTAAGATTTATAACTTCTTCGTATCGAAATAGTATTAAAAAAAAGTTGAATTAAGCTATGCATTAATATTCTTAAGGATAAAAATCTATATATAAAACATCAACAGTAGATTTGTAATTTGCTCTGTCCCAAATATAAAATAAATACCAAAATAACATCATATTATCATTACCATAAACTTTTTATGTT